>JAPPVO010000059.1:150165729-150407040 GCA_030407325.1 Camellia japonica
GGTATATTTGCTTTGCATGTGAACAGTTCAACTGCTTGGTGGTGAACAGATTTTGAGGTAGCTCACTTGGAAAAAAGTTGTTAGGGTTTGCTTTGCTTTCATTCCAGTTTGACGCGTCAGTTTGTGAACTATATGCAAGATCATATATACATTGAATCTTTAATCTCTTGAGCATTTTGGGGGCACCGAATCTGCATATGATCACAACCACATCAACTTTACCATTCCAGCAGTCATCCTTTGTTCAAAGGTCCCTTTGCTTTTGTCAAAGTTTTATGACTAAACTAAGAGGAATCACTATACACTAGTTGGCCTAGTGGATAAAACGCTCCTTATCAGCTGTGATGCTCAGATTGGAGTTTGACCACATCACTAAGGGTTGACGTTAGATAGTGAGTGCTCTCTTATCAAGTGTGATGCCCAAATTTGAGTCTTACCGTTACGTAAATTACTTTAGTGCACGAGACTTATACTGTAT
The DNA here is from genome assembly GCA_030407325.1 of Camellia japonica. Taxonomy (NCBI): domain Eukaryota; kingdom Viridiplantae; phylum Streptophyta; class Magnoliopsida; order Ericales; family Theaceae; genus Camellia; species Camellia japonica. The sequence goes on from JAPPVO010000059.1 coordinate 150,166,208, forward strand.
TGAGATTTGATAAAGATAATATGTACACAATATTACTTCTAATTTTGGAGAAACTGTGTTGTTTCTGTGAGTCAAACCCACGTTATCAGTGACTTTAACAACAAGCCTTACTGTTAGGCCAAGCTGTCCTTTTGTTATATTTAAAAATAAAAAATAAAAATTTAAAACTAGTAGGGCTCCCTCTATCCTTGTGCAACTTTGAAATATTCATCAAACTGCAGTAGATTAAAGGGTGAATTACACTAATAGTCCCTATAGTTTGGGGCTTGTGTCACTTTCGTCCCTGACTTTTCAATTGTGACACATTTGATCATGAATTTTGAATCTTGTTCTAAATAAGGACAATTGAAAATATTATTAGATTTTTCAAGGGTAAAATCGTCAATTTGATAAAATATAAACTAATTTGACAAAAATAAATGTCAAACAAATATTTTTGAATTTTTAAAAATTATTTCTATCCACTAAAAATAAAATTATGTAAAATTGACAAATCTTTTAAACATTTATTTATTTATCTTTTACCAAATTAATTTTTATTATGTGTTTGGGTGATGATCATGTAAAATTAATTTTAAAAAATTAATCATGTAATTTTTATTAATTTTTATCAATTTTACATAATTTTATCATTGGTGAATAAAAATAATTTTTAAAAAATTTAAAATATTTTTTTGACATTTATTTTTGTCAAATTAGTTTATATTTTATTAAATTGACGATTTTGCCCTTGAAATTAAACAATGGTAACTTCAATTGTCCTTATTTGGAACAAGATTCAAAATTCATGGTCAAATGTGTCACAATTGAAAAGTCAGGGACCAAAGTGACACAAGTCCCAAACTATACGGACTATTTGTGTAATTTGCCCTAGATTAAATTATGTTCAAACTCCTACAAAAGGAACAAATCCCAATTTAATCAGAGCCCCCACAGAGAAATATAAAACTCATTTTGCATTGACTCTCTCAAAGGCCAGCAGTTTTTCAACTAAACAATAGAAAAACAAGCCAATTCTAGTGAATTTTTAAAAAATTCTGTCATTAATGTTGATAATAAATTATGCTAAAATATGATTGGCTTAATTCAAGTTAAAAGATTTGTTAGCATTGCACCTATATACAATAGCATGATTATTTTAATCAAAAAAATAACTCTGGAAGGAGAAATCATTGTCTCACAGCAAATCGTTCCAAACAATGTATCTTACATTTTGTACATATATAAATTCATAAGTTGAGAGTTCTGACATCAGATCAATCTCTGCAGAAAACAATATTAAAATCCAACATTTACTGATAATGTCGCAAGAAAGTTTTGTTAATCCAACCAATAAACCACGCTCAACGTGCAAAATTCAGAAGTTGTGCCCGAATCACAACACGAAGCTTCCTACAATGCTTCTTTTTGTTTGTTTGTTTGTTTGTTTGTGAAGCATGCAATTAATTTGAACCAAAAAGGAGAAAAACATCAGATAAGAAAGAATTAATGGACAACATGAGGCACATCAACGAATCAAGCATAATCAGGCATCATAATTTTGCTCGGAGGCAAGTTCATTAAAAGGCGATGTAATTTGCTCCTTGTTGTAAGCATGGCATATCGTCAATATGGTCTTCATTAGACGCCAATTCCAAGTTGCCTTGTTCAGATACTGTTGGTGACAAGAAAAAACCAGATAGATGAAAAGAACAAGTTTGTCAGCATCATTAGGGAACTTATGGACGCCATGAAGTAATCACAATTTGTGATTATTTGTAATTATTTATTTTTTGTGCGTGTGCGCATTTGTGTATGGAGGAGGGAGTGCTTCACGATTCATTCAAAGGATGGAATGTGCTTTTTAATGTTAACAGAAATAAAAAGGAGCAAGTTCAAACATGAAATAAAGAAAAATGTAACATAATATGCACCAATTCAGGCATAGTGTCATATTTTGAGAAAGAATTTCAAGAGATTCATTTGTGTTGAAATATCAAACAAATAAAAAATTTGACGAATTTAAAATTGACACAAATGCATATAGAAGCATTCAAAATAGACAAGGAAGTAGATTTTTACCCACCCAAAAGTGAAAACCCAACCATGGCATTATCCATAACTAGATCCACCCTATGATCCCCATCTGATAGACAATCAACAGCGATCCAATGGTGATGAATGCAAAAACACAAGCCAAGATTATCTTCATCCCCTTAACTTCATTTGGCCTGAACTTTGCTTTTGTATCAAAGTGCCATGTCAGCTTATTAACATGCTTAGTAATGTTAATGTAAACACATCATGAAATTGGACTGCTTACAAAAATCAGTAATAATACACTATAAATTAAAGACAAGTTGCAATTCTAGTAATATCATAATGCTTCATTCGTTTGCTTTAACAGTGAGCTATAGACATCCAAGGCCGAAATGGGACATAGCCACATATAATGGCCTTCTGTAAAACTGGAGATGAATCAAATTCCTCTGTCCAAATAAGGTGCCAAGCTGTATCTTCAAACAACATAGAATGATAAGGGATACAAATGTGAAGTTACAGAATGTAGAAGTGAAGATGAATGAAGGATACATGCATAAATGTGCACATGGACTGTATGCATTGTACATATTGATGTGCAAGTAAATGTATGGTTCCAAACACAATCATTTCAGGGAAAGAGAATAACAACCAACGCCTTTGCTTAGCTACTATAACTTCTTGATTAAATCCTGCTTTCATCCACATTTTCGAGAATGATTTGTGTGCACAATCATGGCCTATAACAATGAACTTAACAATAGAGGGAAGAAAAAAAAAAGAAAAAGAATTGGCTGGATGTACAGAAGGACATATTACTCATGGAAAGCAATGCGGTGACAATTGCAGTCCCCATCCATGCCCGAGCTAGAGGTAGTAGAAACCGTGGGGCTTTGGAGATCATGGAAAGCCCTAATACATTAAGAAGTCACAGATATTAAAAAAGACTTCCATGCTTTCACATCATCAATCTCAAACACTTTAAACAAATTTTAAGCAGAAAAAAGACTTTAGAAAGCCACAAAAACTAAATACTGATCAGCTTTGTGTTTGCAAACTAGCATGTACATGAGACGGGTATCTTTTGTAATTTATTTTGGACATGTTCCAAAACTTCTCTCTGAAAATGATGGAAAGAACAAAGAACTGAATGAAAGAAAACAACAAATGAGCAATTAAAAGTTTGTTATAGAAACCAACTCTCAGTTTCAACATTCAAGATTTGATTGGGTTTGCTAATAATTAAAGTGAACGAGTCTTTTCAATGTATATGAATTAGAAAACAAAATATTTTGTTGAGGAATGAAATTGACTTAGTTGAAGGATCAAGATTGAATTTTAGCCAAATCAATTTGTGGGAAAGAGAATATAAACTTTATATTCACTTCATTTTTAAAAATCAATGAAGATATTATTTTGACACACTACATTTAAGATTGCTCGCAACTAGGTAATAGAGTACAATGTGACATTATCAACGCTGTGCTCCGAGTAAATGAGGAACTCTAAAACACGCTAAGGTGGGTCATTCTTTGTCTCCTAGCTACCTAATTAAGGAGATGCGGAACTTTCATGGATATTTATAGAAACTTTATAATTTTATTTGTTTATTTTAATTTATAGTTTGATTAGAATTTTAGTATATTTAGTTTCTGTACGAGCACGAAATAATCTTCTCGTATGATCCTGTTGACCAAGTCTGCGCTCCTCTAAACATCGTCGCTTTACTCCCTGAAAACACAAACGTGAGCTACCCGTCGGGTGTGTGCCGGATACCTCTCCGATGCCTAAGTCAGCAAAATAGACAAATAGACAAAAGCTCTGTGTATTCAAGAATCAAAGTTGTGTTACCTATCCATAGGTTCTGTTGTGAGCTTTTATAGGTTCCGCGTGGCACAATCCTAGTAGGACTCTTATTCCTCCATGTAGAGTCCTCCTAGGAATCACAGTCTTGAAAGATAATGCTTATCTTTCAACACCCCCCTCACTGTTTAAACCAAGTGAGATGGTTTTATCCCGATTGGATGACAGTATGACCGAGCTAACACTAGCCCTTTGTTATACTTAATCTAACGCCTTCATATGCAACACATAGCTCGGTTTTCCTTTCATTTGTACCTCGGTTTCGGCCTATTGAAACCGAGCTAACCGTACATAAGTTTGGACCAAGCTAACAAGGCAAAGTCCACCTTAAGAAGTCCAAGCACCTCAGCTCTGAATACTATAACCGAGCTAATTATCACTACTCTGACCGTGGTGATTGTAAACATGTTTGGACCGAGCTAACTACAAGGTCCTTTCACTCAGCCCTTTTTATCGCGGCCCACAGAACGGCCCATTAGCACACCTTGGCCTAGCTCGGCCCTAATGCACATAAAAACTCCCTCTCAATTGCCCCTTAATTCCATCTGCGTAGCATGATTGGGATTACCTGTTACCAGTCGAGCTAAAATTTTATATTTTCAACCGAGTTAAATTGCCACCGGGCTATCGATTTGTTCGGTCAAAAAACGTCTTTTTAGTCATTGCAAAACTGAATCGCTTACGATTCTCTTGGACATGTGGCAAGCCTTTAGTGGCTAATTACAGCTGTCGACGCTGACTTCGTACCTCGCGAATTTTGAACAGTCCCGCCTTTTTCACTTTCTTTACACAAAAACCATACATTTTGAACCAACCATTTTTACTATTCATCATCTTCTCTCTCTACCTTCTAAGCCTCCATTTTTCCTCAACACTGTATCTGCAAAGCTCGTGTTTTCTACTGATACTATTTTAATCTTCAGTCCCCCCACCTTGAACTGGTATGTGGCTCAAGCCTTTTTCTTTTTCGTTCATTTCGCATAGTATTGTAATACATAGCATAGTATATATGTTTCTCAAAACACTTTGTAGTTTCCATGGGAAATGACCACTTTATTCCAAGAACTATGTAATAGATCCACCGGATTCATAACCAATTTGAGAAATGACGTTTTTGATCCAAAATAATATTTCAACCGAACTAGGAACCTGTTTGTACTTAAGGTGTGCACCCAGCCGAACTAGATTAAGTCTCAATAGGTCTAAGAACCTTCTGTTTCACTTAGCCGAGCTAGGGAACTGTATTAGGTGTGCGCACTACCGAACTAGAAAGCCTTAACCAATGACCGGGCTATCACTTGGGACTAAACCAGCTCTCTGACTTAGTCAAAACCGAACCAAGAATGCTGCACCCTAAGCTTCAACCGGGCTACGAACCTCTCATTCCACTTAATCGAACTGAAGTCCTTCGGTTCAACCGAGCTAAGAACGGACAGTATCCCACGTAGCCGAGCTAGGACTCCATTTATTTTGCCTTTGTTTCTTTTAGCACGGTCCAACGATATGTGCTTAACACTTTTCCTTTTCACTTTGCAGACTGACTAGGTTGGCCAGGCACACCTTTGCACGCTCAACCGAGATATTGAAGGTCATCTCAACACCGAGCTAAATTATACATAATTTAAGTCCACATGGGGAAGTATCGATTTTTAGTGAACTCTCCAGGGGCCATAGCCGAGTTCCGAAAGGATTACGAAATTCCAGACGACGTTCATCTTTCCCTAGCCGAGCTAGATACAACTCCATGGGGAAAACAAGGCTTTGTTCCCTTCACCGTCCTTTCTATTGTAGAAGCCGGACTCCGATTCCCTGTACAGCCACTCCTTTGTGAATTCCTTAGGCAAGCTAGAATATGCCCTACCCAACTTAGCACCAATTCATACAGAATAATAAATGGCATTGCCGAGTTAAATCGCCGACTTGGCCTTAACCTTGGTTTAGCCGAGCTATTTCACTAGTATTCGCTAGGCCAGAACGAAGACAGTTGGGTGTACTATTTAAGAATAAGACGCCGCCGAGAGAAAATAATAAAAAACACTCCAGACAAAGATGTAAATGACGATGATTTTTTCTAGGTCTCGGGTAACTTTGAAGACCAGGAGGCCCAGATCCCGGGCGACCGAATTAACTGGAATAAAGGAGTAACTGGTATGAATACCTCGGTTTTAGCTTCGTACGTTCTTTACTCTGTTTATTAGTTTCACACCGTGCTAACCGTTGTTTTTTTCCTTATGCAGACTTGAACCATCTAAAGTCGCAGTACAGTTACCCCAATCTAGACGCACTCCGTGCCGCGCTGCGGTACCGCGATCGAGGTTGGGCTGAGCTATTCAACTTTGAACCGACATACAAATACAGTAGTAGAAGGAAGACCAGGGTGACAGATTTCTTTCTGGAACCCTCTCCAGAACCAGATCCAACACTACCTCAAATCAATCTAATCTCATTAACAGCAGAACAAGAAATGCCAAGAAGAAAGCAGTTAGGGCCCTCATCACCGAAACAAATCAAGCCGAGGTACCACAAGCCGGCCAAACAAAAGAGGCCGTGGTAGCCCTTCCAACCGCCCAGCCTTTATCATCTCGGCCAAGCAAGCGTGCTCGGACTTCCACAACCAAGCCATGCCTTGTTGATGAAGAAGTCACCATACTTCCCCAATCCATACCTCCAAGCCCAGAACCTGAGCGTTCTGACCGGGCTAGCTCCTCTGAGTGGGCCCCAAAATTATCGTACAGGAACCAAGCCATAAGAGACACAGATTCAGTGGTGGCAGACAAAGACCACACGTTCACCTTCAACCTGGCTAAGAGTGTGTGCTTGCCCCCTGATATGGAACACCATGACCATCTCACCGAGCTCAAGGCCATCCGCTCGGCCACCAAATCAATGGTGCTTGTGAGTACTTTTTTGTTTTCCAATTTTGTGCATCTGTCTGCTCGGTTTTACTTCCAATTGCTTACCGCCCTCTTGCAGGCCATGCAGAAAAACCACATTGCACATAAGCGTGTACTGGAGCTACGCAAAACCACTCGGCAAGCCATGGCAGAGGCCAACGCTAAGTCGGCCGAGCTAGAAGAGTCCAAGCAGAAAATGGCCAAGCTACATACCGAAATAGCCCACCTGACCGGGCTAGTCAACTCAGCTGAAGCAGAGAATCAAAAGGCTTCGACCGTGTTGAAAGATAAATACCTGCACGAGCTGGCCAAGCTTGAGATGAAGAAGGATGCAGAGATAGCTCGGCTGGAGAAGAGTGTGGAGGATGAGGAAGACCGTGGTTACAAGGAGGGGGAGGTCACTTACATCCAACAATGTGAAGCCGCAAAAGATATATTCTTCAAGTGTGGATGGAAGGCGGCTGTGGCGAAGCTCGGTCATGGCCAAGAGACCAAGGTCTTCCAGAACCCTCCTTCACATTTCATACCGAGCTACATGGCGGAGTATGCCAACGCCATTTAGCAAAAATTTCTTCAAGTTGAGAAAGAAGAAGAGGCATCCCCAGAACCCAACAATGCCCCCGTTGTTGCCAATGATCCCGGTCTTCAAATTGCCCAGTCAGCTCGAGTGGAGCCATTGGTGCCCATTGTGGTTGATGATGTGGTAGGGACCGACCTTCCCGTCAATGCTGGGCTACCAGCTGGTGAAGCTCGGGTTGAATTGGATGTTGATTTGGATGACCTCTTTGCATGATCATGTATTTTCTTTTCTTTAGATGACAACTGTAAGAAATTTGTAACCGGGTTGAGGCCCCACCTTTTGTACCTTTGATTTGAACTTTGAATAAAAATCTTCTTTTTGTTCGGTATGTTCCATGCATGTACTTATTTTTCAACTGTAATTTGCATGAAGTATAACATTTTCTGGCCGAAATATCTATCTTGGTCTTAACTTTGTAATCTATTTGGTCATACCTGCCAACCTCTTCATCCTAGATCCTTATCTCGGCTGAAGAGTACTAAAAGTTAGTTATTCCAGCCAACCACTCTTCAGCCTAGATCCCTATCTCGGCTGAAGAGTACTAAAAGTTGGTTATTCCAGCCAACCACTCTTCAGTCTAGATCCTTATCTCGGCTGAAGAGAGATAAGTGTTGGTTTTTCCAGCCAACCACTCCTCAGCCTAGATCCTTATCTCAGTTGAAGAGTACTAAAAGTTGGTTATTCCAGCCAACCACTCTTCAGTCTAGATCCTTATCTCGGCTGAAGAGAGATAAGTGTTGGTTTTTCCAGCCAACCTCTTCAGTCCAGATCCTTATCTTGGCTGAAGAAAGCTCAGTGTTGGTTATTCCGGCCAACCTATAACCAAGTGTTTGGTTATTCCTACCAAACTTCTTCAGCCTAGATCCTGATCTTAGCTGAAGAGGGCTCAATGTTGGTTATTCCTGCCAACCTAGAGCCAAGTGTTGGTTTTTTCCAGCCAACCTCTTCAGCCTAGATCCTGATCTTAGCTGAAGAGAGATAAGTGTTGGTTTTTCTGGCCAACCTCTTCATCCTAGATCCTGATCTTGGCTGAAGAGAGCTCAAAGTTGGTTATTCCTGCCAACCTAGAGCGAAGTGTTTGGTTATTCCTGCCAAACTTCTTCAACCTAGATCCTGATCTTGGCTGAAGAGAGCTCAAAGTTGGTTATTCCTGCCAACCTAGAGCGAAGTGTTTGGTTATTCCTGCCAAACTTCTTCAACCTAGATCCTGATCTTGGCTGAAGAGAGCTCAAAGTTGGTTATTCCTGCCAACCTAGAGCGAAGTGTTGGTTATTCCGGCCAACATTGCGTTCATTGCCCCTAGCTCACTAAAACAACTTTTACAGAAGAAAACAATTATGCTGAAAAGGAAACTACTTGCTTTATTGAAAAAAGAAAAATTACAAGTACTTTAAAGAAAAGCTAAAAATAAAATAGTTTGAGATTGACAGTGTTCCATGGCCTGGGAATGGCCTTGCTATCTCCATCTTCCAAGTGGTATGCCCCTTTTTTCTGCTAATCCAACCACTTTGTAAGGACCTTCTCAATTAGGCCCTAACTTGCCATCTCCAGGAACCAGGGTGTTTCCCATTACTTTGCGCAGCACCCAATCTCCAATCTTGAATTGCCTCGGATGTACTTTCTTGTTATATTTTCTGGATAACTCCTGCTGGTATGAGGCGATGTGAACTGGTGCTCTTTCTCTTCTTTCTTCTGCTAGGTCAAGTTCCAAGGTTATGGCTTCTCCATTCAAGTCTGGGTCAAAATTTTCACTTCTAATTGTGGAGAGGCCGACTTCCAGCGGGATTACTGCTTCCATGCCATAGGCTAAGGAGAATGGCGTTTCTCCAGTTGATCGCCGAGGTGTGGTACGGTAAGCCCATAAAACATGAGAAAGCTCCTCAGCCCACTTTCCTTTTGCTTTCTCTAACCTTTTCTTCAATCCATCCAAGACGACTTTGTTTGATGCTTCTGCCTGGCCATTTGCTTGGGGGTATGCCGATGTAGAGTTGTAGAATTCTATCTTGTATTCTTCACAAAAGCCTCTAAAAATTTTGCCATCGAACTTAGTGCCGTTGTTAGATATTAGAGCTTTTGGTATGCCGAATCGAGTGATGATATTCTGCCAAACGAACTTCTTCACGTCTTTCTCCTTAATTGATGCGAGTGCTTCTGCCTCCACCCACTTTGTGAAGCAGTCTGTCGCCGCAAGAAAGAACTTTCTGTTGCCGGGTGCCGTTGGAAGTGGTCCTACTATGTCCAAGCCCCACATCGCAAAAGGCCATGGGCTAGTTAATGGTAGAAGCTCTCTGGCTGGTTGATGTATTTGGTGTGCGAACTTCTGACATTTCTCGCACTTCTTGACATACTTCTCTGAATCTGCTTGCATGTAAGGCCACCAATATCCTTGTGAAATTGCTCTGTAGGCTAATGATCTTCCCCCTTGGTGGCTTCCGCATACGCCTTCGTGTATCTCGAACAAGAATGCCTCGATCTTGCTAGGGTGGACACATTTCAAGTAAGGTCCTGTGAATGATTTTTTGTACAAGGCCATTGATGGGGAAAGCCAAAATTGCTGTGACTTTGCTCTTATTTTGTTGGCCTCTTTCTTCTCTTCAGGTAAGATGCCGTCTTTTAAGAACACTATAATGGGATCCATCCATGAAGGGCCTAGTTCGACACAACATACCTCAGCTGCTTCGGTTTCTTCAATGCTTGGTCTTGGTAGGAAGTCGATCAGTAACGGATGTGGGATGGATATATCTGCCATTGAAGCGAAGCCTGCTAGTCCGTCTGCTCTATTGTTTTCTTCTTGGCCAATCTGCTCTATCCGCATTACTTCGAATTTCATGATTTCCTTTCTAACTAGCTCTTGGTACTTAGCCATCATCTCATCCTTTGCCTCGTAGTCGCCTGAAATTTGGTTTACTACTAGCTGAGAGTCACTGTACACTATTAGCTCGGTTGCCTTCATGTAGAGTGCTGATTTTAGGCCTGCTAAAAGTGCTTCATACTCCGCCTCGTTGTTTGATGCTGGGAAGTCAAGGTTGACTGATTGTTCCACTATTAGGTCGTCTGGTGAGATGAGGACTATGCCAAGTCCTGCACCGTGCCTGTTGGATGCTCCATCCACAAAGAGCTTCCACATCTCTCCAACGAATAGCTTCCAGCAAGTGGAAGGGTCGGATGAAGTCTTGGGGTCATGCGTGTTGCTAATGTTTTCTTCCAAGTCCATGCCTGTAGTTGGGTTCTGCTCTTCACTGTTTGACTGCCCCAAGTTTTTACTAGGAGTGGCATGGTTTATTCCTTCCTTCTGATCCTCAAGCCTGTGTGGTTTGCAGTGTGGTTGGATATCTTGTATTAGGGGTTGCGCATTTCCTGTGGCACTTTCCGTTCCCATTTCAGTTGCACCAGTTAAGTCAACTGAGCAAATGTGATGACTTCCTGGTGTGAACTCTGCCACAAAGTTTGCCAAAGCTTGGGCTTTTATTGCGGTTCTGGGTTGAAACTTGATATTGAACTGTCCCAGTTTTACCGCCCACTTTAAGATTCGCCCAGAAAAGTTCGTCCTCTCAAACAAAGCTTTTAATGGAAAAGCTGTTAGGACGATTATGGTGTGGGCATGGAAGTAATGCGACAGCTTCCTTGAGGCCATCATCAAGGCTAAGGCCAACTTGCCCAATGGTAGGTACCTGGTTTCTGCGCCCAGCAAGGTTTTGCTAACATAAAAGATGGGCAGGTGTTGGATTCCTTCCGCTCTGACTAACACTACATTGACTGCGTGCTGTGAAACTGCTAGGTACAAAAAGAGCTCTTCTCCAAGTACTAGGGTTACTATCAATGGTGAAGAAGACATGTACTCTTTCAGGCTTTCTAGGGCGCGATCGCATTCTTCATCCCACTCAAATTTGGTCTTCAATGCTTGGAAGAATGGTCGACATCTGTCTGACGACCGACTTATGAACCGGATGAGTGCGGCTGCTAGGCCAGTGAGATACTGCACCTCCTTGACTGTGTTGGGCCTCTCAAGATCCTGGATTGCTTTGATCTGAGAAGGGTCTGCTTCTATACCACGGTTGGTTACCAGAAAGCCTAGGAATTTGCCTGATCCTACGCCGAATGCACACTTGGATACATTTAGGCGCAACTTGTTTTCTTCAGAACCTAGAACATTTCATTTAGGTCCCTGAGATGGTCGTTCTCATTCTTGCTTTTGACCACCATGTCATCTATGTAAGCCTCCATTGTTCTGCCTAACAATGGTTCAAACATCTTGGTGACTATCCGTTGGAATGTTGCCCCTGCGTTTTTTAGGCCAAAGGGCATGACATTGTAACAATACAATCCTCTAGGCGTTGTAAAGGATGTGACCTCCTGATCTGGTTCATACATAGCGATCTGATGGTAACCTCTGTACGCATCAAGAAAGCTAAGTCGATTGTGTCCTGCTAGTTGGTCTATCCGTGGTAGGGGAAAGCTGTCCTTTGGGCATGCCTTGTTGACTGTTTTGTAGTCCACGCAGACACGCTATTTTCCGTTCTTCTTTGGCACTACTACGGTATTGGAGATCCACCTGGGATAGTGCACTTCTCTGATAGTTCCTGCCTCCAGCAAGTTTCTCATTTCTTCTGCCACTATCTCGGCATGGTGGAGTGCTGATCTGCGAGTGCGCTGTATAATCGGTCTGGCAGTTGGGTGGATGTTCAGTTGGTGACAGATGAAGTTTGGGTCAATGCCAGGCATGTCATACGGCATCTAGGCAAACACTTCGATGTTAGAGGTTAAGAATTCCATGACCTCTATTCTCTCAGTGCTGGACAGAGACGAGCCGAGCAAAAAGAACTTTTCTGGGTCTTTTTCATCTATCCTTACCTATACCAAGTCTTTCACTGCCTTCTGTTCAGCTGCCTTGCCAACATCTGCAAATAGTTCATTGCTCTCAGGCTCTTCCACCATCTGTACATACCTTTTGGCAGCTCGGCTGCCATTTACTGTGACGAAGCACTGTTTGGACATAATTTGGTCTCCAAAGACCTCTTCAATTACTTTGGCTTTGTTGGGGAACCGCAGTACCTGATGGTAGGCTGAGGCTACTGATTGCATGGTGTGCAACCATGTCCTCCCCAATATTATGTTGTAGGTGGAAGGGATTTTCAATACCCAGAATTCCACCTATTTGTCATGGTTCCTGCTTTGACTGGGAGAATTATCTTGCCCACTGGCCACTCTGGCATTGAGTTGAATCCGATCAGGGGAGATGTCGCCGGTGCCAAGTCTTTATCCTCCAGTTTCAGTTGTTTGAAGGTTTCATAATACATTATCTCACATGAGCTTCCTTGGTCGATCAGAATCCGTTTGACGTCAAAATTCTTAACGCGTAGAGTGACATTCAGTGCATCATTGTGAGGGCAATATATCCTTGCTAAATCTTTGTCTGAAAAAGATATGACATTTGTGGCCTCTGTTCTCCCATTTTTTATGGCAGGTTGTGCACTTAATATCTCCTTTAAGTGCTCAGCCTTTTTGATCATTCCCCTGAGCTCACATACCCGCTCAGGTTCAAATACTCCATGTATTACATTAATTACGCCTTGAGGTGGGGCGTCGACCGGCATTCCGTTTGGATTGTTGTGGTTCTAGGGGGCTGGTTGTGTCCCTCCTTCTATGTACTGGTCCAGGTGCCCAGCTGCCATTAACTCCTCCAAATGCTGCCTCAATGGCGTGCAATTTTCAGTGCGGTGCCCCTGTTCATCATGGAAGGTGCATCGGGACCTTTCGTCATAGTCTTTTTGTGTTTCTCCTAACTTAGTTGGCCATCGGAGAAAAGGCTCGTTGCATATCTCACTGAGAATTCGGTAGATTGGTTTTTTGAATACTGTGGTAATGGCGGTGCGGACTCTTAACCTTCTTTTGTCTGGGTCCTCTCTGTTGGCCCGCCTACCTCGCCCATTCCTGTTTGGTTGCTCTACCGTGTTGACTTTTGCCGTAGTCTTTTTATCTGGCATTGCTGTTGTGCCAGATTTCGCTTTAGCATGGGCGCCATCCTCCTCCACACGAATATGTTGGTGCACTTGCTCCATTAAGGCCTCCATCGTGAGGGGTGGCGTCATAGTAATTGAGTCCCTCAACTTGTTTCCGACTGGCAGACCCCTTTTGTATTGTGCGATGGCGAGATTTGTGGGGCAATCTCCTATTTGGTTGAAAGTCTCCCAATATCGACCGTTGTAGGATCTCAACGTCTCATTGTCTCCCATGTCTATAGAGAGTAGCTGGTCGATCTCCACTGGTGTTTTGGTGTTCGTCCTGAATCTAGTCACGAATGTCTCTGCCAACTGTACCCATGAGGCGATGCTGCCTTCTGGTAGCCTTTCGAACCAGGTTAAACCTAGGTCGCCAAGTCTGGATAGGAACAGGATACACATTAAGGCCTCGTTCTGCCGGTATACTGCCATAACCTGGCGAAAGTGGCTTAGGTGCATGTAGATGTCTGTCTTCCCCTCATAAGTAGTGAATTTGGGTTGGTGAAAGCCCGAAGGTAATGGTGCGTTCTCAATTGCCGGAACGAACGGCGAGCTCTGTAACCTTGCTAATGCTTTGTCTGTTGGTTCGTAAGCAAGGCGCGACATTGGCATTCCTACCTCGACGCTCCCATGTGTCCGAGGAGCCAACCACTGTAGGGCTGAAACTCTGCGCGGGTCGCGTGCCCTGGTATCCTCATTCCATTGTGCCCTTTCTTCAAGCACAGTTCGTAAGTCAGATGATCTAGGCAACTTCGTGTGCCTAGATGACGTCTGGTGCGTGTGCGAGGGCTGATAGGTGCTTCCCTTAGTATATGACCTCTCAGTTCTCATTCTCTCAGACCTGGAGTAACGAGTCCTGGAAGTCCTTGATTGAGTGTCGCCTGTTCTAAGGCTCCTACTTTCTGCTTGTGATGGTGTGGTATGCCTATCCCAATCCTCCGAGTGGCGAGGGGGCGTATTGCTTTTGTGCCCCTCTCCTGTCGCCACCCCTTTTCCTTTTATCTGGCGCTTCATTGACTCCATGTCTACCGTCATCCTCCTTATTAACTCATCCTGCTCTTTCACGCGATCCTCCAGAACTTGAGGGTCCATCCTCCGTCTCTGTCTTTCTGGACTTTGAGAGCGACGGGGGCTGTTAGCCCGTCTCCCTCTTGCATCCCTCCAGGGGTTTTGTCCCTGGGGTTCTAAGTCCGCCATGGAAGGAATAGAAGGCAAACCTTCGCGCCTCCCACCCCCCTTCGGGGTTTACCCATCAAGAGCTGATTGCGGCAAGTTCTCATTGTACACCATTGCTTCCGACTAGAGAGGAAAACTTGATCAAGAGGTTTTGTTCTTCGTGGAATTCCCACAGACGGCGCCAATTGTACGAGTACGAAATAATCTTCTCGTATGATCCTGTTGACCAATTCTGTGCTCTTCCAAACGTCGTCACTTTACTTCCTGAAAACACAAACGTGAGCTAGCTGGCGGGTGTGTGCCGGATACCTCTCTGATGCCTAAGTCAGCAAAATAGACAAATAGACAAAAGCTCTGTGTATTCGAGAATCAAAGTTGTGTTAACTGTCCATAGGTTCTGTTGTGAGCTTTTATAGGTTCCGCGTGGCACAATCCTAGTAGGACTCTTATTCCTCCATGTAGAGTCCTCCTAGAAATCACACTCCTGAAAGATAATGCTTATCTTTCAACACCCCCCTCACTGCTTAAACCAAGTGAGATGGTTTTACCCCGGTTGGATGACAGTACGACCGAGCTAACACTAGCCCTTTGTCATACTTAATCCAACGCCTTCATATGCAACACATAGCTCGGTTTTCCTTTCACTTGTACCTCGGTTTTGGCCTGTTGAGACCGAGCTAACCGTACATAAGTTTGGACCGAGCTAACAAGGCAAAGTCCACCTTAAGAAGTCCAAGCACCTCGGCTCCGAATACTATGACCGAGCTAATTATCACCACTCCAACCGTGGTGATTGTAAACATGTTTGGACCGAGCTAACTACAAGGTCCTTTCACTCAGCCCTTTTTACCGCGGCCCACAGAACGGCCCATTAGCACGCCTTGGCCTAGCTCGGCCTTAATGCACATAAAAACTCCCTCTTAGTTTCTTACTTTAGGGATTCTAATTACAAAATAATTTTATGATTTAGTTCCCACTGTGAATTAGTGTTTCTAGCCTATAAATATTAGGTCTTTGCATTGTAATTGTTTAACTTAGAGTTATTGATATTGAGTATTAGGTTGTGGCAGTTTTTGTTTGGAAAAGTCTACAAACCTAGACGTATCCACCTAGAATTTTCTGGGTGGGTAGTTGTGTGATGGTGATTAAATTTTCTGTAGTGTAGCGTCTATATGTAAAATAAATCTAAATCACAAAATACTAATTCTAGATAATTTCTGAGTAATTAAGTCTGGATTTGTAATGTTAATGGTTTTGTTAAGGATGTAGCCTTGTTCTTCTTTTTTCTCTTCTTCTCTCTCCTCTTTTCTCAAGGTGTTCTACAACATGACAAGGTAGGCCAACATTATCCCATTCGTTAGGTTTTCCGTAATGTCATTGGTTAGGAGCACCACGTGGATAATGCCACATGATATTTTAGGATTATTAATAATTACTCCTATTATTTTGGCACTATATTTAAGATTTGTTTAAAATGCAACAGTTTGCTCTCTTTAGTGTGATTCAATGAATTCTTCATGTTGATAATTATCTTTCGTTTGTTTTAACCATGTTCAATATTTTAGTTCCATTGTGTTTCTGTAACTATTATCAGTTTTGATTAACCTGCTTATTTAGCAATCCAAAATCATTCATTTAATTTTACTATCATACAAAATATTTAACACTAGAAATCTTAGCCTCTATTCTTCTCTCAAAATCGACATCAACTGGAATAAAATTGTCCATTTACCCATCATGCCATTTTTATTTAAGATTGTCCAACTTAATTGTAATCCCCCTCCCCCCCCCCCCCAACTCCAAAAAAATTAAAAAAAAAGAAAAAAGGACACCTCCAATTGAGTTTTCTTGAATAAAAGCTTACTAAACTGTCCACTTTTACTCATCATGCCATTTTTGTCCAAAACCTTGTCCACCAAATACCCTATCTCCCTTATCATCCTTTAACTGAAATTGAAAATACATCTACAGTTGTCTCAATCAATAAGCTTATAAGTTTTCTCATTAGAGAGTTTGCCAATTAATTTCAATACATCATAGGCCTCTGCAATAAGCTGCAGCATGTCATCCCACATTCAATCCCATTGTGAACTATCTCAATAAAATTGCAGATCCACCTTTCCCAATGTAACACAAAAGGTCACTGTGGTACAACCAATTTGAAACAACTGATACCATAACATAACTACTTTTTTTCTTCAAATTTAAATATTTTAAGTAAAACAATCTAATACATGCTAAGTAATTGAATACAAAAGCAACTTGAGTAATTTGTTTGAGCAAAAATGGTTCGAATTTCTCCCACTTGCATATGGGTCTTATTCCATGCAAGGGAGGCTATTTCCCCCACCTCCACATCTCTCACTTGCCTTGCCCCAATGAAGAAGTAGGGCAGGGGACAAGTTTTGCTTCCCCACCTTGTTCTAACCCACCCTTGCCTTGTATATATTTACTAGATAAATCTATTTATATGTATAAAATATATATATGAGCAAATTACAAAAAATAAAAAAAAATAAAAAAAAAACCCAAGATTTTGTGTGTTTTTCAATTTAAACCCCACTGATGTTACTTCCGTGTCACAATTTAGCCCTCCGTCCATCTCCGTTTGATTGAACTAATAGAAATCTGGGCAAAATTTTCGAATTCAAACCCACATGTTCAAACCTTTGTATCTCCCTAGTCATAACTCCATTTCGCCTCATTTTGTGTCGTTGGATTCGCCTCATGCCTAGTTTTCATTCCACTTGTTCCACCTTTTTTTGCATGTCGTTGGAGCTCCAAAAGTTGGCCAAAAATAGATTTTTCTCTCCCTTTTTTTTTCTTCTTTTTTTTCTAATTCAAACGCACATGTTCAAGCCTTTGTATCTCTCTCGCCGTAGCTCCGTTTCACCTATTTTTGCATCATTAGATTCATCTCATGGCTTAATTTTCATTCCACCCCTCATAAACCTTGTTCCACTGTTTTTACATGTCGTAGGAGCTTCGAAAGTTGGCCAAAAGTAAGATTTTTCTCTATTTTTCTTCTCTTTCTTTTCAAATTCAAATCCACATGTTCAAGCTCTTATATCTCCCTCGTTGTAACTCTGTTTCGTCTCATGTTCAAGTCATTGGATGACCTAGTTTTCATTCCACCCCTCATACGCCTTATTCCACCCCTTTTTATGTGCCGTCTAAGCTCCAAAAATTAAGATTTCTCTCTTTTTCTTTTTTTTTTTGTGGCCAAATTTCGGAGCTCTGATGGTATGCAAAAAGAGATGGAACAAGGCATATGAGAGTGGAATGAAAATTAGGCCATGAGATGAATCTAATGACGCAAAAATGAGGTGAAATGGAGTTGCGGTGAGGGAGATATAACAGCTTGAACATATGGGTTTGAATCTAAAAGAGAGAGAGAGAGAGAGAGAGAGAGAGAGAGAGAGAGAGAGAGAAATCTTTTTTTTGCCAACTTTTGGAGCTCCTACAAAGTATAAAAATAGGTGGAACAAGGCATATGAGGGGTGGAATGAAAATTAGGCTATGAGATGAATCCAATGATGCAAAAATGAGGCGAAACGGAGTTATTACGAGAGATACAAGAACTTGAACATGTGGGTTTGAATCGGAAAAAAAAGGGAGAGAATGGGCTTGTTTGGTTTGTTTTTAGGAGAGTTGTTTTTGAAATTTTTTTCAAAATTTTGTTTGGTTTGTAGTTTTTCTTAAAAAAATTCCAAAATCTCTCTCTCTCTCTTACATATCAATCAATCACTTTTTCTCTCTCTTCTCTCCTTCTCAATCACTTTTTCTCTTACACACATCTACTCAATTACAATAAAATATCAAATCATCTCAGACTCCCAAACTCCAAAACTACTTTGAAAATATACCACCAAACAAACTAAAAAAATTTCTAAACTCTCTCATCAATTTTTTTTTTTAAAATCACTCTCTCAAAAACAAACCAAACGCACCCATTATTTTTGGCCAACTTTCAGAGCTGTGATGATACGCAAAAAGAGGTGGAACAAGGTGTATGAGGGGTCCAACGACCCGAAAATGAGGCGAAACAAAGTTATGACGAGGGAGATATAAGGGTTTGAACATGTGGGTTTGAATATGAAAATTTTGTCCAAATTTACATTAATTCAATCAAACAAAGATGGATAGAGGAGGGGCTAAATTGTGATTCGAAAGTAATATCAGTTTAAATTGAAAAATAAGCGAAATCTTGAGATTTTTTTTTTGGAATTTGCCCTATGTATATTACTTAATTTTTATAATATGATAAAATAAAAACTTAAAATATTTTACATAGTATTCAATTTTACTCATTTATGATTCATCTTACATATTAAGTTTTATTATTTATAAATCACTATCCATAGCATATTATATTATCTATCATTTTTATTAATATTTTAATTTTTAAATTATAAAATTAACTTGCCTCCACCCCACCCCTCTCCACCCGATTTCCATTTCAACATGTTCAGCCTGATCCATGTTTGTTGGGCTGTTTTTTTTGAGAATTTTTTTATATTAATTATGCGCTGTATTTAATATTCAAACACACAAATGTGTAAAAAAAAAATAAAAAATAAACAAAAAGCCATACAAATAATTCTACACAAAAACAGTTTCTGACCCGTTGTAAGCATCATATGCAACTTCATCTTCTACAAAATTTAAAAAAACAAACTGAAAACCAATTGGATCAAAATGAAAGACATCCAATACAAACTAGAACACCACTAAGGTATGTTTGAGAACCGACCTAAATTTGTCAAAATAAGTTACTAAAAAAAGTCAAAAAAGCATCACTTCATATTATAACGAGAAAAAAAGCATCACTTCCTAAATATATTTCTCTTTTGGTAAAAAATAAAAAATCATTCCTAAATATTTCAATTTTTTTCACTTCATATTATAACGAGAAAATTAAAAGCATCACTTCCTAAACAAAGCCTAAGCAAACGACTAATGGATTGGCTTTTGTGGCATCATATATCGAACACATTCTACTCATAGTGAAAAGCAAAAGGCCTATCACCCCAACCGAAAAATCACAGATTTAACCTCCATTGCTTCTACCAAGCCTGGATGTTAGTACCCAATCTGGACCACAATACACCCAAATACTATGATTCATAGACAAGAAGAGCTGCCCATTATGAAATGCCAATTTTGAGTAACATGGTTCCTTCATCTTGAACTTCACTGTGGAGTTGTTTAATCACCACTTCACACTCATGTCAATACTCCTCAAATCCAAGAACCCAAAATCCCCACATTCATTCACCAGGCATATAGTCTCCTCCATAGCTATGGCATCTCTAAACTGCCACTGGGTTGTCGGATAATCATCTTCATGTTCATTTTTTGGCCAATGAGACCAGAGCTCGATCATGTTTTTAACTGTAAAATCCAACAAATTAATGAAAGAGGAGCTCTGCTTCCTAGGTGACAGAGTAGCAACCATCAAACAATTGGTACCATGTGACCATTGCAACCTGTTTGCTTCACCAAGTGACCATCCATATTGGTCATAGTAAAACTCAATCTGCTTGCCAGTTAATTGATCCCAAACACCAATCCCATACTCCCTGTTGCTCTTACCTTTACAACTAGAAAAAATCTTGTAGTCTGAGTTAAAGCACCAGCAGTGTAGCTCTTCACTTGATGATCCTCATTAGTGACCTGAAACCTGTGCCTGAGCTCCCTTGTTGCTGCACTGAACAGACCCATCCCACCACCGCCAGCGTTGACAACGATGGTCTCTGAATCGACCCAACCGATGTCATAAACTCTCTGGTAATCGAGATTGATTGGTGGGTGTTCTTCGAGCATCCAATCATAGACGTGTACCATAATATCATGCACTACACAGCAGCAACCGTCAGGGCTGCCGCGGATGACGGTGCCATCGCCGGGTGCTTGGCCCGTTACGGAGTGGGAAAACCGGAGTCTGTTGCCATCAAATTGGCCGCATTTGGCAGCGCAAACGTTGTCAAGGAGGCCGTAGAACAGGGCTTCTCTGTGAAGGAGTTTTTCAGGGATGTTGGACGGGATATAGAGCTCCCCTGTTCCGAGGAGGTCGAGGAGTACTGCGAAACAATCTGGGTTCCGATCGATGAAGTAATTACCATCATCATCAGCAGAATTATAGGTTTGGAGGTTTCAATTCTTGTCGAACATTTTCCCGAAGAAGGAATTATGGCCGGCGTTGGCGAGGGTGGAGGTGGTGGTTTGGAATATTTTGCCACCAACGTTGAATTTTACTTGTATGTTACTGTGAATTGCCATTGTTGAAACAAGAAAAAAAATTGGGCAGACCCAGATGGGAATTTGAAAACAGGCTCGGCATTAAATTTATATTTTAGTTTGTCCTTTCCAATTCTTGTATCAAGCTTCAACACTTAGCTTCCCCATATGGGATTCTAAATTTACAGTCTTTTTGAATTCCTGTTTCAAACACTTCATTTGTTTCCTTATACAGTTTCCCACCAAAAGCCTTCACAATTATTGAGGGATCATTACCCCATACTATACATTGACAAGTTATGGCACATATTGAACTTCTTCTTGATTTCCGAAAATCTATATCTATACTATCCATCTATACTATACTATATATTAAGTAAAAAGGGGCTTTTAATCCCAAACTTTGTAGGAGCTCTAATCTCCCAATCTAAATTTCTTGATTTTTTTATTTTTTTTAAAAAAAAAATCTTAACATTTATTAACTTCTCCCAACTCCCAAGTTTTACCATCATAATAACACTTTAATGCATTAAGAACAAGTATAAAAAAAATTCTTTGAAATCCAACACATATAAATTTCTTGAAAAATCCCAACACATATGATTATTATCTCTCATAATAACACTTTAATGCATTAAGAACAAGCTTAAAAAAAATTTCTTGAAAAGTCCAACATATGATTATTATCAAAATATTAAACTTTAATCTATATCTATATCTATATATTAAGCAAAAGGGTCTTTTAAAACCCAAGGCTTGTGGAAGCTCCAACATATCAATCCTAATTTCCTAATTTTTTATTTTTTAAAAAAAAAATGAACTTGGTGATTGGTTCAAAGATTATAATAATTACACTATTGAATAACGCAATAAATGAAATCCTAATTTCCTTACTTTTTACATCCCCAAGAGACCCATGTAATTATTGTGTAAATGGCTCTTAATGTTTTTTCCCTCTTAATTTTTTTGTTTTGTTTTTTGAAAAAACAAATAAATAAACACTTATTAAATTCTTTCAAACTCCTCGGTCAAATCCCATGTATTTAATTTATATATTAAAAAAAATAAATTGACTTGGTGATTGGTTCAAAGATTATAATAATTACACATGCCAATCCTAATTTCCTAATTTTTTATTTTTTTAAAAAAAAAATGAACTTGGTGATTGGTTCAAAGATTATAATAATTACACTATTGAATAACGCAATAAATGAAATCCTAATTTCCTTACTTTTTACATCCCCAAGAGACCCATGTAATTATTGTGTAAATGGCTCTTAATGTTTTTTCCCTCTTAATTTTTTGTTTTGTTTTTTGAAAAAACAAATAAATAAACACTTATTAAATTCTTTCAAACTCCTCGGTCAAACCCCATGTATTTAATTTATATGTTAAAAAAAATAAATTGACTTGGTGATTGGTTCAAATATTATAATAATTACACATGCCAATCCTAATTTCCTAATTTTTTATTTTTTTTTAAAAAATGAACTTGGTGATTGGTTCAAAGATTATAATAATTACACTATTGAATAACGCAATAAATGAAATCCTAATTTCCTTACTTTTTACATCCCCAAGAGACCCATGTAATTATTGTGTAAATGGCTCTTAATGTTTTTTCCTTCTTAATTTTTTTGTTTTGTTTTTTGAAAAAACAAATAAATAAACACTTATTAAATTCTTTCAAACTCCTCCGTCAAACCCC
Source organism: Camellia japonica (assembly GCA_030407325.1). Lineage (NCBI taxonomy): Eukaryota > Viridiplantae > Streptophyta > Magnoliopsida > Ericales > Theaceae > Camellia > Camellia japonica. The sequence continues at coordinate 150,188,687 of JAPPVO010000059.1, forward strand.
ATGTATTTAATTTATATATTAAAAAAATAAATTGACTTGGTGATTGGTTCAAAGATTATAATAATTACACTATTGAATAACGCAATAAATGAAATCCTAATTTCCTTACTTTTTACATCCCCAAGAGACCCATGTAATTATTGTGTAAATGTCTCTTAATTTTTTTCCCTCTTAATTTTTTTGTTTTGTTTTTTGAAAAAACAAATAAATAAACACTTATTAAATTCTTTCAAACTCCTCCGTCAAACCCCATGTATTTAATTTATATATTAAAAAAAATTAAAACAAATATAAATATCTATAATTATCCCGTGCATAGCACGGGTGATAGACTAGTTATATATTAAGCAAAAGGGAGTTTTTAACCCCCGAGGCTTGTAGGAGCTCCAATATCCGAATTTGAATTTTCTAAATTTTTTATTAAAAAAAAAACTCAATATTTATTGATTTGGTCAAAATCTTCTGATCAGAATTTATTAACTTTTTTCAATCCACATATCTTTCCACACGCCTGCATTTATTGATTTGGTTAAAATTCTCTGATTAACATTTAAAATCCTCTCATACAAATAATTATAGATACAACTTGTGCATAGTTATTGTAGTACCCTTTAACTTCTCTCATACACTATGGTTAGTGATAAAATTGTTAAATTATTTTTATAAAAAATCTTAAAAAATATAATTTATATATTTAAAAAATCTAAAACAAAAATAAATATCTATAATTATCCCATCTAATCTATATCTATACTATATATTAAGCAAAAGGGGGATTTTAACCCCCAAGGCCTATAGGAGTTCCAATATCCCAATTTGAATTTTCTAAATTTTTTATTTAAAAAAAAAAACTCAGCATTTATTGATTTGTTCAAAATCTTCTGATCAATATTTATTAACTTTCTTAATCCACATGTCTTTCCACATGCCTGCATTTATTGATTTGGTTAAAATCCTTTGATCAGCATTTAAAATTCCCTCATACAAATAATTATAGATACAATCCGTATATAGTTACTACAGTACCCTTTTCGACTTCTCCCATACACTATGGTTAGTGATAAGATTGTTAAATTATTTTTATAAAAAATCTTAAAAAATATAATTTATATATGAAAAAAAAATCTAAAACAAATATAAAATATCTATCTCCTAAACATCATTTATTAACTTTTTTCAATCCACATGTCTTTCCACATACATGCATTTATTGATTTGGTCAAAATTCTCTGATCAACATTTAAAATCCCTTCATACAAATAATTATAGATACAATCCGTGTATAGTTACTGCAGTACCCTTTTCAACTTCTCCCATACACTATTGTTAGTGATAAGGTTGTTAAATTATTTTTATAAAAAATCTTTAAAAACATAATTTATATATTAAAAAAAAATCTACAACAAATATAAATATGTATAATTATCGGGTGCATAGCACGGGTGATAGGCTAGTCTATCTATACTATATATTAAACAAAAGGAGGTTTTTAACCTGAAGTCTTGTGGGAGCTCCAATCTCCCAATCTAAGTTTCTTGATTTTTTGCTTTAAAAATAAAAAAAAAAAAAAAAAAAAAAACTTAACATTTATTAACTTCTCCCAACTCCCAAGTCTTACCTCATAACAATACTTTAATGCATTAAAAACAAGTATAAAAAAAATTCTTTGAAATCCAACACATATGAATTCCTTAAAAAGTCTCAACACATATGATTATTATCAAAATATTAATGCATTAAGAACAAGCATAAAAATTTTTTTTGAAAAATCCAACACATATGATTATTATCAAAATATTAAATTTTAATATAATATAATAAAAAAAGAAGACATTTAATTCTTTGAAAAGTTCAACACATATGATTATTATCAAAATATTAAACTTTAATATAATATAAAAAAGAAAAAAAAAAGAAGACATTTAAAAAAAAAAAAATACATTTAAAAATCGTAATTCACATATATAGTTAATTGTAAATATATTAAGGAAAATATGGTTTTTAAACCCCAAGCCTTGTGGGAGCTCCAATCTCTCAATCTTAATTTTCTAAATTTTTGATTTAAAAAAAAAAATCTCAGCATTTATTGATTTGGTTAAAATTCCATGATCATCATTTATTAAATTTTTTTTTTCAATCCACAAGCCTATATTTATTGATTTGGTCAAAATCCTTAATTAGCATTTAAAATCCCCTCATAGAAATAATTATAGATACAGCTCGTGCATAGTTACTGCAGTAGCCTTTTTAATTTCTCCTATACACTATGGTTAGTGATAAGATTGTTAAATTATTTTTATAAAAAAATCTTTAAAAAACATAATTTATATATTAAAAAAAATATAAATATTTAAAATTATCCCGTGCATAGCACGGGTGATAGGCTATCTATCTATCTATACTATATATTAAGCAAAAGGGGGTTTTTAACTCCAAGCCTTGTGGGAGCTCCAATCTCCCAATCTAAATTTCTTGGTTTTTTGATTTAAGAAAAAAAAAAAAACATTTATTAAGTTCTCCCAACCCCCAAGTTTTATCCTCATAATAACACTTTAATGCATTAAGAACAAGTATAAAAAAAATTCTTTGAAATCCAACATGAAAAGTTCCAACACATATGATTATTATCCCTCATAATAACACTTTAATGTATTAAGAATAAGCATAAAAAAAAATCTTGAAAAGTTCAGCACATATGATTATTATCAAAATATTAAATTTTAATATACTATAATAAAAAAAGAAGACATTTAATTCCTTGAAAAGTCCAACACATATGATTATTATCAAAATATTAAATTTTAATATAATATAAAAAAAAGAAGACATTTAATTCCTTGAAAAGTCCAACACATATGATTATTATCAAAATATTAAACTTTAATATAATATAAAAAAAGGAAAAAAAAAGACATTTAAAAAAAAAAGACATTTAAAAATCGTAATTCACATATATAAATAATTGTAAATATATTAGGAAAAAGGGGGTTTCTAAATCCCAAGTCTTGTGGGAGCTCTAATCTCTCAATCTTAATTTTCTAAATTTTTGATTTTAAAAAAAAAGATTATTATCTAAAAGTCCTATCTACATATTTTGTGGTAGCTTAGGTCCTATCTAAAAATTTTTGAACCAATAAGTCCTATTTATGAATAAGAAGACATTTTTACCCTTCAATCCAAACAGTTATATATATATATAGTCAATCCCAAGATGATTGGAATTAAGGCTTCGTTGGGTAGTAGTATTATTAGGGGCAATATTAATAGGTAAACTGCGGCAAATCTTCGATGGTGAACCAGACACAGAGGCATCACGTCTCGATGGAGGGGAAAGTAGAAGATCAATCATTGCATGAATCCGAGGATTCAGATGACAATGGCACATTATATTGTGAATTGGATAGAGAGAAGAGTTTTCCAACCAACAGTGAAGATTCAGAGGGAGACAAAGTTGAGGCAGATCCATCAATACCTTGTGTAACTACCAATGAGGGACCTTGAAGATAATTTTTTTTTTTTTTTTTCCTCTTTAGTCTTAAGACAACCTAGTGCTTTAGGTTTGCAGCATAGCTCAATGTTTTTTGAGCATTTTTAGTTTTGTTGCTGAGAAAAATTGTGACAGCAAAATAGGTTTTTTTTTTTTTTTTTTTTTGGGGAACTTTGGGAGAAAATCAAACAACAAAAGGTCCGAATAATTCATACATGGTTCAAATTTTTTTAGAACCACACATGTATATAATTGAATTTGATAACAACAGTTTATTCAATCAAAAGGTGCTATTTTGTTTTTCATTTTTTATTTCCTGCAATAGCAAGGAGGTCAGCTCTTCTCCTAAACAGCCACCCTGACTTGGCCTCCCAATTTTTTGTAAAGTCTTCACATTAGGGGCAATATATTAAAACTGACAATATTTTTAGAAAAAAAATTTGAGAAATTTATTAGTTTTTATAAACTGAAATTATTCTCTGTTTTGAAATTGAGAACATTCTCAGTTTATAATATTTTCAATTTTAATCATGAAAAAAATTGAGAAATTTTTCAAAAATATCTAGTAAAATTGAGAAAATTTTCAATTTTTTTCAATATTAAAACTGAGAATATTATCATTTTTTCAATTTTAAACTGATAATATTCTCAATTTTAAAATTATAAAACTAAAACACACTGATGATTCAAATAAATCAACAAACAAATAAACTGACTTAAATACTAAGAAATTTTCGAGACTAAGCAAATAAAATTAATATTTTAATAGAAAAACAAGAAGTGAAATTAAATAAATAAATAAAATACCTCTACTGTTAGGTCTCATAGCCACACTCAACAGATTTGATTGATTCCAAACACCTACGTTATTTAGGTCTTATAGCCACACTCACTTGACTTCTCTCTCTCTCTCTCGATTAATCAATTTTTCTCTCTCTGGCAACGTTTGTTCGTTCTCTCCCTTCCTGCTCCATATCCCTCACCATTCGGAGGTTTCCCAAAGCTTCTTCAATGGCGGCTGAGGATGAACTCGATCAGGTTGGTACTGGAGCTTCAACTGAGGATGAAGTCGACAGAGAGACAAAACGGGACTGACATCGACTGAGCTTCGAGATGAAGTCGACTGAGCTTCACATTCAACTCACTAACCTCTCCGATCTTCTTTTGCTTCACATCAATGAAGCAAAACGGGACTGACATCGTTCAAGAATGGATTGAGAGAGAGAGAGAGAGAGAGAGAGAGAGAGAGAGAGAGAGAGAGTGAGAGTAAGAGTAAGAGAGTGAATGAAGTACATGTAACGCCCTCAAAATAAACCCACAATATACACAATATTGACATGCATTGATATAAGAAAACAAAACATTATTCCATTCATCAGAGTATTCTTATTGAAAAACATCACATGTAACATCAAAAGTAAATGCCCTACGGGTTTACAGCTTTCCAAGCCAACACTTGGACACAAAATGTGAGTACTAACTCAACTACAAATTAAGCCCTTGGCTTGAGTTTACATGTAATATCAAATAATAACTAACTAAAATAAGTCTTCAAATCCAAATCCTTCCAAGCTAAGTCCTTGGAGGTAGCATATCACCTGGACCTGAAAATGATGTTCCTGTATAGGGTGAGCCACAGCCCAACAGAAATATACTAAACCAAATATAAGAATTGACTAAAGCAATAGCATTCGATAGATGGTTAACACTATTAAATCCGTTATATCACTATACAGTTTCATGACAATAATATCCAAGACATGTTTCACTTTACGTTATTATTCAACTTTCTAATTATACAAACATGGCTCAGAACCTGGCCAAACTATAAAATGAGACTACATCTCACATCAACATTACTTCCAATATCAATAATTCAAATGAGATTAAGGCTCAAACTAAAACACTTCCATAAATCGATAAGTACACATATTTGCTGTACTAATACACTTCCATAAATCGACAAGTACACATATTTGCTGCACTAATGGAGTCCATCCCCTTTCTCCTCCCAAACAGGTTTGAGAGTCTATCTCCTATCTTCTCTCAAACCATGGAGTACATCCCCTATCTCCTCCCAAACAATATGCATAGACAATGTATTTAACACTTGTCATATACAATATTCAATTAATACACGTATTTGTTGTATTAATTCAACTGTCATATTCAATGACTTATTCAATGTGATTAGTTTCAGTTTTCCCTAATCAGCATACAATGTCTACAACAATCACGACTATCCTCCACCGATAGCCCAAAACAGTTATTTCTAAACAGGAAATAAATGTATCAACAGATATAATCTCAACATTTTCATAGGTGAGTGATTAAATTATCCAACTACACCATTCAATCTCATAATTCCCCAATTACAAGAATTAAACTTAATTTCACATTTTTCTCTAAATTAATTATGCAAATTAATTTATTACAACAATTAAGGCTTTTTCCCCTTTCCTCAAAATTAACCCTAAGGTTCAATTTTCTCAATTTAATACTATCAATGTCATTTTTCATGACTTCCAAACACATGAAGTTTAGTATATAAAAATTCCCTTTTTCTCAAATTATAAATCAAACCCTAAAAATTACCAAACGACACCAACATATCAAAATGACCAAAACTTAGGACAAAACCTATAATATGGAGTAGGGTATCCCTACCTCGAAGTGAAGAACTCAAATGGAGATGATGACCCAAAATCCAAAGTGCTCCAAACCGCCAAACTCTTAGATTAAAACAAAGCCCTCGCGACCCTCTATCTTTTTAACAAAGAACTTAGGGTAGAAACACCCTAAAAATAGATGAAACCTAAGAGAGAAGGTGTGTAGAGGGAGAGAGAACACGGACCTAGGGTTTTGAAATCAAAAGAGGATAAAAAAAAGAATTTTTCCCTGCTGCTGCGTATTTCAATATAACAGGCTTGCTCGAGCGAATACTTGGTCGCTCGAGCGACCAGACACAAAGAATGCTCGCTCGAGTGTAGAAAGACTCGCTCGAGCCAACAATATGATGCTTCAGGTCTGCAACCCAGAAGCACGCTCGAGCGACAGAATACTCGCTCAAGCGAAGAACTCGAAAACATACACCTTGCTCGCTCGAGCGAAGGAAATCTCGCTCGAGCCAAGAAATGCAACCCTCAGGTCTAAACCCAGACGCAGTCGCTCGCTCGAGCGAAGAAACCCTGGCTCGAGCGAAGGACCAAAAACAAAGAGCTCGCTCGAGCGACAAACTTCTCGCTTGAGCGAAGGACCAAAATTCTGGGCAGCAACCCTTTGCTCCCAAACACTCCCAACCTGTAACAAACCTGCCAAATACATCCCAAAATCTCAAAAATAAGAAATTAAAGGACGACAACAACAAATATATAGTAACAGGATCCACGGAACCTAAGTCCGGATACAACAACCAAATGGGAAAAGACCGGAGTCGCTATAACCTCCCCTCCTTAAAGAATTTCGTCCCCGAAATTAAGTGCAAGTTTTCAAAAACAGGTTTTTCTCAATTTCCAACAATATAACATTTCAATATTCAATAACTTGACTCATAACTGGTCATTCCATCTCTTACCAAGAGGCATTTCACAATATGTAAAACAACATATATTTCAACTTGCACTATCATTATGCAATTTCCTTTCAATTTCAACAGTTTTCAATATACATGATTCCCATTTTCATATCATATTTAATTTCATGATATAACTCCATTTCTATAACATATTAAACATGTGCAATGTTATAACAAACTTCCAATTCTAGGCAAGTTTCAAGATTCTTCCATTAAACCAAAACATTCTTAATGTTTTACAACTCAAGACATATATAATGCTCTTGAAGTTAAATAATATAACAAAATCTCAATACATGATTACACATCAACAAATATGTCCGGATATTTCTCACGGACTTCCAAATCACGTTCCCAAGTGGCTTCCTCCACTCCGTGATGTTTCCACAGAACTTTTACCAAGGAATGGTCTTGCCTCGCAAGACTTGATCCCGCCTATCCAAGACCCGAACCGGCCTCTTCTCATACGAGGCATCCTCATCAACCTCTAAGTCGGTCCAATCCAACATGTGCGATGGATCCGGCTCATACTTCCGAAGCATACTCACATGAAACATGTCATGAACTCCGGACAACTGCGGCGGCAAAGCTAAACGATAGGCAACCTCGCTGATCCTCTCAAGGATCTCAAAAGGGCCAATAAACCGAGGGGACAACTTCCCACTCTTCCCGAACCTCATCAATCCCCGCCTAGGTGATATCTTTAGAAAGACATGATCACCCACCTCAAATACCAAAGGCCTCCTCCTACGGTCGGCATATGATTTCTGACGACTCTGGGCTGTAACAAGCCTCCTACGAATAAACTCAACTTTCTCCGTCGTTTGCCTCACCAACTCTGGACCCAACAAAGGTGCATCACCCACCTCGGCCCAACAAATAGGAGACCTACACGGTCGGCCATACAAGGCCTCAAACGGTGCCATACCGATACTAGACTGGAAACTATTGTTGTAGGCAAACTCCACCAAAGGCAAGTGCCTCTCCCACGACCCACTAAAATCAAGAACACAACTCCGAAGCATATCCTCAAGGATCTGAATAGTACACTCGGACTGCCCGTCAGTCTGAGGATGATAAGCCGTGCTAAAGGTCAACTTAGTGCCCATGGCACTCTACAAACTCTGCCACAATCTAGCAGTAAAGTGAGGATCTCTATCTGAGACGATCGTCACTGGGACCCCATGCAATCTCACTATGTCCCGGATATATAAGTTGGTAAGATGATCTACCGAATCTCTCACGCGCATAGGGATAAAGTGCGCCGTTTTAGTCAACCGGTCTACAACCACCCAAATAGCATCACTACCCCGCTGAGTTCTCGGAAGACCTACAACGAAGTCCATAGTGACATGCTCCCACTTCCACTCGGCAATAGGCAAGGGTTGTAACAACCCGCTGGCCTCTGATGCTCAGCCTTCACTTGCTGACAAGTAAGGCACTTAGACACGAAAATTGCCACATCTCTCTTCATACCCCGCCACCAAAACCGGCGACCCAAATCACGGTACATCTTAGTGCCTCCCGGATGCACCGCAAGACGTGAATGATGAAACTCTCGGAGTACCTCCTCTCGGCAAGACTCCGGAACAAACAGACGGTCTCTGTATCTCACACTCAGGTCAGGATACACAGACAAACCCTTCTCAACCTTCCCATTAGAGATCTTCTCTTGGAGGGATTCTACCTCAAGGTCACCTCTCTGTGCCTCTAACACTCTAGTCACAAGTGTAGGCTGCGCAACAACAAAAAACAAGGTCGTAGCCTCAACGGATTCGCCCAAAGACAAGTCAAACTCGCCAAGTGCACCCAACATCTTCCACTCCCGGATGGCTATACAAGCTACATCACTAATGGATTTCCTGCTAAGGGTATCGGCCACAACATTGGCCTTCCCCGGATGATAATGCAACTCGAAGTCATAATCCTCAATGAACTTCATCCACCTCCTCTGCCTCAAGTTCAAGTCTTTTTGTGTAAACAGATATTTCAGACTCTTATGATCCAAGAACACCTCGAATTTCTCACCATACAAATAGTGCCTCCAAATCTTCAAGGCAAAAATCACGGCTGCTAACTCTAGGTCATGTGTAGGGTAATTCTTCTCGTGTATTTTCAACTGACGTGATCCATAGGCTACCACTTTCCCCTCTTGCATCAACACACAACCCAAACCCTCTCGTGAGGCATCACAATAGACTGCATAACCCAACCCTCTCTCCGGAATAATCAAGACCGGAGCGGTGGTCAATCTAGCTTTCAGCTCTTGGAACGACTTTTCACAAGTCTCACTCCATACAAATTTGACTCCCTTCTGAGTCAGTCTAGTCAACGGCGAAGCTAACCTGGAGAAATCTTTCACAAACCGTCGGTAGTACCCAGCTAATCCCAGAAAATTGCGGATCTCAAACACACTCTTAGGCTGTGCCCAATCTTGCACTGCCTCAATCTTGGATGTATCAACAGACACCCCTTCCCCAGAAACCACATGGCCTAAGAACTTGACTTCTCCTAGCCAGAACTCACACTTCCCAAACTTGGCATAAAGCTTATGGGCTCTAAGTAACTCAAGCACCACTCTCAAGTGCTCCTCGTGCTCTTCCTCGGAAGGCGAATAGATAAGAATGTCGTCCACAAAAATGACCACAAAACGATCCAAGAATTCCCAGAAGATCCGGTTCATCAAGTCCATAAAGACTGTCGGTGCATTGGTGAGCCCAAATGGCATCACTAGAAACTCATAATGGCCATACCGCGTATGGAATGCCGTCTTCGGAATATCCTCCTCCCTGACTCTCAACTGGTGGTAACCTGATCTCAAGTCTATCTTAGAGAAACAACGGGAACCCTTCAACTGGTCAAACAAATCATCTATACGGGGCATAGGGTACTTATTTTTGACCGTAGCCTGATTCAACTTCCGGTAATCAATGCAAAGTCTCAAGGCACCATCTTTCTTTTTAGCAAAGAGGGTCGGTGCTCCCCACGGTGAAACACTAGGGCGAATGAAGCCCTTATCTAGCAACTCCTGGAGTTGAATCTTCTACTCGCTCAACTCGACTGGGGCAAAACGGTAGGGTGCCATAGAAATTGGCGCCGTGCCGGGCACTAGATCAATAAAGAACTCAATCTCTCGATGGGGTGGCAAACTGACAAGATCCTCGGGAAAGACGTCCGAGTACTCACAAACCACACTCGGCAATACGGTCTGGGTCTCATCACTCACTACTCATAAAGCTAGCAAGTAGACCACTAAGGTCATTCCGCCCTCGCGGATCATACACCGGTGGAAACACACTACCAACCCGATCCCCCAGAAAATGAAAATACTCCCCGCTCAAGGTACAAACTGTGACCCTCTGGCGGTAGTAGTCAATAACAGCTTGGTATGACGATAACCAGTCCATACTCAAAATAACATCAAAACCCGACATAGGCATAACCACAAAAGGAAATGGAAGTCGGCGGTCGGCGACCTCTATATCACAACCCCGACATCCTTGTCTCAAAATCAATTCACCCCCAATAGGTGATATAACACAAATAGGAGATGCTAACTATGCCAACTCCAACCCCAAAACAGATGCAAATGCAGCAGAGATAAAAGAATGAGATGCACCCGTATCAATCAATACACTAGCAATCGAGTTGCAAAACAAGAAGGTACCTCTAACGACAGATGGAGCAGGCACAAGATCCTGCGCGGTAACAGCATATACGCGCCCTGACGGTCTCTGATCTACCTACTCACCCCTAGGAGCATAGGACTGTTGCACAGACTGGGACGATGAAGCCCCCTGATTAGCCCTCGAGGCCTGAACTGACTGAGCTGGCTGAAAACTCTGCCTCTGCCCAGATGCACCAGATGTGCCACTCAACTGCGGGCAAAACCTCTTCAGGTGCCCTGCTTGACCACACTAATAACAAGACAGTGGCTGACCCCTGCCCTGACTTTGGCTTTGCGGTCTAGCTGAAGAGGAAGCAGCTCTCTGACCTCCTCCCTTCTGCGGGCAAACTGGAGACTTGTGACCCAGTTGGCCACATTTAAAACAAGTCACGTCTCCCTGGCTTCCTTTCCCAGGACCTGCACTCGGCACTGGAAAAGTCAATCTAGTCACACTACCTTGAGACTGCTGAGGGGTAAAACCTCTCTGTCTCCTGCCATCATTCTGACCATCCTGACTCCTCTTGGAGCCCCTCTGCCTCTCCTCCTCCTCCTGCATCATGATCTCCATATGGGCTGCAGCATCCACCAGACGCCCATACTCTCGGGTCATAGAACCCCAAACTCTCATCTTGAGGCCAGGCCTCAACTTCTTCTCGAACTCTAAACAACGGCGTTCCTCAGACGCCACAAGCTCAAGTGCAAACCTAGACAAACTGGTAAATGCAGCCTCAAACTCGGCCACAGAAGAACTTAGCTGCTTAAGCTGGCAGAACTGCTCCCTCAACCTCTCCCTGACAGCTGGAGACAGGAACTTCTCCTGGAAAACAGCTACGAAGGCCTCCCAAGTCCCTCCTATACGGCCTCTCGTGAATTTCCACCACTGACCCGCATCCCCCTTAAGCTGGAAAGATGCCAAGGTCACCTTCAGAACCCCGTCCTCGATGCCAAGCATCTCAAACGTCTTCGTTGTCTGTTCGAGCCATTCATCTGCCTTAAGCGGCTCTTTTGGATCACCCACAAACTCGTCCGAATTAGACCGGAAGAACTCTCTCTTCAGAAATGCAGGCCCTGCATCTGCAACATGAACGTGGGCTTGATTCTCTGCCCTGAGAATGCCCACGGACTCCCTGAATGCCCCTGCTATCTCGCGGGCTAAGGCACCCATAGCCTGCTAACCTGCTGGCTCAGCCACATTGGCCTGACCAACACCCTCCTGCTGCTCCGGAATCTCATCCAGTATGGGCAACTCCTGCCTACCACGCCTACCACGTCCTCGTCTTCGTCCTGACATCCTAATAAAGGTAACAAAGACGATTAATACGTTAGCACATTAATAAATGTGCCGAAGCTATAACACTCGCGTCCTAATGCATTGGACAACAGTAATTCACTCCACGTAAGCACATAATCACATAAGCACATACGAATTTCATTCATGGATAATGACAGTCCCAAGGCGTTGCTAGAGTTCCGGTTGGAAACAGCATTGATCAAGTGTTTTTCCAACAAGACTCATAGAAACTCAAGGATCCAATCAACATCCTAGAAATCAAATCCCATACCCAAATAGTCATATAAGCATGTTATCAAATAAACACATACTATCATACATAAGTCTCTAACAAGTGAGACAAACCCATTGTGATACTAATCACTTCCCACATACCCAAAGTATTCAAACCTGGTACGCTCTGATACCAAGTTGTAACGCCCTCAAAATAAACGCACAATATACACAATATTGACATGCATTGATATAAGAAAACAAAACATTATTCCATTCATCAGAGTATTCTTATTGAAAAACATCACATGTAACATCAAAAGTAAATGCCCTACGGGCTTACAGCTTTCCAAGCCAACACTTGGACACAAAATGTGAGTACTAACTCAACTACAAATTAAGCCCTTGGCTTGAGTTTACATGTAATATCAAATAATAACTAACTAAAACAAGTCTTCAAATCCAAATCCTTCCAAGCTAAGTCCTTGGAGGTAGCATATCACCTGGACCTGAAAATGATGTTCCTGTATAGGGTGAGCCACAGCCCAACAGAAATATACTAAACCAAATATAAGAATTGACTAAAGCAATAGCATTTGATAGATGGTTAACACTATTAAATCCGTTATATCACTATACAGTTTCATGACAATAATGTCCAAGACATGTTTCACTTTACGTTATTATTCAACTTTTCAATTATACAAACATGGCTCAGAACCTGGCCAAACTATAAAATGAGACTACATCTCACATCAACATTACTTCCAATATCAATAATTCAAATGAGATTAAGGCTCAAACTAAAACACTTCCATAAATCGATAAGTACACATATTTGCTGTACTAATACACTTCCATAAATCGATAAGTACACATATTTGCTGTACTAATGGAGTCCATCCCCTTTCTCCTCCCAAACAGGTTTGAGAGTCCATCCCCTATCTCCTCCCAAACAATATGCATATACAATGTATTTAACACTTGTCATATACAATATTCAATCAATACACGTATTTGCTGTATTAATTCAACTGTCATATTCAATGACTTATTCAATGTGATTAGTTTCAGTTTTCCCTAATCAGCATGCAATGTCTACAACAATCACGACTATCCTCCACCGATAGCCCAAAACAGTTATTTTTAAACAGGAAATAAATGTATCAACAGATATAATCTCAACATTTTCATAGGTGAGTGATTAAATTATCCAACTACACCATTCAATCTCATAATTCCCCAAATTACAAGAATTAAACTTAATTCCACATTTTTCTCTAAATTAATTATGCAAATTAATTTATTACAACAATTAGGGCTTTTCCCCCTTTCCTCAAAATTAACCCTAAGGTTCAATTTTCTCAATTTAATACTATCAATGTCATTTTTCATGACTTCCAAACACATGAAGTTTAATATATAAAAATTCCCTTTTTCTCAAATTATAAATCAAACCTTAAAAATTACCAAACGACACCAACATATCAAAATGACCAAAACTTAGGACAAAACCTATAATATGGAGTAGGGTATCCCTACCTCGAAGTGAAGAACTCAAATGGAGATGATGACCCAAAATCCAAAGTGCTCCAAACCGCCAAACTCTCAGATTAAAACAAAGCCCTCGCAACCCTCTATCTTTTTAACAAAGAACCTGGGGTAGAAACACCCTAAAAATAGATGAAACCTAAGGGAGAAGGTGTGTAGAGGGAGAGTGAACACGGACCTAGGGTTTTGAAATCAAAAGAAGATAAAAAAAAATGAATTTTCCCCGCTGTTGCGCATTTAAATATAACAGGCTCGCTCAAGCGAATACTTGGTCGCTCGAGCAACCAGACACAAAGAATACTCGCTCGAGCGTAGAAAGACTCGCTCGAGCCAACAATACGATGCTTTAGGTCTGCAACCCAGAAGCACGCTCGAGCGACAGAATGCTCGCTCGAGCGAAGAACTCGAAAACATACACCTCGCTCGCTCAAGCGAAGGAAATCTCGCTCGAGCCAAGAAATGCAACCCTCAGGTCTAAACCCAGACGCAGTCGCTCGCTCGAGCGAAGAAACCCTGGCTCGAGCGAAGGACCCAAAACAAAGAGCTCGCTCGAGCGACAAACTTCTCGCTCGAGCGAAGGACCAAAGTTCTGGGCAGCAACCCTTTGCTCCCAAACACTCCCAACCTGTAACAAACCTGCCCAATACATCCCAAAATCTCAAAAATAAGGAATTAAAGGACGACAACAACAAATATATAGTAACAGGATCCACAGAACCTAAGTCCGGATACAACAACCAAATGGGGAAGGACCGGAGTCGCTATAGTACAGCAATGGATGTAATTATCTTTTAATGTTTTGATTTGGTAAGGGTAGTTTCGTCATTTGAATGGATTATGGGACTTGCTGGTTAAAAGTTTTCGAACTAGGACTTAATGGACCATTATTTGCTAAAACGGGACTTGACAGTAAATCACCCTAAAAAAAAAACCTCAGTATTTATTGATTTGGTCAAAATCTCCTAATCTACATTTATTAACTTTTTCCAATCCACATGCCTGCATTTATTGATTTGGTCAAAATCCCAGATTAGCATTTAAAATCCCCTCATACAAATAATTATAGATACAGCTCGTGCATAGTTACTGCATTAGCCTTTTTAATTTCTCTTGTACACTATGGTTAGTGATAAGATTATTAAATTATTTTTATAAAAAATCTTAAAAAACATAATTTATATATTAAAAAAATTAAAACAAATATAAATATCTATAATTATTCCGTGCATAGCACGGGTGATAGGCTAGTCTATATCTATACTATATATTAAGCAAAAGGGGGTTTTTAAACCCAAGTCTTGTGGGAGCTCCAATCTTCCAATCTAAATTTCCTGATTTTTTAATTTAAAAAATAAAATTAAATCTTAGCATTTATTAACATCTCTCAACTCCCAAGTCTTACCCTCATAATAACACTTTAATGCATTAAGAACAAGTATAAAAAAAAATCTTTGAAATCCAACACATATGAATTCCTTGAAAAGTTCCAACACATATGATTATTATCCCTCATAATAACACTTTAATGCATTAAGAACAAACATAAAAAAAAAATTCTTAAAAAGTCCAACACATATGATTATTATCAAAATATTAAACTTTAATATAATATAATAATAAAAAAAGACATTTAATTCCTTGAAAAGTCCAACACATATGATTATTATCAAAATATTAAACTTTAATATAATATAAAAAAGGAAAAAAAAGAAGACATTTAAAAAACAAAAAAATATTTAAAAATCACAATTCACATATATAGATAATTGTAAACACAATAAAATAGGAGGGCATTCATGTCTACACGTTTTTTTTATAAGATCTCCTCCATTATAATAAGATAGCACTTTATTTCTTTCATCTTATAATCTATATATATATATATATATATATTATATTATCTATCTATACTATATATTAAGCAAAAAGGGGTTTTTAACCCCAAGCCTTGTGGGAGATCCAATCTCCCAATCTAAATTTTTTGATTTTTTGATTTAAAAAAAAATCTTAGCATTTATTAACATCTCCCAACTCCCAAGTCTTACCCTCATAATAACACTTTAATGCATTAAGAACAAGCATAAAAAAAATTCTTTGAAATCCAACACATATGAATTCCTTGAAAAGTTCCAACACATATGATTATTATCTCTCATAATAACACATTAATGCATTAAGAACAAACATAAAAAAAAATTCTTGGAAAGTCCAACACATATGATTATTATCAAAATATTAAACTTTAATATAATATAATAAAAAAAAAGACATTTAATTCCTTAAAAAGTCCAACACGTATGATTATTATCAAAATATTAAACTTATAATATAAAAAAGGAAAAAAAGAAGACAGTAAAAAAAAACATTTAAAAATCATAATTCACATATATAGATAATTGTAAACACAATAAAATAGGAGGGCATTCATATCTACACGTTTTTTTTTTATAAGATCTCCTCCATTATAATAATATAGCACTTTATTTCTCTCATCTTATAATCTATATATATATATTATATTATATATTATCTATCTATACTCTATCTATACTTACTATATATTAAGCAAAAGGGTGTTTTAACCCCAAGGCCTGTGGAAGCTCCAATATGCCAATCCTAATTTCCTGATTTTTTATTTTTTTAAAAAAAAAAAAAATTGACTTGGTGATTGGTTCAAAGATTATAATAATTACAGTGACACCATGATTACATGGGTCTCTTGGGGAAGCAAAAGTGGTGGCGTGTAAATTAAGAGCCACAGCCTCTCTCTCTCTCTCTCTCTCTCACATTTCATTTATTGTTTTATTTTCCCACCCTCTATCTCCTTCATTTATCAATAGTGTAATTATAATCTTTGAACCAATCACCAAGCAATCCCAATATTATATTGAAAGAATTTAATAAGTGTTATTTTTTTTTTCAAAAATATCTCCTTCATTTATCAATAGTGTAATTATAATCTTTGAACCAATCACCAAGCAATCCCAATATTATATTGAAAGAATTTAATAAGTGTTATTTTTTTTTTCAAAAAACAAAACAAAAAAATTAAGAGAGAAAAAAATTATATTGAAAGAATTTAATAAGTGTTTTTTTTTTTTCAAAAAACAAAACAAAAAAATTAAGAGAGAAAAAAATTAAGAGCCATTGACACCATGATTGCATGGGTCTCTTGGGTGGTGGCGTGTAAATTAAGAGCCATATTTATCAATAGTGTAAGAGCCATATTTATAATCTTTGAACCAATCACCAAGCAACCCCAATATTATATTGGAACTCCACAAAAATTTATGGGTTAGAAATAGATATAAGAAAAAAATTAAGAGCCATTGACACCATGATTACATTCAAAAAACAAAAAAACAAAAAAATTAAGAGAGAAAAAAATTATATTGAAATAAGAGAGAAAAAAATTAAGAGCCATTGACACCATGATTACATTTAAAAAAAAAAACAAAAAAATTAAGAGAGAAAAAAATTATATTGAAAGAATTTAATAAGTGTTTTTTTTTTTTTTCAAAAAACAAAACAAAAAAATTAAGAGAGAAAAAAATTAAGAGTCATTGACACCATGATTGCATGGGTCTCTTGGGTGGTGGCGTGTAAATTAAGAGCCATATTTATCAATAGTGTAAGAGCCATATTTATAATCTTTGAACCAATCACCAAGCAACCCCAATATTATATTGGAACTCCACAAAAATTTATGGGTTAGAAATAGATATAAATTTTTTTGCATCCCCAAGAGACCCATGTAACTATTGTGTAAATGGCTCTTAATTTTTTTCCCTCTTAATTGTTTTGTTTTGTTTTTTGAAAAAAAAAAAAAAAACACTTATTAAATTCTTTCAGACCTTTATAACTTCTCCAATACACATATTTTTCTTAACTTTTCACATACCTATTGTAAACAGTGATTTTCCTTTTTGCTTTCTCCTTCTTGAGTTCTCACTTTCATACTTTCAACTTCAGTGACTACGTAAGCAAACAGTAAGTGTTATTTTTGTTTTTTCCTTCTTAACTTTTTCTTTTGTTTACTGTTTTAATATTAACAGTGATTTTCCTTTTTACTTTCTCCTTCTTTAGTTCTCACTTCTACACTTCCAACTTCAGTGACTACGTATGCAAACAGTAAGTGTTATTTTTGTTTTCTCCTTAACTTTTAATGTTATTTAATCTTTTTATAAACCCTCACAAAAAGAAAAATGTGATTATAATTTCTCCTTCTTAACTTTTTCTTTTGTTTACTGTTTTAATATTGTTCAATGGTTTTTTTGATTTTATTTTTGAATCTTTTTATTTATTATTTTAATTTTATTTTTAATTTTTTAATATGATTAAAGTTGGATAAATATAAACTCTCACAAAAAGAAATATGTGATTCTAATTAGTTGAATGATTCTTTTTTTTAATGTGATTGTAGTTAGTTTAATAGTTAAAAAAAATGTGATTAACTAATTTTTAATGTTATTTAATCTTTTTATTTACTATTTTAATTTTATTTTTAATTTTTTAATATGATTAAAGTTAGATAAATATAAACCCTCACAAAAAGAAAAATGTGATTATAATTTCTCCTTCTTAACTTTTTCTTTTGCTTACTGTTTTAATATTGTAGTTAATCAAAAATTAGTTCAATGGTCTTTTTTTAATGTAAAATATTTTTATTTACTATTTTAATTTTATTTTTGATTTTTTAATATGATTAAAGTTAGATAAATCTCACAAAAAGAAATATGTGATTCTAATTAGTTGAATGATTCTTTTTTTTAATGTGATTGTAGTTAGTTTAATAGTTAAAAAAAATGTGATTAACTAATTTTTAATGTTATTTAATCTTTTTATTTACTATTTTAATTTTATTTTTAATTTTTTAATATGATTAAAGTTAGATAAATATAAACCCTCACAAAAAGAAAAATGTGATTATAATTTCTCCTTCTTAACTTTTTCTTTTGTTTACTGTTTTAATATTGTAGTTAATCAAAAATTGGTTCAATGGTCTTTTTTTAATGTAAAATATTTTTATTTACTATTTTAATTTTATTTTTGATTTTTTAATATGATTAAAGTTAGATAAATATAGACCCTCACAAAAAGAAAAAATGTGATTATAATTAGTTGAATGATTCTTTTTTTTAATGTGATTGTAGTTAGTTTAATAGTTAAAAAAATGTGATCAACTAATTTTTAATGTTATTTAATCTTTTTATTTACTATTTTAATTTTATTTTCAATTTTTTAATATGATTAAAGTTAGATAAATATAAACTCTCACAAAAAGAATTTAGTTATTTTTTGTATTTATAACATTTTATAAATACATAATATATGTATTGTTCATTAATTATGATACTAACTATCATGTTGACAATGCAGGAATGCTGATGGAAGGCCCACAACAATTTAGATTTTAGTTATTTTTTGTTTTACTTATTCAGTGAATTTCGAACAAATGTAATAAATTCTTATTTTTATTACTTTAATTATGCAATGTCAATATTTTCTTTTAAAATTACATATATTTTCTGCTAACAATTTAAAAATATGTTTAACATAACTATGAATGGTTTTTTTTTTTTTATTTAAATTTAATCCCGTGCATAGCACGGGTGATATGCTAGTACTATATATTAAGCAAAAGGAGGTTTTTAACCCCAAGTCTTGTGGAAGCTCCAATCTCCTAATCTAAATTTCCTGATTTTTTTATTTAAAAAAAAAATCTTAGCATTTATTAACTTCTCCCAACTCCCAAGTCTTACCCTCATAATAACACTTTAATGTATTAAGAATAAACTTAAAAAAAATTCTTTGAAATCCAACACATATGAATTCCTTGAAAAGTCCCAACACATATGATTATTATCCCTCGTAATAACACTTTAATACATTAAGAACAAGTATAAAAAAAATTTCTTGAAAAGTCCAACACATCTATCTATATCTATACTATATATTAAACAAAAGGGGATTTTTAACCCCAAGGCCTGTGGGAGCTTTAATATCCCAATATGAATTTTCTAAATTTTTTATTAAAAAAAAAAAAAAACTCATCATTTATTGATTTGGTCAAAATTCCATGTTCAGCATTTATTAACTTTTTTCAATTCACATGTCTTTTCACATGTCTACATTTATTGATTTGGTCAAAATCTCCTGATCAGCATTTAAAACCCCCTCATACAAATAATTATAGATACAATCTGTGTATAGTTACTGCAGTATCATTTTCAACTTCTCTCATACAGTATGGTTAGTGATAAGATTGTTAAATTATTTTTATAAAAAATCTTGAAAAACATAATTTATATATTAAAAAAAAATCTAAAATAAATATAAATATCTATAATTATCCCGTGCATAGCACGGGTGATAGGCTAGTATATATTAAGCAAAAGGGGGTTTTTAACCCCAAGCCTTGTGGGAGCTCCAATCTCCTAATCTAAATTTCCTAATTTTTTGATTTTAAAAAAAAAAAACCTTAGCATTTATTAACTTCTCCTAACTCCCAAGTCTTACTCTCATAATAACACTTTAATGCATTAAGAACAAGCATAAAATTTTTTTTTTGAAATCCAACACATATGAATTCCTTGAAAAGTCCCAACACATATGATTATTATCCCTCATAATAACACTTTAATTCATTAAGAACAAGCATACAAAAAATTTCTTGAAAAATACAACACATATGATTATTATCAAAATATTAAACTTTAATATAATATAATAATAATAAAAAGGACATTTAATTCCTTGAAAAGTCTAACACATATGATTATTATCAAAATATTTAACTTTAATATAATTTAAAAAAGAAAAAAAAGAAGACATTTAAAAATCACAATTCATATATATAGATAATTGTAAATACAATCCGTGCATGGCACGGGTAATATGCTAATATAATATAATAAAAAAAAAAGACATTTAATTCCTTGAAAAGTCTAACACATATGATTATTATTAAAATATTAAACTTTAATATAATATAAAAAGGAAAAAAAAAAGACATTTAAAAATCGCAATTCACACATATAGATAATTGTAAATACAATTATCTAAGGAAAATGAGGTTTTTAACCTACAAGTCTTGTGGGAGCTCCAATATCCTAATCCTAATTTTCTAATTTTTTGATTTAAAAAAAAAAACTCAACATTTTTTAATTTCTCCCAATCCCCATGCCTTTTGGGAGATTTGGTCAAAATCTCCTTATAATTAAACTTTAATGCATTAAAGACCAGCATAAACAAAATTCCTTGAAAATTTCAACACATCTATCTATCTATATTATATTATCTATATCTATATCTATATCTACATCTATATGTCTATATCTATATCTATACTATATATTAAGCAAAATGGAGTTTTTAACCCCAAGACATGTGAGAGCTTCAATATCCCAATCTGAATTTTCTAAATTTTTTATTTAAAAAAAAACTCAGCATTTATTAATTTGGTCAAAATCCCCTAGTCAGCATTTATTAACTTTTTTCAATCTACATGCCTTTCCACATGCCTGCATTTACTGGTTTGGTCAAAATCCCCTGATCAGCATTTAAAATCCCCTCATACAAATCTATACTATATATTAAGCAAAAGGGAGTTTTTAACCTCAAGACCTGTGAAAGCTTCAATATCCCAATCTGAATTTTCTAAATTTTTTATTTTAAAAAAAAAAACTCAGCATTTATTAATTTGGTCAAAATCCCCTAGTCAGCATTTATTAACTTTTTTCAATTCACATGTCTTTCCACATGCCTGCATTTATTGATTTGATCAAAATCCCCTGATCAGCATTTAAAATCTCCTCATACAAATAATTACAGATACAATCTATGTATAGTTACTGCAATACCCTTTTCAACTTCTCTCATACACTATGGTTAGTGATAAGATTGTTAAATTATTTTATAAAAAATCTTAAAAAACATAATTTATATATTAAAAAAAATCCAAAGCAAATATAAATATCTATAATTATCCCGTGCATAGCACGGGTGATAGGCTAGTAAAATAAAAATAGAAGGGG
The DNA here is from genome assembly GCA_030407325.1 of Camellia japonica. Taxonomy (NCBI): domain Eukaryota; kingdom Viridiplantae; phylum Streptophyta; class Magnoliopsida; order Ericales; family Theaceae; genus Camellia; species Camellia japonica. The sequence goes on from JAPPVO010000059.1 coordinate 150,210,506, forward strand.
AAATTAGAAAATACAATTCATTGTGTTTAGTTTCAATTTTCTAAATTCAGTTTTCTGAAAATTGAGTTTTTTATTTTTCATTTTTTATTATTTTTTTTAGTGAATATTTTTTAAATTTTAAGTATTTTTTTTTTTTTACTTTTTTAGATACACCTTACTTAGATATATCTAAATAGTAAAATATTTGTAAAAAAATATTTAAAAAAATTAATAAATACAAAAAATATGAAAAATGTACTAATTTTCTTTTTTTTTTTTTTGTATTTTTCATATTTAGTGAATTTTTTAAAGAATTTTTTTTCATAAATATTATACTTTTTTAAGTGTATTTTCTATTTTTTTTTTAAAAAAATTTAGCTTAAAATATTAAAAAAATATGAAAAATAAAAAAATTGAATTTTCTAAAAAGTGTTTTCTGGAAACCAAAACCAAACAAACTGATTAGCGATGTGGATGAAAAACAGAGTGTTTTTCCGAAATGGCCTAGAAATCAAGTTGCTCGAAAATCGAGTTTTAAGCATACTAGGAGGAAGGTCTCGAAGAGAGGAGTCTAGACCCAGAAAAATGAGCCCAAACAAAGACTAGGGTGGAGCTTATGCGCCCTCTTAAATTAGCGAGTGAGAACCACTCTTGGACACGTACCACACGCTCGTCTAAAGAGTGAAAATGAGCAACTTTCACCAAAGCCGAAGTGTTTAAATATTATTTGAGGGATAATAAATACAAGATGTGCATTTGGCAGAGTGGATAAGGCGCTGTAATTTGTATTTGGTCAGGGGTTTAAAGCCCCCCAGCTGCACCCTAAAAATTAATAATTTTTGAGTGGAATATTACGCAATGGTGACGTCAAAATTAATATTTTTGAGTGGAGGATGACGCAGTAGTGGCATTAGCGCTGACGCAAGTAGACGGTGGCTAACGGGTGAACGAAATATTCCTTTGTATAAATGGAATATTCCCTGAGTTTCTGGAAATTGCAGAGAGTCCCAAATTTTTAGAAATTTGTGGTGTCACCCAACTTTCGGAAAGTTTTTCAGTGAGGGCCTCGAAAGTCCAACAAAGGTTGGTTCCAGCTAAACCAATCGTTCCAGATGCAACCGCGAGGTCAGAATTGTGAGATTCTGAAGGGTTTTTTGAAGATTGCCAAAACATGGGAGTTTGTCATTTGTAATAGTTTGAGGAAAGTTATCGGATGTTATGGAACGCTGCAAATTCATTGAAGAGGTTAGAATAAGTGGATTCTGATCGCATTGGACAACCAGATGCAGATTGAGAGATAGATCATTGGAGATCAGGCTTGATCAAATGGCGGATCAAGGGAGATCATGATTAGTCATGGGTGATTAGAGGATTGTAGATGATTATCTCAGAATCGATCAGAAGATCTGGTTCAATTAGAGAGGAAGTCCCCTTCATCGACGGACAGATGATTTGGCAACCAATATAGGCTCAAGGGAATGTTATGACAATTGGAGCTACTGTTAAACAGAATACGAGTACTACTGGTAGTATGTAGACGTGTAGAACAATAGTTGCAGAGGAGCATACTAAATGTAAGAGCATAAATGCAGACGTGTAGTAGTGTAATAATACACTAGAGTGTCATATAAAGCCATGAGAAAAGTGTGTAACAACAAGTTGTTGAAAGTTCATTGGTAAAAACTTTGAGCAAAGAAGATAGAGGAAGTTAACTAGGCAAAACGCGTTGCTTGGAACACAAAGGGTGCTTTATTTTGCTCCAGTTTTGGCTATGCAAGGTGATGCATGGCAATGGGCATCCCAGGCAGGGGGTGTAGGGCATCCAATTAGAGAGTGCCGAAGATCTTGGTTACGCAAGTTCAAGCATAGCAGGTGAAAACATCCGAGACAAGGAAGCGTGGAAGAGATTTGTAGGAGATATGAGCAAAGGCTCTCTAAAAGAGAATCAGTGAGTGGTGTGACTTGAGTTGAGGATGTAAGATTCCCTCATCCTCTTATATCTATGTATTTTCCTGGTGTATTATCTCTACTTGCAGGGGATGCAGGCGTCTCAGTGAGGAGATGCGAACTATGCTGGATTTTGGGCGTGGCAGGATTAGTAGTAGTTTTTGCTGTAGCTCACCTCACATAGGTTGAGAGAGTGATTTGTTGGATATCACCCCATGTGAGGGGTGGTCTTCTTTCTCTTCTACTCATGTAAAACCAAGTTCGAGTGTGGATGAAGAAGTTAGGAATGACACAGACAGTTGTTAGAGGTGTTGGATTTGGTACAACAAATTTGGAGTGATTTGCGGGATAGTGTCGGCCAGCCTTCTTTTTCTTTGGTGTATAAATAGAGAAGTTGAGGAATGAACTCAGTGTGAGGGTGGAAACCGTTGAGAGAGTTCAGTGTGAGTAAGTTGAGTCTCCTTCTGTGTGAGAGAGAGAGAGATGTGTTACTATCATGAGAGATTGAGGCAGAGAGAGGCTTCCTCTATGTGAGAGGGGAGCCTAGTGAGAGTAGAGTGAAGATGTGGATTCCCTCATCCTCCATTGTAATATCTTTGTAATCTCCATTTATAATGAATCTCCGGTTACTTTCCTGTGGATATAGGCATTAGGTCGAATCACGTTAAATATTGTGTCTCCTTTGGGTGTGTGTGTTGTTTTTCTGCTTCGTATGATTTTTAGAACTTGGGTGGGATCTCGGATCCCCAACACAGACGCTGTCGAGGAGGCCGTAGAACAAGGCTTCTCTGTGAAAGAGATTTTCAGGGATGTTCGAAGGGATATAGAGCTACCTTGTTCTAAGGAGGTCGAGGAGTACTATGAAACAATCTGGGTTCCAATCAATGAAGTAATCACCATCATCATTAGCAGTAGAATTATGGGTTTGGAGGTTCCAAATGTTGTCAAACATGGCTGCGAAGAAGGAATTACAGCCACCATTGGTGAGGGTGGTGGTTGTGGTCTCGAATATTTTGCCACCAACGTTGAATTTTACTCTTTTTGTGAATTGCCATTGTTGAAACAAGAAACAATTAGGTAGACCCAGATGGAAATGTGAATTGCCATTGTTGACACAAGAAAAAAAATTGGGTAGCCCAGATGGGATTTAAAAATAGGCTAGGCATTGAATTGATATATTTTAGTTTGTCCTTTCGAATTCTTGTATCAAGCTTGAACACTTCATTTGATTAGGTTAGTTGGCTCCTCTTCAATCCGTTATTGGTCTAAAGGGTAGTGTTGGGTTGTGTTGGGCTCTAATTCGGGCCAATCTCAATAATCCAAACCGTTGAATGTATAGAGCCCATCGAGTACACCACCCATGCAAAAAATCACGGTGATCGGATATTGATAACCACTTGATCAAATCACATTTCTATCACAATTTATTTTGAAAATTATAGCATTGATGGAAATGTGATCTAATAAAATGTTTATCGATATCCAATCAACGTAATTTTTTGCAGAGATGATATACTTGACGAGTTTTATAAATTGAACGGTTTGGATTATTAAGATGGTTTGAATCAAAACCCACATCAACCAAACAGTGTCCTCTAGAATGATAGAGAAGCCAATTCCTTCTAAATTTTACTGTCTTTTTGAAACACGGTTTCCCACCAAAAGCGTTCACAATTATTGGGGGATCATCACCCCGCCATATAGTGTACCAATAAGAAGTTATGGCACAAATTGAACTTCTTCTTGATTTCGGTGGAATAAAATAAAAATAAAAAGGTAAATTAGAAAATACAATTAGCCCTGACTTTTAAAATTGGTTTTTGCTATCAAGTGTCTTAGGCACTTGTTAAGAATTTATTAAATATACTTAATTACCTCCACTATCATAGAAAAATAAAACACAATAAATATATTTTTGTTAGAAACTAAATTACCCTTTTATTTTTTTCCTTCTATTTTAAAATTATATACTTTTATAATGGAGTTTTTTTTTTTAATACTTTTGTTTTATCATTAAAAACAAAATAAATGCCTTTATTTTTAAATAACATTTCTTGGATTTAAAAAAAAAATTAAATGTCATCTATTTTTAATCATAATTAAATTATATGGTGCAATAAAAATAAAGGATATATAATTTTCACATTTTTTAAAAAAAAATTCATGTCCTTTATTTTTTTAAAAATATAAAAAAATTATATGCTCTTTATTTATTTTTTTTTTCAATTTTTAGATTCATTTTCTTTACACCGTATAGTTTAATTATGATTAAAAATAGATGGCATTTTAAAATTTCTTAAAAAATCCATGAATTGTTATTTAAAAATAATGGCATTTATGTTGTTTTTATGATTAAAAAAAAAAAACTCCATTATAAAAGTGTGTAATGTTAAAATAGAAGGAATTAAATAAAAGAGTAATTTAGTCTCTAACAAAATATATTTATTGTGGTTTATCTTTGACAAGGATAGGCCCATAAAGACCACAGCCCACAGTGAACAAACCCAAACCCACCATTGGGAGCCCAGTGCATAACCCGGTTGGTAAAGCCCAGGACAGCTGGAGGCCAACTGGGCGTGAAGGGCCAATGACATTCAGACATATGGCAGGTGAAGGACAGGCCACATCAGTAGACAAAGATCTGCAAAGTTATTGCCACAACACATCACCATTAATGCAGCCCATCACAGCATTTATTACGACAACACCTCCCCGTCGGAACAGCAACCCCCTTACCCTGAACAAGGTGAGCTACAGCATAGACTTTCGGCGGAAAAGGCAGGTGCGAAGAGACAGCGAAATGATGACCAAAGAATATAAGCCAACGTTAAGGACGAGAAGAAGGTGAAGCTTTCTCTATCTCCAATCTCTCTCTCTCTCTCTCTCTCTCTCTCTCTCTCTCTCTCCATATTCCACTTTCTCTATTAACTTGCTCGTCGGAGGGTTCGCCGGGGGACTACCCCGTTCCCCGTTGAACTTATTTGCAGGTACCACGATGGGTTCGATCTTCGGCACCTGGGCTTGAGGAACTTGGATCAGTCCAATCCATCCCTTGGAACAAACAGTATCATCAGTTGGCGCCGTCTGTGGGAACGTGTCTTATCCGTGCGCCAGTTGTGCTCATTGTCGCCGGAGACCCTGTCCTAACAACTTTTTCCTCTTACCCATCCAAGTGTATGGTCACGACTAGATCTATGGCTTCTCACCATAATGCCGCCGATCATCAAACCGACCCCCCCAATCTAAACAACCCACCACAATACTTCGTCGAGCTTACCAATAGCATTAACCGCATGGCCGAGCAAAACCAGGCCCTGATAAATGCCTTACTCCAAAGAAATCTCCCTATGCCTCCTCCTCCACCTCCAGATGTCCCGCCCAACCAAGAACGAGCCCCGAGCCATACTTTGCCGCAGCCCTATCCACCAAACTTGGAAGGTCTGCAGCCCCCTCTCCCGCATGTAAATCCACCACCTCCTCTTTCTCCATACCCATCGATCATAGCACCGGCCCCTGAAGGGGAAGCTAGCAGCGTCCAGCCCCTGTTTCCCCCCGGGGGTGACAACGTTCCCCTCTGGGATGCTGAACTCCGAGCCATGAAGCTCCAACTCCAAGGGGTCATGCAGAACATCCAGCATAAACCCTCTACCACTGCAAAGTCACCATTTGTTGCTTCCATCCGAGATAAGCCTCTGCCCGCCAAGTTCAAAATGCCCACCATCGACTCTTTTGACGGAACGACGGACCCGGTCGACCATCTGGAGACCTACCGCACCCTCATGATCCTCCATGCTTTCCCTGACGAGATCATGTGCTGAGCTTTTCCCGTGACATTGAAGGGGTCAGCTCGGCTGTGGTTCAACCAGTTACCACCTTCTAGCACCTCAGCGACTCCTTCCTTAGCCACTTTATTGGAGCCCAGCGCCAACGTCGCCCGGCGACGCAGCTCCTCAACATCTGGCAAACCGAGGGAGAGTCGCTGCGCAGTTACGTTACCCGCTTCAACACTGAGGCCCTACAAGTGGCGGAAAACGACGACAAGGTCATCCTTACGGCTTTCATGGCCGGCCTACGGTCGTCCGACTTCCTCTTCTCCCTCTCCAAAAACCCCCCGACCTCCATGGCAGCCCTGCTTTCCAAAGCCCAGAAATATATGAATGCTGAAGATTCACTAGCCGCTCGGCAGGATCTAATAACCAAACATCCGGTCCCCAGAGAGAAAAAAAAAGACCCAGAACCCAGAAACGCTCAGTATAATGCCCAAACACCCCGCTATAACGACCGACCTCCTCGGGCTGACCGGTCGGCACCCGCCCGACCGCCCGGTCGGTTCGAGTGGTATACACCCCTCAATTCTCCCATGGAGCACGTACTTAATCAGATCCAACGAGACTACCCCCTAAAGTGGCCCCTGCCTTCACGAACCCTTTCCACTCGGAAAGACCAGTCCAAATATTGCCGTTTCCACCAGGACCATGGCCATAACACTGATGACTGCATAAACCTCAAGGATCAGGTGAAGGCCCTAATACGTCAGGGGCGCCTCAGCCGGTTCACAGACACCCGCCCCCAACAGAGGCAAAGGACCGAGCCCCGCAAAGACAACCGTCGGCGCACCTCGCCCCGGCAGCCGGCCCAACCTAACCAAGGCCATGACCGGCCTCCGCTACAACCTCGACCACAAGGTAACCCACCTCCCCTGTTGGTGAAATTAGAGTTATTTCAGGTGGACTTGCTTGCGGAGGACCATCCCGCTCGGCTCAGAGGGCGGAACTTCGAAAAATACGACAGGGCTCAGACAAGGCAGTCGCCACGGTAGACCGGCCCTCCAAACAGCCCAAACAGTGGACAGAGCCCATCACCTTTACGGACGCCGACTGTATAGGCATCCGTTACCCACATGATGATCCCCTTGTCATTTCGGCCATTCTCTCCAACTATAAGGTCAGACAAGTTCTCATCGACAACGGCAGCTCTTCAGACATTATCTTCCTCAACTGCTTCCGCCAGCTCAAGATCGAGGAAGAAAGCCTGTCTCCACTCCAAACCCCCTTGGTCGGTTTCACTGGCGACCGTGTGACCTCCATTGGTTCCATTGACCTCCCCATCACAATCGGCGAATACCCACGGCAGGCCACGAAGTTGCTCACCTTCCTTGTGGTCGATTGCCCATCTGCCTACAATATCATCCTTGGCCGCACCACCCTAAACGCTTTCCAAGCCATCACATCCAGCTATCATCTTGCCCTCAAGTTTCCCACCGATCTCGGGGTCGGAACAGTCAGAGGAGAGCAGACCGTGGCCAGGGAGTGTTATGTTGCCTCACTTAAGGAAGTCAAGCTGAAGGAGGCAATGATCATCGAAGGACTTGACGTCCGGGATGAGGACGAGCTGGTCAGAGGAGAACCTGTGGAGGAGCTCGTTGAGGTCCTTATTGACCCCACCAACCCACTGAAAACTGCCAGGATTGGCAGCCAACTATCCCCCCAAGCAAAAGCCGACCTTACTGCCCTCCTGACCGAGCACAATGACGTATTTGCCTGGACCCATTCAGACATGCCAGGCATCGACCCCTCCTTCATAACTCACCGCCTCAGCATCGAACCCCATTTTCGACCTTACCGCCAGAAGCAGCGCATCTTCCATTTGGAGCGCAATACTCTTATAGCCGCAGAGGTTGACAAACTCCTTGAGACTCGATTTATCCAAAATGTAGACTATCCTAAATGGCTGTCCAATGTGGTTCTAGTCCATAAGAACAATGGCAAGTGGCGACTGTGCGTCGATTACTCTGACCTGAACCGAGCTTGCCCCAAAGATAGCTATCTACTCCCCCGCATAGATCTGCTGGTCGACGCCACGGCCGGTTACCAAATGCTCAGCTTTATAGATGCTTTCTCTGGGTACAACCAAATCATGATGCACTCATCCGATCGGGAACACACATCCTTCATTACCAACTGAGGTACCTACCACTACTGTGTAATGCCATTCGGACTGAAGAATGCTGGGGCCACCTACCAACGGTTAGTCAATGCTATTTTCCACCATCAGATCGGTCGGAACATGGAAGTGTATGTGGACGACATGCTAGTCAAGAGCAAACTCTCCACTGACCATCTGACCGACCTACGAGAGACCTTTGCCACCCTTCGCAAGTATCAGATGAAGCTCAACCCCAAGAAGTGCGCCTTCGGCGTAGGATCTGGAAAGTTCTTGGGTTTTATGGTCAGTCAGCGCAGCATCGAAGCGAACCCTGAGAAGATCAAGGCCTTGATTAAGATGCAGTCACCCAAAACTGTTAAAGAAGTTCAAAGACTCACTGGCAGAGTGGCGGCCCTCAACCGCTTCATTTCCCGCGCAACAGATAAGTGCCTACCATTCTTCAAAGTTCTTTGGCAGACTTTCGAATGGACAACTGAATCCGAAGAGGCTTTTCAGCAGTTAAAGCAATGCATGGTTAATCCCCCCCCCCTTCTTTCACAGGCAATTACGGGCGAGCCCCTCTTCCTCTATTAGCAGTATCGAACACCGCCGTCAGTGCAACTCTTATCAGGAAAGACGGCTCAGTCCAACGGCCGGTCTACTACATTAGTCGAGCTCTCAGGGGAGCGGAACAGAATTACCCATTGCTAGAAAAGTTGTCGCTGGCCTTGGTCACCGCCTCCAGATGACTTCGTCCTTACTTCCAGGCCCATTCCATAGTGGTCCTCACCGACCAACCCTTGAAGAAGGTCATGCAGCAACCAGAGCTTTCTAGCCGACTTATGCAGTGGTCAGTGGAACTCAGCCAGTTTGATATCTCCTACCGTCCTCACATAGCAATCAAGGGACAGGCCATAGCCGACTTCATCCTGGAATTCACCAACCCTACCCCAACCACTACCTCTCCACCCCCACCAACTCCTACCGACCCAGAAAACCCCCATTCTTGGACTCTCAACGTCGACGGGTCATCCCAGAGGGAAGGTAGTGGGGCTGGCCTCATCCTCACCTCCCCGGAGGGTGGTTATTTCAAATGTGCTCTCCATCTCTTGTTTGAGGCCAGCAACAATGAGGCCGAATATGAAGCATTGATAGCAGGACTCCGCCTGGCCAAGGATATTGGTGTCAGCCACATCCGAGTGTTCAGTGACTCACAGCTCATCGTCGGTCAGATTACGGGGGAATTCGATGCCAAGGATGGCACAATGCGGGCTTACAGGGACATGACGCTCCCTCTTGTTCGCCTCTTCAATACTTTCCAGATCAAGCACATACCTCGGGCGGAAAACTCCAAAGCAGATGAGATGGCTCAGTTGGCCTCTGCAGATCAGTCCGACCTCAGCCACGGAGTCCGCCTCAAATACTTAACTCATCCGGCCATCTCACCCGACCCGCACGAGGTGCAGTTCCTCCAAAATGAACCCATCCCCTGGGCATCCGACATCACCCTATTTTTGACAACAGGAGAACTCCCAGATGACCAACAGCAGGCCGCCAAGGTCAGGGCTCGGTCGTCTAACTACGTCCTGGTCAATGGCGTCTTGTACAAACATGGTTTTTCACGACCATATCTGCGATGCCTCAACTCAACCCAAGCAACCTATGTAATGCAAGAAATTCATGAGGGAATTTGTGGCAATCATTCGGGCGGCAGGTCTTTGGCCCACAAAATACTCCGTACTGGTTATTTCTAGCCGACTCTCAATCAAGATGCCACTGATTTTGTCCTCAAATGCGATAAGTGTCAGCGCTTTGCCAACATCCCCCATGCTCCTCCCACTGAACTGATTACGCTCTGCAGCCCGTACCCGTTCGCCAAATAGGGGATCGACCTAATTGGTCCACTCCCCACCAGCCGAGGCCAGACCAAGTTCGCGGTTGTTGCCATTGATTACTTCACCAAGTGGGTCGAGGCAGAACCCCTTGCCACTATCACTGAACGGAACACAACCAAGTTCATCTGGCAGTCAATCGTTTGCAGGTTTGGCATCCCTCAGGCCATCGTGTCAGACAACGGCAAAAAATTCGACAACGCCAGATACAGAAAGTTCTGTGCAGACCTCCAGATCCAACCATGTTTCTCCTCCCCTGGTCATCCCCAAGCCAATGGCCAAGTCGAGGTCACAAATCGTTCTCTTCTGAAGATCATCAAGGCTAAGCTTGAAGCTGCTAAGGGACTCTGGGCCGAGGAACTACCGAATGTACTCTGGGCCTACCGAACTACAGCTCGGACTCCCACCGGGGAAACCCCTTTCCGCCTAACATACGGCGCTGAGGCGGTTATTCCAGTGGAAGTCGGTCTGCCAACCCCCAGGGTTTTACATCCGGATCCAGCGCTCACTGAAGAGCTCCGTCAAGCGGACCTAGACCTAATTGAAGAACTCAGGGAGACCACTGTTGTCAGATTGGCCTCATACCAACAAAAAATGAGAACACATTACAACCGCAAGGTCCGACCAAGGGAGTTTGCTGTTGGGGACCTAGTGTTGAGAGAAGCAACCCTTGCCACCAAGAATCCGACTGAGGGTAAATTGGCAGCCAAATGGGAGGGACCTTATATTGTGAAAGCCAGACCACGTCCAGGCACTTACCGGTTTCAGGATCTGGAAGGTCGAGACCTTCCGCACCCCTGGAACGCCGAACACTTGAAACGTTATTTTCAATAAACTACTACTTTTGAGTTGCTCAGTTATTGTATTTTCTTTTCGAAAAGTTACACGCTTGAATATTCCTGTCATCCCTTTTTGTGCAATGTAATTTATTGACATTTATATATCTCAGTCATCTATATGGTGTCTCAATGACGTTTTAGTTCTAGTAAGCCTCAGCCAGACTGAGCACCAAAAGCCTCGACCAGATCGAGCACTTCAAAAGCCTCGGCCAGACCGAGCACTTCCAAAGACTCAGCCAGACTAAGCACTTCCAAAGCCTCAGCCATACTCAGACCGAGCACTCCAAAAGCCTCAGCCACACTGAGCACTTCACAAGCCTCGGCTAGACTGAGCACTTCCACAGCCTCGTTCAGACCGAGCACTTCAAAAGCCTCAGCCAGACTGGGCACTTCAAAAGACTCAGCCAGACCGAGCACTTCCACAGCCTCGTTCAGACTGAGCACTTCAAAAGCCTCGGCCAGACCGAGCACTTCAAAAGCCTCAGCCAGACTGAGCACTTCCAAAGCCTCAGCCAGACCGAGCACTTCCATAGCCTCGGCCAGACTGAGCACTTCAAAAGCCTCGGCCCGACCGAGCACTTCCAAAGACTCAGCCAGACTGAGCACTTCCAAAGCCTCAGCCATACTCAGACCGAGCACTTCAAAAGCCTCAGCCAGACTGAGCACTTCACAAGCCTCGGCCAGACCGAGCACTTCCAAAGCCTCAGCCAGACCGAGCGCTTCCACAGTCTCGTTCAGACCGAGCACTTCAAAAGCCTCAGCCAAACCGAGCACTTCCACAGCCTCGTTCAGACCGAGCACTTCAAAAGCCTCGGCCAGACTGGCACTTCAAAAGCCTCAGCCAGACCGAGCACTTTTCAAAAGACTCAGCCAGACTGAGCACTTCCAAAGCCTCAGCCAGACCAAGCACTTCCACAGCCTCGGCCAGACCGAGCACTTCAAAAGCCTCAGCCAGACTGAGCACTTTAAAAGCCTTGTCCCAGACCGAGCACTCAAAGCCTCAGCCAGACCGAGCACCCAAAAGGCCTCAGCCAGACTTAACACTCGAAGCCTCAGCCATAATAAAACATCACAAGTCTCAACCAGACTGAGTGCCACCAATGCAGGTCCAGAATGAATTACTTGCAACCTCAATTCAGATCCAAAAATAAGCTAATTCCATCATCAGTGAAACTCCATAATTATGGCCTTAATAGGACACTCCATCACGATTTGACAGTCACAATTCCAGGTCAAAGTTTTTACACCACTCTTTACTTAGTCAAATTCCAAAGATGTTCTCACATGTTTCATTTACTAATCAGATTATTTCCTCCACCATCTAGCGTAACTTCGATCAACCACCCTCATCCACTAAATTTTTATACAAGTCCCATTTCAGCCTACATTGCGCATTAAGGAGTTCCTTACTTTACTTTGCATTGAAGATTTACCCAAGTCCAATTTTACTCTGCATTAAGGAGTTCTTTACTTTACTTTGCATCGAAATACAGGTCCAATTTCAACAGTACTTTGAATTTCACTGAATTTTCATACAACTCCAATTTTGCTCTGCATTGAGTTTTTACTTAATCCAATTCCACTCCGCCTTAAGTTTTTATACCGGTCCCTTAAGTTTTTATACAAGTCCAGTTTCACTATGCATAAAGGAGCTTTTACCTTTACTCAATATTGGATTTTTATTACACCTCTGTATGGAGGCGTTCCCAAATTCAGTTCACACTAACTTATACACAAGCAAACACAATCGACTGATAGAAACATAAATGAAGTTTTATTCATTCACAAATGTATACACAAGTTCATTACAAAAAAAAATTGGGGGGGGGGGGCTCTCCTCCATCTTCCCCAGTCATTCTTCTCCACTGGATACCAGGTCTTCTTCTTCAACACCTTCATCCAGGGGGTTTGGGCCACATCATCCTCCCCAATCGTTACACTACTAAGGTCAAGTTTTGGGAACAGCTCCTCAGCCCTACGTTTGAACATCTTCCACCCACTGTCCCAGTACTCAGCCATTTCATGTTTGTAGAAGTCTGACTGCTGGAAGCTCTCAATGACTTCAGACTCAGTTCTCCCCCCAACAGTCGTCCTTGATGGGCCAGCCCCCCCAGGTTCCACCCCAGCTAAGCTGCTGGCGACTGCGGCATCCACTGCTATCTGAAATTCAGGAGATCCCTTGAATTGGTTAACCGCTGCAGCGTACAGATCGGGGTAGGCCGCCCTTTCCGAGGCCGCCTTCGCCCTTTCTTCGTCCAGCTCTCTTTGTAGGGTCACCTTCTCAGAGGATGCTTTGGCCCTTTCTGTTTCCAGCTCCTTACACAGAGCCTCCATTTCAGCGGCTGCCCTCGCCCTCTCTGCCTCTATCTCCTTCTGCAGAGTCTCCCTCTCCACGGTCGCTCTGCCTCGCTCTGCCTCCAACTCCTTATGCAGGCTCTCCCTCTGCTCCACCGCTTTGGCACGCTCGCCCTCCAGCTCCTTTTGCAGAGCATTGACCTTAACATCCGCCTCATCTTTTTGCCTGACGAGCTCTTCATTACTGCTCATTGCCTCCTCATGTCTTTCGACTGCGACCGCACAAGCTGTTTGGGCCTCTTCCACCTTCTTCCACTCACCAGCCAGTTGGAACTCGAACGACACAACCTGGCGGCGTGTATTCTCCAGCTCCAACTTGGCCGCTTGCAGATCAGCACGGTCACCCTCCCAACTTCCGCTCTCCTTCTTCAACTTCGCAAATTGGGCCTTCGTCTCATCAGCATTCAACTTCGCAGCCCCCGTCTTTCTCAGCAGAGCCACTGCCAAGGTGGTTACCTCCATTTGAGCAGAGTATAACCCTCTCAGCAGGTCAGCCTCGTTGAATCTGGCAATAGCCGACCGCACGGATGCCTCCTCTACGATCGCCACCAGACGATCCGCGCCCGCTCTTGCTGGGCCTTCCTCTTCCTCCAGCCGCCCAACCACTGCCCGAGCGTGGTAGACCGCGGTCGCCAGACTGACCCCCCCTTGCGGTGCAGGGCCCTTTGGGTCTGTTCCCCCCACTCGGTTCAGCACCGGCTACCCCAACTCCTACTTGTACTGCTGGGGCCATCTCCACAACCTCCAGCGCTGGGATGACCCTCACCACTTCTGGGGTATCCTTGGCCATAGGGGTCTCCACCCCAACTGGAACAACCTTAGCCTTCTTGGACCCAGGCTCATCTGCAGACTCCTCTGGGGCACTTCTTTTCTTCTTCTTCTTCTTCTTTAGAGCCTCCCCCTCCCTTCTTGCCTGTTCTTTCACAGGATCAACTGGGGGCGGTCGGGGCTCGAAACTGCTTAAGTCCTTCCCCCCCAGTGGCCTTGGGCGCGGTCGGATCCTCTCCCGCGCGTCGGTCTTCTTGCGCTTCTTTAAACTTTGTGGCCCTGGCCAGTATGGCCCTATCCTCAGCCTCCTGTGCTTTCCTCCTTGCCTCCAATTCAGCTTGTCCCACATCCTCACTACTTGGTTGAGGACCCAACCCCGCTGCAAACAACGCTGAGGGTTGGACAAGTTCATTCCACTTTACCCCCTCCTTCTCCCTCTAGGACTTCACCTTCTTTATCCTTTCCTCTGCCGCCGCCGCCCCTAACTTCGGCTCCATAGATCTGGTGGGCACCTTCCACATCATGCGCACCCCAGCACCTCCGTTGGCGGACACGTAGAGCCACCGTGGCCTCTAACCTTTGATCGACGTTGGCAGCCCCGCCACCAAACCTTTTCCTGCCGCTGCCTGAAGGGTGACCCAAGTCTCCTGCTGCCCTGAAGCCTTGTAGCAGCCAAAGAACTCGTCCACCGTCAAAGCCTGCCCTCCATTCGCCTTTGGCCATGTACTTGCGCACGCCAGCAAGATCTTCCATGCATTGGGCATTAACTGGCCCGGTGCTACCTCCAGACGGTTGAGTACATCTACCACCACTTGCGGCAGCGGCAACCTCAACCCCCCCTTCAGAGCTTCTTCGTACAGGGAAAACTGCCCTGGCCTGGCATCAGATGGCCTCTCCGTCAATGTTGGCAGCACCAACTCTACTTCAGCCGGAATCTGGTATTTTTCGCGGATAGCCTCCAACTCCGCCGCAGTAATCGTAGATTTGTCAGCCTTCGTGTGCTAGTGATCTGGCTCCACTTGGCTTATTGGCCTGGAAGCCGCTATCATGGTGGACACCTGGGATCGCACCACCGGTTCCTCTACCGCCACCATCCGCGTCTCCGTCCTGTACCACGCCGCCAACTCCTCTGCATCGTCTTCCCCAAGTGGATCCACCCTCACATTCCCATCTTCTTCTTGGGCCATGTCTATGGTGTGTCTGTGTATTGCTTCTGATGCAGGTGCAAGAAAGTTACAAAAATGTCGTAGAGGGGTGTCGTGAGCAACGAAGGAGCTAATACTTTGGATGTTTTGAGTTTTTGTAAACAAGTAAGTGAATCGAATGATGCCAAAAGCCCAAGGCTTGCCCGTATCCCAAGGATCCCAATTAATTCTCGCCAGTTTGAAAACTTTTCAAATCATCCGCCAAAACTGCCTTTTCAACACCCACAATGACCTATCGTTTCATTTCTGTCACAACGCCTAACCTCCCCCATAAGATGTTGCCACGTGTATGGCCACGATGCACTGCCCCCCCTTCCCCTGTCTTTTCCACTTCAAATCCTCCTCTCACATGCCGCCTCTTGAGCCCCGCGCCCCTCCGCTCGACCTCCACCTGGCCAACCCTCCTTACGGCCGGCCCGCACGGTCGGCCTTCACGCGGTCGGCACTCCTCATGGTCGGCCCTCCCACTCGGCTCCCCTCTCGGTCGGCACTCCTCACGGTCGGCCCTCCCACTCGGCTCCCCTCTCGGTCGGCACTCCTCACGGTCGGCCCTCCCACTCGGCTCCCCTCTCGGTCGGCACTCCTCATGGTCGGCCCTCCCACTCGACCTCCCCCTTGATGGCTAGGCACATCTTTCTCATCACTATTACCTTCGTTGGACTGAAGCTGCACTTGGGAATGGGGGACTACTGACAGGGATAGGCCCATAAAGACCACAGCCCACAGTGAACAAACCCAAACCTACCATTGGGAGCCCAGTGCATAACCCGGTTGGTAAAGCCCAGGACAGCTGGAGGCCAACTGGGCGTGAAGGGCCAATGACATTCAGACATATGGCAGGTGAAGGACAGGCCACATCAGCAGACAAAGATCTGCAAAGTTATTGCCACAACACATCACCATTAATGCAGCCTATCACAGCATTTATTACGACAACACCTCCCCGTCGGAACAGCAACCCGCTTACCTTGAACAAGGTGAGCTACAGCATAGACTTTCGGCGAAAAAGGCAGGTGCGAAGAGACAGCGAAATGATGACCAAAGAATATAAGCCAACGTTGAGGACGAGAAGAAGGTGAAGCTTTCTCTATCTCCAATCTCTCTCTCTCTCTCCATATTCCACTTCCTCTATTAACTTGCTCGTCGGAGGGTTCGCCGGGGGACTACCCCATTCCCCGTTGAACTTGTTTGCAGGTACCACGGTGGGTTCGATCTTCGGCACCTGGGCTTGAGGAACTTGGATCAGTCCAATCCATCCCTTGGAACAAACAGTATCATCAATCTTTTTTATGATAGTGGAGATTGTAAGTGTATCTAATGAATCCTTACCAAAACCCTTTAATATAATTACACTAATATCTTTTTTAGTATAGTTACGAGACCAAAACTAATGTCAATGTGAGTAGATACTAAAATAAATAAAGATAAATATAAATTTTAGTAAAAAATATATGATAACGTCATTTTTTTAATCCATATAACTAATGAATTACTAATAAAAAAATATGCCTAAGTGTTATATAAATTAAAAACATGAGAAAAATCAGTGTAATTATGTTAAAATTATGAAACTAATTATATATTTTTTTCAATCTTAGGGGAGGTGACTGTAACTTACCCAACATAAAAAGTAAAGTGGATATTTGTTTTAAGCCAAAAACATTCTAACCATTTGGTTGCAATTTATTTAGGTTTCATTTGGCATTCAGTTAAATATTTTAATTTTTTTCTTGTTAGCAATATTTTTAAATTTGTATTAAAATTTTTTATTTTTTTTATTTTTTAGTTGGTCTAGTGAAGAATAATTTTAAAAAGGTAAGAAAAAGTATGCCATGCTTGGTTTGATTTTTAAAATTTTATTTTAATTTTTTTTGTTAAAAAACAAAAAATGAATTTTTTGAAAGAAACAAAAAAAATTAAAAAATATGTAACATTTTTATATAATTTTATCTTTTGAGAGGCCAAAAATAATTTAAAAATTTTGAAATTATATTTTAAATATTTTTTTATCAAATTAGTGTATACTTTTTCAAACAAATTTCTTATTATTATTGTTATTATTTTTTTTTTGAAACACAAACCAGACATGGACTTAAATTTCTTTTAAAAAGTTTACCAAATAAAAAAATAAATAAAAACAACAACAACAACAAAAATCGAATTGGCCTTGGATTTTGTTTTTGTTTTTGTTTTTATCTTTAAAGAATTTTTTAAAATTTTTTATTTATTACTTTTTTAGTTCATCTAGTTAAGTAAAATTTAAAAGTGTAAATTGTTTTTGAATTTTTTTCAAACCCAAAAAAAAAAAAAAAAAAAAAAAAAAAAAAAACCAATGAAAAACACTCCCTATTTAACAATGGTTTTTTTTTTTTTTTTTTTTTTAACAGGATCTACATACCATTTGACAAAGTTGTCTTTCAATGAATTTTAAATTTCTTTTTTTAAACTTAGTATAAAAGAATTTAACGAGTAATTTTCTTTTAAATTTTTTTTTTGTTTTTAATTCACAGAGTGCTACAAATTTGCAAGGAATAGGTCAGTACAAAAGGAATAAAACGCCCAACCACATAGAGGTGATCTTTGGGTTAGACCTAAAGCTCAGTTTGTTTAGAATAAAATTGGAAAAAAATATTCACCGAAAGAAATTGGTAAAAAGTGAAAGAAAGAGAAAAAAAAATTAACTTCTATAAGTTTGTTTAGCTTGAAAATAGGGGAAAATATAAGAAAATTAATTATTTTGTACAACCTATATTAGCATTATAACTAACTAGCCTATCACCCGTGCTATGCACGGGATAATTATAAATATTTATATTTGTTTAAGATTTTTTTTAATATATAAATTATGTTTTTAAAGATTTTTTATAAAAATAATTTAACAATCTTATCACTAACCATAGTGTATGGGAGAAGTTGAAAAGAGTACTGCAGTAACTATACACGTATTGTATCTATAATTTTTTGTATGAGGGGATTTTAAATGCTGATCAGAAGATTTTGACCAATTCAATAAATGTAGGCATGTGGAAACATGTGGATTGAAAAAATTTAATAAATGCTGATCAGGAGATTTTGACCAAGTCAATAAATGCTGAGTTTTTTTTTTAAATAAAAAATAAAAAATTTAGAAAATTCAGATTGGGATATTAAAACTCCCACAGGTCTTGGGGGTTAAAAACTCCCTTTTGTTTAATATATAGTATACATTTTTATTTCTTAAAAAAAAACACAACACAAGAAAAATTGAGATTGTTTGGAATGATCTATATAAGTGCACTTTTTGACTTTTTGGCTAAAAAAGTAGAGGAAAAAAAGATGTATGTTTGGGATAATTTTTCAACTTTTTACGAAAAAAAAATGTATTAAAATATTATACCAAATAGGAAAATTACATTGTTACCCTTCAGATTTGAGAGCTACTTTCCATGCATGCCAGTCAACTTGTACTTATTTCCGAAGTCGTGGCTTACATTGTGCCATGTCATTGTACTAAGCTGTCGTGTTTTTTTTTTTTTTTAATTTCTTTTTGCACCCCACTGAGCTACACTACTGCTTTTCGTGCATGTCAGTGAACTTGTCTTATTTTTTTATTTTTTATTTTTTATTTTTTCCGCCCAAACAAGGTAAACCGTATGTACTTCTTTGCTTTTTTAGTAACTTCTTGACTTTTTGGCTTTTGTAGGTGATGCCAAACTAGCGAATGTGTGAGTAATCTATATCTAAACTTTTAAATTTTTCTATCTTTTTCTTACAAAATTTTCAATCTTAATCAAATGTTTGCAAGCAAATATATTTTCTTTTCTATTTATTTTCTTTTACTTTCACTTTCTACCAAATTTTCTTTCTAATCAAACGGAGCCTCAAGAGCCAAGATCTCAGATGTCACCCTTAAGTGGTGCTATATAGTAGGACTATTCAATGATATAATGGTAAGTTGCATACTCGCACAAGGATTTGAATCCACATTTTTTACACTGGGTACGATTCACTTAAGTTTGAAAGATTCGTTTTATCAATCATATGTGCTATTGGGTCAAAAGGAATAAGACAATGTATTTTGTCATCAAGTAATTTTAATATGGGGGACTTACCAGTCGGTCCCATGGAAGTAAATTAATACTAGCCAAGTCCTGTCTTATTTCCGTTTTCAATTTTACCCTTCAATATCACACCACATGCGTGAAACAAAGAAACTGTTCACGCGCTCTCCCTTGTACGTTGTCTTTCTTTTGTTCTGTATATATTGTTCTTTTTGTTCTCTCATACTCACATACATACACACTCACTCATTAATTCACAAAACCTCATCCACACACTTACTAATTCACAATAATTTAGTAGTGATAAATTTATCACTAATAAAATCTTATCAGTGATAAATTTCATACTCATATACATACGCACTCACTAATTTACAAAAACAAATTTACAAAAAAATCAATAATGATAAATTTATCACTAGTTCAAACAGTGTTTTCTACTTTTACTCCTACACTCAACACTCTAACTCAAAAATTTTAGTGATAAATTCACAAAAACAAACTTATTTAAACATTGATAAATTCACAAAAACAAACTTATTAGTGGCTTACACAGTGATAAATTCACAAAAACAAACTTATCACCGGTTTAAACAAATT
Organism: Camellia japonica; assembly: GCA_030407325.1. Taxonomy (NCBI): domain Eukaryota; kingdom Viridiplantae; phylum Streptophyta; class Magnoliopsida; order Ericales; family Theaceae; genus Camellia; species Camellia japonica. Next base: position 150,230,056 of record JAPPVO010000059.1, read on the forward strand.
TGTCATTGATTTATCACTAGTTTAAACATATTTATCACTAGTTTAAATAGATTTATCACTAGGATTTTTCCCAATACACACACACACACACACACAGAGACCCGGCGGCAAAGAGCCTAGATCCTAGATCTAGAGGTGGAGGCGGCAGTGGTTGGCAACGACAGTGGAGGTAGAGGCAAAGACGTCGGTGGAGGTGGAAGCAATGGTGAAAGTGGAAGAAGATGCCGGTTGAGGTCGCTGACAATGACGACAGTGGAGGCGGCGGTGGTCAGCAACGGTAGAGATGGTGATGGTCGTTGATGGATGAATGTGTAGAGAGAGAGCTTCTTCTTCTTCTTCTTCTTCTTTTTTCATCTTTCATTTCACAGATCTGGATATAAAACATGAGGGCAAAAATGGAATAAACAAAAATGTTCAGGACCTATAGGTAAAAGAGTCTTCATTAAGAACCTGTTGGGTAATAACCTTTGAAAATAAGGCTGGCCTGTAAAAATTCCTTTTAATATTTGGAGAGTAAGAGATCTATCGAAAGGAAATAAACTATACTCCCAAAGGTTAAAACGTACAACAATACAACCATTTAATAGATTGTTCTATTTGAGAATTGATTTTTTAATAATTTTAGATATGAAAATATGGTAAAAAAAAAAAATTTATACAGTGTGTTTGGTTTGAGTTTTTTGAAAACTGAGTTTTTTGGTTTTCGTGTTTTTTTTGTTTTTAGTGAATATTTTTAAAATTTTAAACATTTTTTTTTTTTTTACTTTTTTAGATGCACCTTAGAGCATCTCCAATAGTGAATTTCTTTTTTCATCAAATCTGAGGAAAAAAAGGACGATTTTCTCAATCTGATACGAGGTACTCCAACGGTTGCACTTAGTTTGCATCAAAATGCTGGGAATGTCCGGTGGGTTGACCTAAAATTTTTTCCTCCATTTCTGAAATTTTGAGTCCCATTAATAGCCCTTGTTCTCTTCAACAACCCTGAAGGTGACGATGCAATCATGGAGCTTCCTGGTTCAACAAAGATCTAACAGAACTTCAACAACTCTACTGAAATTGAATTCACAAAACCATAAATCCCAATTGTTTGAACCATAAAAAACAAAAAAAAAAAGAAAGAAAGAAAAAGGAATAGGTAAATCGAAGTCCAGAGAAAATCGTCTTTCATTATAAATATTTTGGATATATTGAGTGGTGGTGGGTTTGTTTGGGAAACAGAGGGAGTGGTGGTGAGGATTGTGTGGGGGGCAGAGTAAGAAGATAAAGCCATGGTAATGGTGAATTTGGAGTTGTTTGGTCTGGTTGATTTTCTGCACAACAAGTATGCATGAGTGAAGAACCAGCAGTGGAGTACCACTTCTGTATCAAAATTAGTTTTGAAAATTGAACATTTTTTAGCATTGAAGACCTAGCTGATCAAGCTTTGATTCATTGAAGACGTCGGTGACGAGACCGACTCCTGTGATCGATTGGGTAAAGCAGAATGAAGCAGATTGAAGCAGCTGGTGGGTTGACCGGTTGGTCGACTGGTGGGTCGACCGGTTAGTGTATTTTTTTTTTTTTTTTTTTTTTTTTTTACCTCTTCGAACCTTTTGACCTGTTTGAACCAAAATATTTGCAAGGGAACTGGTCCACCGGTTGGTCTCCCCCAACGGTAACGCACAGTGAAATGGTGAAATCTGGAGCCTATTCTCATTTTGGTGAAACTTTTGGTGAATTCTCGATTTGATATTGATTTGGTGAAACCGTTGGAGCACCAAAAAGCCACTTTTTCACCAAAATTTAAATCTGATGCCAAGTTTGATGAAGCATTGGAGATGGTCTTACTTAGATGTATCTAAAAAGTAAAAAATTTGTGAAAAAATATTTTTAAAAATTAATAAATACATAAAAATATATAAAATGTACTGAATTCTCGTATTTTTTTTTGTTTTGTATTTTTGGTATTTAGTGAATTTTTAAAAGGTTTTTTTCAATTTTTTTTTTACTTTTTAGGTATATGTATGTTAGGTATGTTTAAAAATTAAAAAAATTGCTCAAAATATTAAAAAAATTTAGTAAAAACAAAAAAAAAGGGAAAATAAAAAAGTAAAATTTTCTGAAAAGTGTTTTTGAAAAATGATAACCAAGCATAGTGATTAATTTTTTAATTTTTTTTACTAAAATTCTAAATTTCCAAACATAGTGTTAGTGGATTCAAATATTGAGACAATCATTTCGTGTATTATGCTAAAAGTTAAGTATTTATCCAATCTTTTTTTCTCTCAAATACACATTAATGTGTACTAAATGGGTATTATTTTTTTAGTGTTAGTGTTTGTATGTTATCATAAGTGACCTCTACCGGCCAACGTTACAACATTAACAGTGTGTGGTGAGACTCTGGCTAGCTTTATAATCTGTTATTTTCATCATCCCTTTTTGATTATTGTCTTCCAAGGGGAGAGGGGTGTCAATTCAACCTCCCTCTATCGTTTTCCTCTCACCCCTGTTTTTTTATCTTCTTGCACTTGTTGAGCAGGTATTTCTTTCTCTCACTTCCTCCTCTAGTTCGATCTAGACCTTTTGCACCTCATCTAGCAAGGCATTAGCAATATTTTTATATTTTGATGAGGTTGATCGACGATCGAAACAGATTTATTGTGAGAGAGGTTGAGTTCTGATCTATTCTTTTTTATTATTGTTTGTGAGTGGGTTTCCTTTTAGATTGTTGTAGTGGCAGTGGCTGTGGGTGCTGTGTGTTTGTGCAATATTATTCGGTTGTTGTCGTGGTTGTTGGTTATGTGCTTCTTGTTTTTTGGGATTGCAAATATATTGAAAAAGGCATTTTCTCCTCAACTTTACATCATTTTCGTTGAATCTATCAACGTTTAGATATAGATTTTTTTGCCACCATAGTATGGGACTCGGGTGGCTGCTGTGCATTTCGTACAATAGTCACGGTTGTGTAGTTGTTTGAGTTTACTTTGGGTTCTTTTGACCGGAACAATATTTTTTTTTTTTGTGGCAATTGTTACTTGTTATTTTAAAAAAATTATATTTGTTTTTGATATTTTTTAAATATAGAAATTATTTTTTTAGACCAAAATGACAAATTATTTGGCCATTTATTTAAATTAACAAAAAAAAAATTAAATAAAAATTAATTTGTCACAGTAATTTTTAAAAAATAAAATAGCATTTTTAAACAAAACAATAAAAAAAAATTCGATCAAATATACAATCAAAAGTAATTTTAAAACACTAACTGAATATTTTTTTTAACAAAAAATATATATATTTGGAATTTTTTAAATAAAAAATTTATTTTTTTCAATAATTATTTTTTAAAATTGAATTTTAAAAAGAGTTTGGTCATGAGTTTTGAATAGAATTTTAAATAGAGTTTGAGTTGTGTTTTTGGTTATGAGCTATAAGCTTTTGAATTGAGTTTTAAAAACATAACCAAACAACTTTTCTTATTTTAAAATTCATTTCAAAAATTCAAAACCTTTTTCAAAACTCATAACCAAACAAATTTTCTCTTTTCAAATCATGATTCAACAACTCATAAACTCAAAATACAACTCCATTATCAAATTATGATTCTAAAACTAAACCAAACGCTACATACAATTCTCTCGAAATAGAACGAGAGTCTTCGATTGTTCAATGGTAGCCATATAAGAACTCAATAGAAGAAGATAACGGAGGATAAGAGGTTGGGTGAAGAAGAAGACAAAGAGATTAGAGAGAGAATAATGGCAAAGCTCCCATATAATCTCCCACTTTCACTCTCTCAAGAACTAAGAATTATGAAGAGTTATTTAAGTGAATTCTCATTCTCTTCTGAAAGCTATGGGTGAGTGCTTTATATGGCAACTCAAAAGCTACCCCTCCGAGGGAGAGGTAATCGCAGGGCCGGCCCTGGGCTAAGGCCGGTGAGGCCTGTGCCTAGGGCCCCAAAAAATAGGTCCAAAAAAAGGCCCCCAAATTTAATCTTGCACTATATTAAAAACTTAAAATGACCCAATTCTGTTTAATTAATTTAGGCCATTTTAAAGGGGGCCTCAAAAAATCTATTTGGCCCAATTGATAAAAGGTCCAATTAAAAAAATAAAATATAAGTTTTAGTTGTTAGTCCAATTAAAAAAATAAAATATAAAATATATGTATATGTATTAGTCGTTAGTCTAATTTTGTGTGGCCTATTTTTTTTTTTTCTCTTTATTGCCCAATTATGTGTTTTTTAGTATTTTTTTTAAAAAATATTTTACACAATTTTTATTTATTTATTTTGTAGATACATCTAATTTAGATACGCTTAAAAACTATAATATATATATATATATATATATTTAAAAATGTTATCAAATAAAAAAATATAAAAAAATATGAATTGCAAACTTAGACAATTATTTTTGAAAACTCTAAATCAGATAGAGTGATTTTTATTTTTATTTTTTTTAAATATCTACAAAAGGCCCCAAAAAATTAGTTCGCCTTAGGCCCCCGAAAACTGAGGGCCAGCCCTGGGTAATCGATCAAGATTGAGTCCAAGCTCTAGGTTTTTTTAGAACCTTTTTGAGAATAATGTTTCACATCGCCTGAGAGGCATTCGCACTTCCACCTTATAAGCGCACTGGCTCCCTTCACCTGCTACGTGGCCTTTTCCCCAGAGAAAAAACAAAGCTGTGAGGGTCGACCCCCAGAGAGCTACCCAAAGCAGACAATATTGTGGCATGGCGCGAGAGGACAGACGTCGCGAATTTGGCGCTAGAAGGAGGGCCTTTTGGCAAACTCTCCCGCTATTGCGGTCCAGTACGCTGGGGGGTTATGATGAGGACAATGTCCCACATCGCTTGGAAGGGACTCCTACTTCCACCTTACAAGCGCACTAGCCCCTCCACTTGTTACGAGGACTTTTCCCCAGAAAAAAAACAAAGTCGTGAGGGCCGACCCCCAGAGGGCTTCCTAAAGCAGATAATATCGTGGCAAGGCGCGAGAGGACAGACGTCGTGAATTTGGGGTTGAGGGACAGATCTTGTTGTCCCTCTCCCTCATGGTTTTGTTCCTCCTCCGGGGAGAAGACCTTCACGACGTCTGTCCTCTCGTGCCCTGCCATGATATTGTCCTCTTTGGATAGCCCTCTGGGGGTCAGGTCTCATGGCTTTGTTTTTCCTCTGGGGAAAAAGGCCTTGTAACAGGTGAAGGGGCCTAGTGCGCTTATAAGGTAGAAGTGGGAATCCCTCTCAGGCGATGTGAGACATTGTCCTCATCAATTATTATTATTATGGTCTCAATTCGAAGATGAGCGAGTGAATGTATGTGGCTTTTTGGGTAAAATCTTCCATTCTTTGATCTTTTTTAGTCCTACTTATTATGATTGCATTTGCATTTTGTTTGGAGATGGGTTTTTGGTGAGAACAGAGTCGGTGTGCGGTGGGGGTGGAGGAATGGGAATGACTGGCGGAGGCTGTGAGGAGAAGATATTTGTGTCAGTGAGGTTGAGCCCTTTGAATGAGAAGGAGATTGCAAGGGCATCAATGAAGATACCATCATTTTCAAGAATTGTAATCTTCTACTTCCAGATTGCTCCGTGTACTCAACTGCCTACACTTTTGGTATGCTAATTGACTTTCCTCTTCATTTTTTGTGTGAATTTTTTTATGTGTTTGTGTTGTTTTTGAGTGTTTAAATTTAAGACTGTGTTGGGATCTTTGATTTGATTTGATTTGGGTAGTAATGTGTGGAGTGAGAAGAAAATGATGGCGAAATGTGAATGAATAAAGTATAAATTAATTTATTTTATTTTTTACATTTTCATTCTATTTTTTCTTTGCTTCATAATTCTCTATCCAAATTAAGATCCAAGACTAGAAGTTTGTGTTAAACTATGTGGGTATTTTTATTTATTTATTTTTTGGTGGGAGAGAATTTGAGCCATTATTTGAGCTAAAATCTGCAACATTTGATGTGGTTGATGATTCAAATCTGAAATGTCTGAAAATAGGAAACCATTTTTGTTCTTTCTTCATTTAGCCGATTCTATTGGAGTTTTCCTTGTAAAACTATTCCTTTCAAAAGGGGGTCTTTAATTCTTTTACATTAGTATTTATTTATTTAAAATTAAATTAATAGTGTAGAACAGAGTTTATTCCCAAATTATGTTAGAACGTGGTTAGTAACTTGCACCCAAAAAATAAATATTGCTAACCACATTTTTTATATAATGCGAAAAGGTAGTTCAGATAGTGGTATGTGTTAAGTAAAAAACGTGATTAACAATCGCATTTTTTAAAAAAGTGTGATTGCTAATCATGTTTTACTGTAGTTTGAGAATATAGTTTGTCCATGCACTATTTGTTTAATTTTGAATAAAAGAACTGTAAAAGGGTTGAAGGCCTTCAAATTCAGGTCTGTCTGGGTATCAATTTTACAGAATCTATCGCCACAGTTAAGTTGTGAAGTTTCCTGTTAAACGTAAAGCTTTGCATATGGTTCAGTATGTTAGATTTGAGAAACCTAAGTTTGAATGCAACTTACGAAGAATTATTGTTACAATTTCATATCAGCATTGGTGTCATGGCTTGGATACTCGTGTTGATCTTTCTTTTCTTTTTTTCGCTGTTAGACAGAGTATTTAGGAGTGACTGCTCCACAAAAAAAGGTGTATGAGAAAGTAGCCAAGGACGTTGCTCTTTCAGTTGTCAGTGGTATTAACTGTGAGTATTATTTCTCTTTGCTTCTCCATTTTTCCTGATATTGAATTTCACTTGAATTCCATTGACAATTTTCTTTATGTCAAATAATGGGCATAAATTTCAGCTACTGTTTTGGATACGGACAAACAAGCAGTGGGAAGACATTCACGATGACAGGAATTACTGAGTATGCCATAGCAGATATTTATGATTATATAGAGAAGGTAATTAAGAAACTACTGATATTCACTGTTTCTCACTACTTGATGTTCTTGCATTCTATTATAGTACTATGTTCCTTGGGCTTTCACCTAAGAAGCACCAACACTTCTAAGAAGATGGCGTGTCTATGTCGGACACTGACACTCATTTGACACTTCCCAATGCGTGTTGGACCTGACATGCCTTGGATACTTGAAGGACACACATATCCACCTCTTAGACACACATGAAACACATTATAAGATTAAAAGAAAAACAATATAGTTTTATGCCTATTAGCGAAACTTTAGGAATTAATGTTATGCTTCATTTTCTTAATTATTATTTTTGATAAAATATTCATATATATAATAAATCACATATACAAACATATAAAACTATATATTTTGCATGTGTCACACAAGTGTTGTCTTACTTTTTTGAAAATTTTCAGTGTCAGCGTGTATCTGTGTCATGTTGCATGTTTGTGCCTATGCTTCTTAGGCTTCAACTGTTCGTTGTTTACATGTTTGTTTTGTTTGCAGCACAATGAAAGAGAATTTCTTTTGAAGTTCTCTGCTATGGAGATTTACAATGAATCTGTCAGGGACCTCCTCAGCACAGATAGTTCTCTACTTAGACTTCTAGATGATCCCAAGGTCAATTACTTTCTTGGTCGACTAAATAATTAGTATTTGATATTTTTCCATTATGCTTAATTCTTAGCTATTTCATAGAGAGGGACAGTTACTGAGAAACTCACAGAGGAACCTCTCAGGGACTGGAATAATGTAATGGAACTCCTCTCCATCTGCGAAGGTAAGATATTCTCTAGTCATCTGACTTTTACTAGATGATCGTGACTGCATATTCTAAATGTCTTGGTGCATTCATGAAGCTCAAAGACAAATAGGGGAAACTGCCCTGAATGAAACAAGCTCCAAATCTCATCAAATAATCAGATTGGTAGGAATGTTGTTTTCTTGAATGATTGTTCTAAACATAACTTATTGTTCTTTCCATTGAATTGACAAATGGGTTTTTGCAGACAATTGAAAGTTCTGCTCGGCAATTTTTAGTCAAGGACTACTTAAGCACCCTTACAGCTGCTGTGGTATGGATCGTCAAGTTTTTGTTAGATTAATTTGAATGGTTATTAAGATGTTAATATATGCCATGTTGCGCTATATTAATATTTTTTTTGATACATTCTGTGTAGAATTTTGTTGATCTTGCAGGAAGTGAGCGTGGCACCAGGCTAAAGGAGGGTTGCCACATAAATCGTAGTTTATTGACCCTGGGAACTGTTATCTGCAAGCTAAGGTTAGCTTGTTTTTCAATTTTTTTAATCATTTTGATAATGAAACTAACTTGAAGTCATTGCTTGAAAAGTAACTGGTGCTATAGCCTATATATATGAGAACTAAATTCTACACAAATTTAGAAAGCTGTGAAGAGCTTTAGAGCTCCAGCGGTGAAGTTTTAAGGTGTGGCATTGTTGAACTAGCGCAGCTCAACAAAAACACTCACTTTGACCATAATGCTAAAATAGCATAATGCTATTTCCTGTCCAAAACTTAGCACAAGAAATAACACAACGGTATTTTATTCTACACTTTGACCATATGGCTTTTTTGATAAAAATTACATCCATGCTATTCTATTATAAATTTGTGGGCAATTTGGGCTTAGCCAAGTTCAATTTATTGAGCTCGGGCCAGGCTAGGGAAGACAAAATCAGGTTGGAGGTTGGGTTTGGGCTGGTTTGGGCAACTCTCAACACAATTTGGGTTTGGCCTAAACAACCTCTCAACCTGACTAAACGAGCCCAAGTTGCACCCCTAAACAAAAGCAATATTATCAAAATCTGTAGAAGGCCTGCAAATAATAAAAACCAAGAAAGTATCTGCAATCCAGTTCTGAGTTATTTATTTATTTCGTCCTTTTCAAATTTCCCCACCAAATGCGAAAAAGTTAGTGACACCTTGATGAGCTCAATGGGCTAATGATCAGATTCGGAGCATTTGGACGAGCAGAAACTAATTTGATGAATAATATCAATATGATGGGAAAAATTAAGACTAAGTAAGTTCACTGAGTGCATCACAATCTATGAAGCAAGATTGTTAGTAGAATACCAATGCTCCATAAACTCCAATGTCCTGTCTAATCCACATTTACATCTAGAGGTTGACACTCCAACATTTGGCAACCACTAAGTTAAATGCAATGATGTAATGAAATAATTTCCACATGAATATATTTTAATACGAATTTCCTTCTACAATTAGTTACAAATGTACTATGTGGTGGAACCTTGAGAATAAACACCCTCATGAGCAGAGTCAATTAAGAATGCCCATCATTTGGACCAACTCAAAATAATCAGATCCTCAGAAGATAGGAGATGTTCCACTAAATTTAAGTTCCATCATTCATGATCGTTTACTATGGTTTAGCACATGGTAAATTATGTACTTTTGTTGTCAATACTAGCACCATCTCCGAGCCAACTACCCTGAAGAAGTATACACAACATATATTAGGAAGGTATGTGGTATATCTTCTATGAAAGGTTTAGCTTCTAAAAAGCCTCCTCCAAATATGATAATGAAAATGTATGGAGAGCGCAAGAATGAGGATGAATTCCATGACAATATTTAGCTATTACGAAATTTGCCCACAGTGACATATTACATTGACGTTGTCTCCACAACTTGATGCTCAAAGCTAGCACATGGAAGGATTGTGAAAGTCCAAACCTCCCTCTGTAACAATAAGGGGTAAAGAGACGATAATTCAATCCAATGATACTTAGGAAAAATCATTATCTAGTTGTCAAGGATTGCATTCATCTATGTTGCGAAAAACTGTGAGTTGCCTTATTGCTTGGCTTGAACAACAAAGAGAACTGAAGCAAAGCTAAACACTCCTTTCACTGAACCATGGACTTTTTGCTCTTTTTTTTTCCTGTTGATGGTCTTAATAGGAGCAAGAGCCAAATGAATTGTTTTAAAGCAAAAAACCAAGGACTACTTGAATTATCTTCATCAGATTAACTCAAACTTGATTCTGACCATCATCATTTAGCCCATGATTTTCAAATTCGTTGACTGGTAATCACTTATATCAACCAGGTGCTGGTAATGGTTAGTGTTAGCAGATATTTTAATATTATAATGTGTCATAGGTTGTTTCTCTTTTCTTTTCTACTTAGTTTGCTTCCCATTCTAGTCTCCAAGACTTCCTAGATAAGTCATTGCCAAGTCTTTGCTAGCCTTATCTATCCAAGTCTTCTCCAAGTCTTTGCTAGACTTATCCATCTAAGTCTTCTTCAAGTCTTCTCATCCATTCCAAGGTCTTGGTCAAGTCTCTTGTTATCTTATCCACCATGAACCTTGCTTATTAAGTTTTCTTTTCTATATATTTTGGATATATGTCATATCTTAAATAGACACGAGAGAAGAAGTTTTTGTTCCTTAGAAGTTTTGTTCCTTTGTTATGTCTAGTATGAGATTATCAGGCAAATAAAAAGGGTGTGTGTGATAAAGCTTTGAGTTCAACCAATTGTGCAGTATTGGTTAACCATACGACTTAGTCGGGCTGTTGTATCCTGGGGGGGGGGGGACAAGTTAAAGTTTTTTCTGCTGCACCGGTGTGAGGCTTTGCCTAACCGCAGAGGGCTTGAATCTCCTTAAAGAGAGCGAATTTCCCGCGCCTCAGCCCTTTCAATAATTATTGTAATTTCTATTATTTGTATTTTCTAGTGTTTTATTTGTAATTATCACCAACAATTTTAAGGAGACTCAAATAGCAAAAGTTCATGGAGCCAGTACTGGAGAAGCCCAACGAGAATACCGGCGATCTCAACAAGCCCTTCCAGTTCAAGGGAGCTCATTTCAAGATATGGAAAGGCAAGGTGCTTTTCTACCTTAGTCTCCTCAAGGTGGCTTATATTCTGACCGAGAAAAATCCAAACAAAGTCCGCACTAAAGAGATGACCGACAAGGAGTATGCTGCTCATCTTGAAAAACTCAAAAAATACAACACAGATGAGTATAAATGTCGATACTATCTTTTGAATTGTCTTTCAGATCAATTTTATGATTATTATGATACTACTTACACCACTGCCAAGAAAATTTGAAAAGCCTTGCAGAACAAATATGACACTAAAGAGGCAGACGCTAAAAAATATGCTGCAAGCCATTTTTTCTGCTATCAGATGATAGATGGAAAATCAGCGGTGGAGCAAGTTCAAGATTTTCAGATGTTAGTAGCTGAAGTTAGATCTGAAGGCATCAAAATTGGAGACAATCTTGTTGTAGCAGGTATTGTTGACAAACTTCCATCATCTTGGAGGGAGTTCCAGAAGTCGATGCGTCACAAGCAAAAAGAGACGTCCTTGGAGACTCTAATCACACGGATACGGGTGGAGGAGGAAGCACGAGGACAAGATGCACTTATGACACAAGAGCATTCCACTGCAAAGGTAAATTTAACTTCTGGAAATACTTTATCTAAAGGTCGATTTCATAAAAATAGTCACTTGAAGCCAGTTAAAAAATTTGGAAAAAAACTGGAAGGCCACAAAATAAAAATTACCTGAGGCAAAAGAAATGGAACCAAGAACCCCCTTCACAAGATCTGACAAATGTGACATGTTTTGTGTGTGGCAAAAGTGGGCATATTGCTCGAACTTGCAAGTTTCGGAAACAACAGTCTCGACCACAGGCTAATGTTACCGAGGAACCATTTGTGGCGATGATTACAGATATTTTTATGGTTCAATCTGTAGAAGGGTGGTGGGCAGACTCTGGTGCCAATAGGCATGTCTGCTATGATAAAGATTGGTTCAAAGATTTCACTCCTTTTAATGAGGAGAGGACTGTTATGGTTGGTGACTCCAGTTTAACCAAGGTGCTCGGGTTTGGGGATGTTGAGCTGAATTTTACCTCTGGACGTATGCTTGTTTTAAAAGATGTGTTGTACACACCGTCCATGAGAAAAAATTGATGTCAACTTATTTGCTCAACAAAGCTGGTTTCAAACAGACTATTGAATCTGACCAATATGTAATCACTAAAAAAGGCATATTTGTGGGGAAAGGGTATGTCTGTGATGGAATGTTTAAATTAAATGTTGAGAATAAGAAAGCACATGTTTCTATTTACATGCTGTCTTCTATGAATTTTTGGCATGCTCGTCTGTGTCATATTAATAGCCGATATGTGGGAGTCATGAGTAGTTTAGGATTAATTCCTAGACTAATAAATAAGTTTGAGAAATGTGAAGTTTGCAGTCAAGTAAAAATAACTAAAAGGCCTCATAAAAGTGTGGTGAGAAATACTGAATTGTTAGAATTAATTCACACTGATTTATGTGAATTTGAAGGAATTTTAACACGTGGTGGAAATAGATATTTTATCACTTTTATTGATGATTTTTCAAAATACACTTATGTATACTTGTTGAAAAATAAAAGTGATGCTTTTGAAAAATTTAAAGAATTTCTTCTTGAAGTTGAAAATCAATTCGGTAAAAAGATTAAAAGGTATAGGAGTGATAGAGGCCGGGAGCATGAATCTTTTGGATTCAACTCGTTTGCTCAGTCTTTGGGAATAATCCATGAAACTACTCCACCATATTCACCTGCATCGAATGGTGTAGCAGAAAAGAAAAATAGAACTTTAACTGATTTAACAAATGCTATGCCAATTGAAGCAGGTGCTCCTTCAAATTTGTGGGGAGAAGCAATTTTAACTGCATGTTATGTCATGAATAGAGTGCCACATAAAAAAACAAAAGTTACATCTTTTGAGTTGTGAAAAGGTCATGAGCCAAATTTGAGATATTTGAGGGTTTGGGGTTGTCTAGCTTTTGTTAGACTTGTGGACCCTAAAAGACCTAAATTAGGTGTGAAAACTGCCACTTGTGCTTTTCTTGGATATGCAACAAATAGTACAGCCTATAGATTTTTTGATATTGAAAACAAAATAATTTTTGAATCAGGTGATGCAATTTTTCATGAAGAAAAATTTCCTTTTAAATCTAAAAATGGTGGGGGTCAAAATTATCAAGAAAATATTTTATCTGAAACCGGTTCCTCTACTCCTCTTTTACGAAACCAAGACACTGTAGTTTTTGAACCTAGAAGGAGTAAAAGAGCCATATTAGAAAAAGATTTTGGCCCTGATTATCATGTTTTTAATGTGGAGGAAACTTCATTAACTTTACAAGAAGCTTTGGCATCTCCTGACTCTGTTTTATGGAACGAGGCTGTAAATGATGAGATGGAATCATTATTATCCAATAAAACTTGGGTATTAGTAGATTTACCACCAGGTTGTAAAACTATTGGCTGTAAATGGGTTTTGAAAAAAAAAACTTAAACCGGATGGAACTATTGATAAATATAAAGCAAGGCTTGTTGCAAAAGGTTTTAAACAACAAGCAGATCTTGACTTTTTTGATACATTTTCTCCGGTTACTAGAGTCACATCCATTAGATTATTAATTGCAGTGGTTGCAATTTATGATTTAAAAATTCATCAAATGGATGTTAAAACAGCCTTTCTAAATGGAGACTTGGGTGAAGAAATCTATATGGATCAACCTGAGGGTTTTGTGGAACCCGGTCAAGAAAGCAAAGTGTGCAAGCTAGTTAAATCCCTATATGGCTTAAAACAGGCCCCTAAACAGTGGCATGAGAAACTTGATTCCTGCATGATTGAGAATGGCTATAAAACGAATGAATGTGATAAATGCATTTACTATAAATCTGAAGAAAATTCATATGTCATTATTAGCCTCTATGTGGATGATTTACTTATATTTGGCTCTAATTTGCATATCATTGTGGAAACTAAAAATATGCTTAGTAGCCATTTTGATATGAAAGATCTTGGTGAGGCTAATTATATTTTGGGAATGAAAATTACCAAAACCTGTGATGGTATATTTCTTGATCAGTCGCATTATGTTGAGAAAATTTTGAGAAAATATAATTTTTACAACTGCAAGCATGTTCTTACTCCTTTTGATCCTCATGTGCGTTTATTTCCTATTGAAAATGATGAGGATGTAATTAATCAAAAGGAATATGCTAGTATGATTGGTAGCTTGCGTTATGCGATTGACTGTACTAGACCTGACATTGCCTATACAGTTGGAGTACTTAGCAGGTTTACTAGCAAGCCTGGCAGTGATCACTGGCTAGCCATTGAGCGGATTATGAAATATTTATTTGGTACCATAAAATATGGCTTGTTTTATAATAAGTATCCTGCAGTACTTGAAGGTTACAGTGATGCCGATTGGAATACCTTGTCAGGTGATTCATTATCAACCACTGGTTACTTATTTACATTGGGAGGTGGTGCTATAAGTTGGAAATCGAAAAAACAAACCATTATTGCTAATTCAATAATGGAGGCTGAGCTTATTGCTTTAGCTACAGCTAGTGAAGAAGCAAATTGGTTAAGAGATTTGTTAAATGAAATCTCTTGTTGGGAAAAATCGATTCCACCTATATTAATTCATTGTGATAGCACCGCAGCAATTGGTCGAGTTAATAACCGTTATTATAACGGTAAATCCAGACCTATCAAAAGAAAACACAGTACTGTGAGATCTTATATGAATAATAGCATCATAAATGTGGATTATATTAAATATGGTGATAATCTTGCAGATCCATTAACTAAGGCCTTAGCAAGGGATAGAGTCTGGAATACATCAAGGGGATGGAGTTGAAGCCCATTAAATATAGTAGGAGCCATGTATGAGGATACTCAACCCAGGGACCAGAGATCCTATAACTGGGTTCAATGAGAAAAACGATCATATGATGGCCGTGAGAAATGCACTAAATTACTTTTTACCCATCCCTATGATGTAAGTGCATTTATCCTGTAACGTTGTAGAGGTTGAGTTATTAAAAAACTCTTAATGAATTTCTATAGCTCTTATTGAGTGGGGTGTCATAGTTACAGGAGCACCCTTGACAGAATTCACCTATGTGAGTGTGGTAGTGGGGCTGCTACCTATGAGATTTGGGCTAATTCTCAAACACACTCATGAATCCTGGGATCGCACAAAGCTGTAATGTGCTAGCTTTTAAATCTTTTGTGAACACCTGGAATATTATATGTGTGCAATAATTATTTATTTCCCTTAAGTAGTCATAGTTCAATGCTGAGCATACTATTAGCTCTGGAGTAGATATTATTGTTTCACTAATGGAGGTTCAATGCAGAGCACACCTACCATGATGCATAATATCCTCATTTGCCTAATAATCTCAGTTTTGGTTACCTATAATATTAAAATAGGTGGGGGAATGTTAGAAGATATTTAATATTATAATATGTCATAGGTTGTTTCTCTTTTCTTTTCTACTTAGTTTGCTTCCCATTCTAGTCTCCAAGACTTCCTAGATAAGTCATTGCCAAGTCTTTGCTAGCCTTATCTATCCAAGTCTTCTCCAAGTCTTTGCTAGACTTATCCATCTAAGTCTTCTTCAAGTCTTCTCATCTATTCCAAGGTCTTGGTCAAGTCTCTTGTTATCTTATCCACCATGAACCTTGCTTATTAAGTTTTCTTTTCTATATATTTTGGACATATGTCATATCTTAAATAGACACGAGAGAAGAAGTTTTTGTTCCTTAGAAGTTTTGTTCCTTTGTTATGTCTAGTGTGAGATTATCAGGCAAATAAAAAGGGTGTGTGTGATAAAGCTTTGGGTTCAACCAATTGTGCAGTATTGGTTAACCATACGACTTAGTCGGGCTGTTGTATCTTGGGGGGAACAAGTCAAAGTTTTTTCTGCTGCACCGGTGTGAGGCTTTGCTTAACCGCAGAGGGCTTGAATCTCCTTAAAGAGAGCGAATTTCCCGCGCCTCAGCCCTTTCAATAATTATTGTAATTTCTATTATTTGTATTTCGTAGTGTTTTATTTGTAATTATCACCAACAGTTAGTTGTTTATTTTATTAAGACAATGTAGTTGTCAGGATCATACGACTAATCACTTGGTCGTGCTGCTTTACTCTACATTCTCTCAGATTACTATCGTCACTTTTGGCTAGTACACTCCTTTGGGTAATCATGATGATCTTATTACGTCAAAGATTTGTTGTTGTGGTCTTTTTAAATCAACCAAAATGATTAAATTCTCAAGAATTTTGTGCCTTTAATCCTTTTACCCGCCTTTCCTTTTTCTTGTCTGTGTGTTTTTTGGTTTGATTGTATGATGTTTCATCCTGAACATTACCATTTGTTGATTGCAAGTTTTGTTATCATTTGTGTTGTCCTATCATTGGGTGCAACAAGGGAAGAAATGAGCATGTTTCTTTCAGAGATTCTAAGCTAACTCGCATATTGCAATCCTCGTTGGGAGGCAATGCTAGAACTGCCATCATCCGTACCATGAGCCCCGCGAGAAGTCATGTTGAGCAATCAAGAAATACGCTATTGTTTGCAAGTTGTGCGAAAGAAGTAACAACTAACACTCAAGTTAATGTAGTCATATCAGATAAAGCATTAGTAAAGCATCTGCAGAGACAATTAGCTAGGTTGGAGAGTGAACTGAGAAGTCAAGGGCTCACCTTTGTTGCATCACATTATTTGGCATTACTGAGAGAGAAAGGCCTTCAGATTGAAAAGGTAATGATTGGGCTTTCATTATCAAATTGCAATACCTCTTCAATATCGAACAGTTCATAAATTTCTGTGTAATTGTTGCATGAGGAATATAAATTTCAAGACTCTTTAAAACCACAATGTGGTACTTCTGAATCTTAAATTAAAAATTATAGGGAAAATTTCACTTCACTCCCTTGTGGTTTGGCCTATGTGCACATAACCCCTTGTCATTTGGAAATAAGCACATAACCCCCTCTAGTTTGTGGACTAAGAAACCTTTGTACATAAGTAACTTGATTTTGCAAACCACAAACATTTTTTTCATTTTTTTGGGAGACAAAATTTACTTTAACCCTTTTTGTTTTATTCCATGTGCAATTTATCCCTCTGACATTTGGAAATGAGTGCATAACCCCTCTATGTCTTGGCATGCGTTTCGCATTTGTTAACTTGGACATAATGTTGATGGTGCACTTCAGTCCACAAACTACAAGGGGATTATGTGATTATTTCCAAATGATAGGGAGTAATCCGCACATAGATTAAACCACATTGGAGGGCAGAGTGAAATTTTCCCTAAATTATGTCACATGATCACATCCACTAGAGTGAGTTAGTTTGGCAAACATAAGTGTAATCTTTGCTGTTAAACCCTTATTTCCGCGTGCATCCTTCGCCATCATTTATAATTAATTCCATTTTTTCTTTTAGGTTGCATGACTTTCATTCCTTTTCACTGTCTGTTTTTCATATTAAGCCTTTTGTATGTTTGTTGTTCTGCACGGAACATGCAAAAAGAATTTTCTTGGTCTATTTACTCATTTCTAATCTTTATTCCTTGTCTTGCTTCTAATCGTTTGACAATCTCATTTCAATTTTGGTTGGATTTTTAGGACTTTTGTGATCTAAAAGCAGAATAATTTTGTAACTCTTAGATTATTACAAGAGAGGACCAGTTGAAATGTCAACAAAATCCCACCTCAAGAACAATACCAATTTGAAAATATGAGATCTGTTGATGAACCATTTGGTTTACTAACATTGCAAGGATGCGGTTTAGATACTTCATTTGACTTTTACTTCACCATAAGGGATATCTTTAACAACTTAACCTAACA
The DNA here is from genome assembly GCA_030407325.1 of Camellia japonica. Taxonomy (NCBI): domain Eukaryota; kingdom Viridiplantae; phylum Streptophyta; class Magnoliopsida; order Ericales; family Theaceae; genus Camellia; species Camellia japonica. Next base: position 150,247,705 of record JAPPVO010000059.1, read on the forward strand.
GAAAATGGAAATTAATTTGGTGGACCATCGTTGACCGGGTCAAGATTCTATACAACGAATTCTGGACTTTTTGTAGTAATCCAATGGCCTATGTTTAAAGTTAAACAAAACTATGTCATTTTAGGATCTATGGTTTTAATGTCATTTTATTTCAGTTTTAACTCAATTGTTAAATTATGTACTTTGCTAATGTGTCTTGATTTGATAAAAAAAACACAAGATCATTGCAAAAGGAAGAAGTAGGCTTAAAAAGTTTGAAGAACCATGGCATCACATATGGAAATCCTTCTAATGTCTGCTTATTTGACTTTTTGATAGCTGTAGGCTTAAAAAATTCAATTTCAAATGACATTCTTGGGGAAAGTTAAGAGTGCAACTTCAGCTACTAACATTTGAAGTATGATTCACGAACATGCTGCAAAATTTTCCATCCATGCAAGAAGCAGCATTTGTCTTATGGGCTCATGCGTTGAATGCTGTTATCTTTTTATTTATTTACTTTTTCTACTTGTGCAGTTGGAGAAGGAGACTTAGCTCAATGTCAGGTTCAAGATTTGCTACAACTGGTTGGGGATGAGGGACATTCAATGACACGGGTAACTGTAGTTAAATTGTTGTACCGAAGCATCCATATCATCTAGGTGTGCCTTGTTTAGTTGAGTTTATTTATTTTGTCCTTTTGTACTTCTCTAGGTAGGTTTTAATAACTACCCACACTTGCTAGTTCGGAAGTCACCGGAATTTGAAAATCCAGTACCAGAGACATCCTCTTTGGCAAGTCCTCACTCCTTGGACATTGGTGTTAGATCAGTCAAGAGATCTCTTTATTCTTATGGACATAGTGGGAGGAGCTCTGATGATCACTGCATACAAATTCTTCCTGAATTTGAAGAGAACTTTGTGTCGAATGATACTTCTCCACAGCTGTTGGTCGGTGTTTCTATGTTTATCCGAAGCAATTCTGGACGGAGTTGGGACATGGGACTTCGGAGGATTTATGCAAGGAAGTTTGATGCGTAGAGGCAGAAGAATCGAATAGATCATCATCTCCTGAACAAAGCACTGAAATCTGTGAATCGATGGTGGCTGGGAACAAAGACACAATAGATCAGGAGTTCGTGTCACCGCCACTAAAGGAAGATAGTATGTTAAGTTATATCCCCCATTTCATTGCTCATTCTCATGAAAAACCATCTCCATGGCCATTAACAGAGTACATGTCCAGCTCTCAAAGCTTGAAGTTAACTAAAAGTAGAAGCTGCAAAGCATGCCTGATGACTAGCCCATATTCACCATGGTTTGAGAAGGTGGAAAATAATGATAATGAGCACACACCACCAACTGGGTTCTAGAAAGAATTCACTGGAAGACCTGAGGATATCCGAAGAAGGGTTTATGAATTGAACTATTGTGCCAACATTGAAAGGCTATCAAGAAAAGGTTCTCAATCTTCTATTAGGAGTGTTGCTGCTATTGATCTTGAAGCGCACAGAGGCAGAACTTCAACTGATGATAATATTACTAGTGTTAATACATGCATTGTATGAATGGCGGGAAAGGCTGAGTTTCAGTAAGAGAAGCAAGTGGCTGAGTTTCAGCAAGAGAAGCAAGTTGCTGATAATCCAGTGAGTTTTATTTCTATTTCCGGCTTTTATTTTAAATATTTCTGTGAAAAACTATGGCTCAACAGAGTTTATGCTGATGCCAAAGCAGGAATTTGTTAACAAGTGCTAGAGAAACTTTTATGTGTTCTTTTCATTTATCAGTTATATATGACATCATTATTAATTAAGCATAGTGAGAACAGTCGACACCTATTATGCTATGGGGATTCATAATAAATGCACTTTATGATTTACGACAGTCATTTAGCTAAGCCTGAGTGGCTGAGATTCATGGCTTTGTTCTTCTTCTTGTATCAACAACTTGAGTAAGAGACAAAATGAAAATGCCAACATGGCAAAGTGTAGGGCATGGACACAACGGTACATCGAAAGGTAATTTTGAATATTTTCATATAAAAAGTGTACTCTTTTTATTGGTTTGTGCATACAAGGCTCATCAAAAAGTTCATAGCCCACAGTCCAGCCCGAGCTGGTCCTTGGCCTAGTCCTGAAATCCGAGTTGGGCTTGGACAAAAGGACTACCTAAAACCCAGACCATAGGCCTGACCCAAAGGCCCATGCACAAGGTAACATTTTGACAATTGCCATGTGTGGCATACCCTGGTTAAAATTGACAATTGCCATTTAGGACCCAACTTTGTAACAATCACACTCATTTACACTTCCAAACGCACACACATGACTCTCTCTATGGGTGTGTTTGAAAGTGTAAATGGGTGTGTTCCTATCTTTTCCCCCTTTAGAACCTGCATATATATGGGTGTGTATATATATACTAGCAGCGAATGCAAATGCAATGTGTTTACAATTTTATATTTAAATTTTTGGATAGTTCGAAGAGTCTTTCGAATTGGCCCTCAAAATTCAAGAGTCTCCAAAAGGAAATTATTGAACTTTGGGATGTTTGTAGTGTGTCATTGGTCCACAGAACCTACTTCTTCATGCTATTTAAAGGCGACCAAACCGACTCCATTTATGAGGAAGTGGAGCTCAGGAGGCTATCCTTCCTCAAGGATATGTTTTCTCGAGGTAGCAGGAGGGTCAGACTCTCTTGCCTGCTTCGAGATAAAAATTATATTCATCTAGTAGTGTACGAGCATGAAAATAATCTTCTCGTATAATCTTGTTGATCAAGTTTGCACTTCTCTAAACGTCATCACTTTGCTACCTAAAAATACAAACGTGAGCTAGCCGACGGGTGTGTGCCAGATACCTCTCCGATGCCTAAGTCAGTAAATTGACAATAGACAAAAAGCTCTGTGTTTTTTAGAGCAGAAATTATGATACCTGTACATAGGTCCTGCTATGAGCTTTTATAGATTCTGCTTGGCATAATCCTAGTAGGATTCCAACTCTCCTTATAAGAGTCCTCCTAGGAATCACACTCCCAGTGAAGAGTGTCTATCCTGATAACACTCTACTCACTACCAGCCAAGTGAGATGGTTTGCACAATCCTAGTAGGATTCTAACTCTCCTTAGCAGAGTTCTCCTAGGAGTCTCATGCCCAAGAATAATGCTTATCCTTAAAATAGCCTCATCACTACAAGCCAAGTGAGATGGCCACTCCTTTATGCTCGGATATACATTCCTGACCGAGCTGCCTTATCTCGGTCCCCTGTTGTTCAGGCCATATGACCGGAAGCCAATTTATCGAATTGCACCCTGCCGAGCTACACATAGCTCTGCCCTCTCCATTGATAACATCTCGGTCCGATAAAGGACTACCTTCAGATAGCTAGGTCAAGCCCCTAGCAACCAATCTCTGACCGACTTAGTGTCTTCTTAGCCCAAGACTGAGCTACATCAGCTCTTATCTTGGCCCATTGCGTAGCCTAACTTCCAAAGAAGACTTTTCCTAGCTTGGCCCAATTTGTTCAGAAATTGCCCTCTCAATTGCCCCTTAATTCCATCTGTGTAGCATGTTTGAGATTATTTTCCTCCAGCCGAGCTAAGAACGCCCAACTCTACTGAGCTAGAAAAGTTGTTCGGTTTCAATAAGTCTTGTTAGTTGCTCAGCACGTCCATCCACTAATCTAGCATGTGGCGTGCCCCCATTAGCCTCGTTCTCCAGTTACAGCCGTCATACCAAAAATTTGAATAGTCTCGCCTTTTTGTCTTCAACGTATATATCCTTTTGTAATCATCTTCCAATTAATGAAAATTTTCGATCTCTTGGCATGATTACTGTGTTTCTTTTTCAATGTTTTGCATCATTCTAACTGCATGTCTAGCTAAACTAATTAGTTTGGCCGAGATACACATCTTGGCTGAAGAATCCAAAAAACTTGTTGGTCAAACTTGCTAACCTGCTTTGGCCGAGGTAACTGTCATCCCGGCCAAAGAGTGCAAAATTTTTGTGTTGGTCAAACTTGCCAACCGCCTTTAGCCTAGATCCTGATCTCGGCTGAAGGGTGAAAAAAGTTTTGTTGGTCAAACTTGCTAACCGCCTTTGCCCTCCAGTTGGGCAAGAAGTCTAAAAATTTCTTATTGGCCAAACCTGCCAACTGCCTTTAGCCTAGATCTTGATCTCTGCTGAAAAGTGCAAAAAAGTTTTGTTGGTCAAACCTGCCAACCACCTTTGACTCCCAGTTAGGCAAGGAGTCCAAAAATTTTTTGTTGGTCAAACCTGCCAATCGCCTTTAGCCTAGATCCTGATCTCGGCTGAAGGGTGTAAAAAATTTTGTTGGTCAAACTTGCCAACCGCCTTTGCCCCCCCAGTTGGGCAAGGAGTCTAAAATTTTTTTGTTGGTCAAACCTGCCAACTGCCTTTAGCCTAAATTTTGATCTCCGTTGAAGGGAGCAAAAAAGTTTTGTTGGTCAAACCTGCCAACCAACCTTTGCCCCCCAGTTGGGCAAGGAGTCTAAAATTTTTTTGTTGGTCAAACCTGCCAACCGCCTTTAGCCAAAATTCTGATCTCGGCTGAAGGGTGCAAAAAAGTTTTGTTGGTCAAACCTGCCAACTGCCTTTACCCCCCAGTTGGGTAAAGAGTCTAAATTTTTTTTAGAAAGAGTTGGTCAAACCTGCCAACCCCCTTTGCCCCCTGTTGGGCACTGATTTGTTAGAAAGAATTGGTCAAACGTGCCAACCCACTTTGCCCCCAGTTGGGCAAAGATTTTTGCGCGGTTGGTCCTTCTTGTTGACCGTGTTAACTTTTGCCGAGGGTGTTTGTTTTTATCGGATTCTGCCTTGGTGCGCATCCCATCTTCCTCTATTAAGATGTGTTGGTACACTCTCTCCATTAGGGCTTCCATAGTAAGAGGCGGCATCATTGTCATTGAATCCCTTAATTTATTGTCAGCCGGCAAATCTTGTTTGTACTGTGTGATAGCTAGGTTTGTGGGGCAATCTCCAATCTAATTAAAAGTCTCCCAATACTAATTATTGTAGGACCTCAATGTTTCCTTCTCACCCATGTCTATGGAGAGAAGCTGGTCAATCTTCACTGGCATCTTGGTGTTTGTTCTGAATCTAGTCACAAATGTCTCCGCTAGTTGCGCCCATGAAGCTATGCTACCTTCTGACAACCTTTCAAATCATGTTAAACCCAGGTCGCCAAGGCTAGAAGGAAACATGATACACATTAGAGCCTCATTTCGCCGATACACGGCCATAACTTGGCGAAAGTGGCTCAAGTGTATGTGGGGGTCTGACTTCCCCTCATAAGTAGTGAATTTGGGTTAGTGGAAGCCTGAGGGTGAATCGCCTGAACGAACGGCGAGCTCTGTAACCTTGTTAACGCTTTGTCTGTCGGTTCGTAGGCAAAGTGTGGTATCGACATTCCAACCTCGACACTCCCATGTGTCCTAGAAGCCAATTATTATAGCGCAGAGACTCTGCGGGGGTTGTGAGCCTAAGTGTCTTCTTTTCTTCGAGCCCTTTCCTCTAGCACTATACGCAGGTCCGCCGACCTGGGCAACTCCTTGTGCCTAGATGTCATTTGGTGTGAGTGCAAAGGCCGATAACTGCTTCCCTCCGTACATGACCTTTCAGTCCTCGTTCTCTTAGACCTGGAGTAATGAGTCTTAAAGGTTCTTGACCGTGTGTTGCCTATCTTGAGGCTTCTGCTTTCTGTATGAGACGGTGTGACTTGCCTGTCACGATCTTCTGAGTGGCGAGAGTGCGCTCTGTCTTTGCCCACCTCTTCTTCTGTCACCCCTTTTTCCTTTATTTGGCGCTTCATAGTCTCCATGTTAGCCGTCATTCTTCTTATTACTTCGTCTTGCTCCCTTATGCGATCTTCCAGAACCTGGGGATCCATCATCTGCCTCTATCTATCAGGGCTTTGAGAGCCGCATGGACTTGAGCCCCGTCTTTCTCGTGCGTCTCTCTGTGGGTTCCGTCACTGGGAATCCAATTCTGCCATGGGCGGAACATAAGGCAAGCCCTCGTACCTCCCTCCTCCTTCTAGGGTGTGCCCATCAATAGCAGAATGTGGCAAGTCTTCGTTATGCGCCATTGACATTGATTGAAGGAACACTTAAATCAAAAGGTTTGTTCTCTGTTCTCTGTTGTATTCCCACAGAGCCGCATTGACGTTTGGAGGAGCACGAAAATAATCTTCTCGTATAATCCTGTTGATCAAGTTTACACTCCTCCAAACGTCGTCACTTTGCTACCTAAAAACACAAACGTGAGCTAGCCGGTGGGTGTGTGCCGGATATCTCTCTGATGCCTAAGTCAGCAAATAGATAACGGACAAAAAGCTCTATGTTTTTTAGAGCAAAAATTATGATACCTGTACATAGGTCCTGTTATGAACTTTTGTAGATTCTGCTTGGCACAATCCTAGTAGGATTCCAACTCTCCTTATAAGAGTCCTCCTAGGAATCACACTCCCAATGAAGAGTGTCTATCCCGATAACACTCTACTCACTACCAACCAAGTGAGATGGTTTGCACAATCCTAGTAAGACTCTGCATAGAGTCCTACTAAGAGTCTCATGCCCAAGGATAATGCTTATCCTTAAAACACCTTCATCACTACAAGCCAACTGAGATGGCCACTCCTATATGCTCGGATATACATTCCTGACCGAGCTGCCTTATCTCGGTCCCCTGTCGTTCGGGCCATGTGATCGAAAGCCGATTTACCGAATTGCACCCTACCAAGCTACACATAACTCGGCCCTCTCCATTGACAACATCTCGGTTTGATAAAAGACTACCTTCAGATAGCTAGGTCCAGACCCTAGCAACCCATCTCTGGCCGACCTAGTGTCTTCTTAACCCAAGACAGAGCTACATCAGCTCTTATCTCGGCCCATTGCGCGGCCTAACTTCCAAAGAAGACTTTTCCTAGTTCAGCGCAATTTGTTCACAAATTACCCTCTCAAGTAGGTTGCGGGACCCAAAAAAAAAAACAATGATCTGCTACTAATGTGGGATTCATTTTCTTGTAACTCCCCTTTTGTCATTGTTTGGCCAAACAAAAGAAAAAAGGAAATAGAAGGTTAATTATTCAATAGACCTAGACCACCATGTGGCATTATTTACGTGGTGCTCCAAACCAATCATATAGCAAAAAAAATTATGGGCAAGACATGCTGACTTACCTTTGTTAAGTAGTTAGGAGACAAAGGATGACCTACTTAAATGTGTGTTGGCAATGTCATATAATACTTTGGGAGTATCTAATAAGTTTCCAAAGAAAAGAGCCCCAATCTTGTATTTGTTGCCATCATCAAATTGCTTCTTCACCATGTGGGCATTGCCGAATGTCCCTCATTTTTCCTGTGAACATACATTGTTTCATTTCAGTATTGTGATGTGTTTTTCTGCAAGGGATAGGAGACTGATACATGGAGGTGTGAGTGGGTTTGTGTCCGATGCAAGTGAAAGTTGTGGCATGAGATATAGCTCTCACTTGCAGCCATTTACAGTTGTCTTTACTTCTCTTCTATTTGTCTTTAGTTATACTGTTATGTTCAACTAGTTAATGCAACATGGAGACCTCCCATTTAGTTTGATAGGGCAAACATGTAGGGCCCATGTTGGAGTTAAATAATTTCAAATATTTTTTTGATATCCCTTTCGCTGGTGGTTGGTTTGGCAAAGGGATTGGGACATGATATTTTTAAGAATTTGTTTGAAAAGTGTTTTTTTAATGAAATAGTTATTATTTTTATTATCACACACTTGAGTCTTTTTATATAGATGTATTATTTTTTAAATAATTTTACATCACCGACTCATAATGAAGTGGGTTCTACTACTTTCATTGTAAATGCGTAGTACAAAATAATGTGAAAAAAATGGTGCATTTATAATTTAATTTTGTAATATTCATTAAATTTATACTGATTATCAAACATAATATTAATAACAAAGGTTTTTGTTGCTCTTACAACACAACAAAAACAGTTTCAAAATTTTTTTCACCAATTATAAAATCTTTTTTAACACTTTTGACTTATTTATAAAACATTTTTCACCAACCCATAATCAGAATAATTGTTAGCATTTGCCTAATAACTAGAATAGTGAAATCTAAAAGCAAGTGGATTAGTAGTAGTTAACTACTTCTATTCAATAGCCATCCCTCTTTGAAAATTATTTAATTACTATACTCAGCACAACAACCTGATTTTGAAAGCCCCCTTTGTGTGTGTTTTCAAAATTTTGGACCTTCTTTAAAGATTTTCTTATTAGTTTGAAAATCCAAACATAGCCCCCACTAATCTGACTCCAAGTCAGCTTCGTGGAGTTCCACATATTCACTCCACACCAACCTCATATATGAAAAATGTTATGAATTTCAAATAATTTACTAAATATTTTATCAAATTTCTCACATAGATGTGAGATCATACAAATGGGTACCACACCCATGTGAGAGATTTAGTAAAAAACTTGATAGATTATTTAGAGTCCCTAGTATTACTCACCTTATATATTATTATTGTGTCATTAGTATTTATGATTAGACAAATTGATATTCAAACATGTCATGGAAATTATAAATATTACATGAAAATATTGTGAAATACTTAAAATAATTTTATTCTTTCTTTTTTCCTCTTCATTTTTTTTTTTTTTCCTTCTCATTAGCAATCATAGGGGGTGTTTGGGAACCCACTTTTGAGGCTAAAATAGCCTCAAGCACTAAAAGGCCAAATAACCTCAAATATCCTAAACTAATGATTTATATATATATATATATATATTTTTAAAAAAAGTAGCTTGGCACGGGGCAGCCTACATTGTCACGCTAACAATGTAGGCACATGGTAGGTTCAGCCTAGTCCCATAGTGTAGGCACATATAGTAAATGACAATTTTGCTCCCTTAGGCAAATTTTAGAAAAAGTGAGGTTATGGACAAATTTATCATTTCAGCCTCAAACATCATTTCAAACACATTTTTCAATATAACAACTCAAATAAAAATCCATCATATCTTTCCAAATACAAAAACTAAAATAGCTCACTAAAATAGTCAAAAAGCATAAAAAATAACCACCTCTCAAACACCCACATAGTTGCTTACCCTAGGAGTATTATGACTGCCATCATGAATAGAAGAAAATAAAGTTATCATGTATAAGTCACATAAATTCTTGACAAAAAATTTATATTATTTAGTTATGGAATAAAGTAAGTAATAGCTCAAAAGATAAAATGTAATTTGCCTTATCTTCATGCCAATCTTATTTGGTAATTGCTCCAAACTTCCACAATTTTGTGGAGGATCAAATTTCAAACATTGTACCATTCATTCATGTTCTAGTTTTAATAGAAGTCATGAGCCGATAAGTGAGTTTGGTGAGCAATTATTCACTATTACATATGATAGTAACATAGTCATGCCATAAATAAATTCAAGTTGTTTATTTGTGTGAGATTTACATGAAATTCATATAAATAAACGATTAAGATTTATTTATGATAGGATAAAATACATTTTTCATTCTTATAATTTGATTTAAATTTCACTTTGGTCCTATTATTTTAATTTGAATAATTTAGTTCTTATACTTTAAGTCCAATTTTAGATGGTCCTTTAATCTAAATTTTTGTTAATTTTTTGTACATGTACACCTTAGAAGATAGTGCTCTAAAATCATTAATTTTAACCTCCAATTAAACAAAAAAAAAAAAAAAAATCAAAGTGAAACCAAAGTTTAAATGTAGGGACTAAAATAAAATTTGAATCAAATTATAGAAATTAAAAATGTGCTTTGGAGGCACACACGATAGATTTACCACAAAGTGGCATAACACACCACAAACATTTGTAACTTTTACCACAAAACTTTCTTATTGTGAGGCATTTTTTAGGGGTGCACGCTATAGATTTCTGCAACATATGTAAAGGTTACAGGTGTTTTTTTATTTTTTTATTTATTCATATATGATATTACAATGAAACTCAATGAATTACAATCACAAAAATATATATCAAACACAACACAATCAATACAAAGAAACTCGCAAAGTGGGACAGAGAGCAAGACCCACCTATAAGTGGGGAGATTCAAATCACTGACCTCCTAGTGAGTTCAACATCACAACCAAACCTAACAATATTATATATATATATATATAATGCGACAATATCAAACTAGCAAAGATACTAGAAACCCCAAAAATATATGGTGGAATCTAAAATGTGAGAAATTAGATATTAAATGTTTGAAGAAGCAGTATGATATTTCGAAGTGACACTAATAATATGTGGAGTACAATTGACGAAATGCATTAAAATAGATCAAACCAATTATGCATTCCAAAGATTGGATTCACAGCATTACATTGCAGTATTCCCAGTTAAATTAGACAACCCCACACAGAAATAGCTTCTCATAACCAAGTAAAGGACATACATCTAATGCTTTGATTGCTAAAAGACTTGGGCCTAACTATAAAAAATATATTTATAGATATTGAAACTTTGAATCTCAAATCTTCTGTCATTTGGAAACCAAGAAAAGACAATATCCAGCAGTGGAAATCATTTCAATTCTCAATATAAGAAACAACAAAACACAAATTTTTTTATTTCATTTTTGTTTCTTCTCCTTTTATCAGCGATCAACCCCCACAATAAATGAGGTGTGAGGATACATTGGAAAAACTAAGAATAGATATTGGAGCTCTCTTATGCATATATCATTAAACACTAATATAAATACTGATGTCAATAAAACTAACAACTTAAGCATAAGAATGTAACTTATAGTCCAGATTATTTGTTTGTGCTGCTACAAGTAAAATTTGGACGGAAACAACCAACAGACAAACATGAATTCTTGAACCCATTATTCAAGCAAGAACCACGTAGATTCTTGAATTCACTGAATGACAATGAAACACTTTGAAACCACCTAATTCTTTCCTTCAGTTCCAGTTGTTTAGTATAACTCTTCAAGATAAGAAAGTTTCTTCATGACTGTGGTCAACATATGCATAGCTGCAATTAGAAACAATATGAAAGCTCATGGACATAAAAATTATTTGTTCAAGTAATTATAATACCGCAATTGCACACCATGATCAAATTTCCTTCACAACAGAACAAAAAGAAAAAGAAATCCATTGTTGCACCAGAGTCAATATGATCTAATTGTAAATATGAGGGGCATGTAAGAGGAAACCTGCTAGTCTTGTAGATTCCTCAAGAAGAAGAAATATTCAAGGCATTTACAAAACTAAAGGCCCATGGACAAGTTTGATAGGGACAAAACTACTAGCACCTTTTCTGGGGAACAAGCTGTCATACAAGTTGCCAATTGTGCATCATGATAATCACAAGATGCTAGAGACTTTTTTTGACTAGGGGTTTGTAAATGTAACATGAGAAGAAGGTAAATGAAAGCCTAAGTGTACACATCAATACATTACTTCTACACTTAAATCTCTATTTTTTCTCATTTCAATGCACTCCCAGCCGCACAATTTTGTATGAATCCCAAGACACCAAGTTGGTATTTTGTGTAACGGGTATACATAGTTGTGGGAGCCAGAAAAAAAAAATCAGTTTATTGCAGCTAACCCAAACAAGACCTAACAATGGGCCTTGCCCAAACAAGCAAGCCCACCAAACAAATATCTACCAAGCAAATATTACACCTCTATAAAAGGAAAGGAGGAGATAGAAAGCAGGGGGCTCTCTCTAATCTCTGGAACACAGCACACACAACACCCTTCATTTATTCATTTTCCTTCTTTGATTCAAGTTGCTAACTTTATCATCTGAGTGTCTTCGATCGGCAACCCTAGTTGGGTGGTGCCGACTATGTTCATCTTTGCAGATCTACAATGGTCAAGCTCATCTCTACTTTGGATCTCTTCAACAATCCATGTAAGAGGATTTTCTAGGTCTCACAATTGGTGTCGTCTGTGGGAATTGTCTGCAAGATTTCAATATAGAATAACAAACATGTTATTGTAAGTAAAAATTTAACAACACTTTTGATCTATTTACTCTTTGAAAATTATTAATGTGTTCTTGAATGGGATATACATATGTGTGTGCTTACAAACTCTCTAGAAAACTTTTGTTCATGGTAAATCTTGATGAAAAAAGCTTTAAAACAAAACAGATCTCAGAGTCAGTCTCAAAGTAGGGGACAGGGGCCTACTTGCTATCAGTGTGGTTAGTCAGGGCACATGAAGAAAGCTTGCCCGCAGTTTGGAGGCGCATCTGGCGTATCAGGGTTGAGGCAAACTAAGAGCCACCAGCAGGCTCACTTAGTTAAGACTTCGTGAGTTAATCAGGCTCAGTCAATGCAGCAGGCCTATGCTCCGAGAGATGAGCAGGTTGATCAGAGGCCACAGGGACGCGTGTATGCTGTTACCGTGCTAGACCAGTTGTCGGGTTCCTCAGTTGTGAGAGGTATTTTTATTGTGTGTAACTCTTTGGCTAATGTATTGATAGACACGTGCGTGACTCATTCATTTATATCTGCTGCATTCGCATCTACATTGGGGTTAGAGGTGGCACGGTTTGCGTCTCCACTCAGAGTTGAGTCACCAGTCGGGGGTACAGTTGACTTAGATTGGGTCGTGGTTATGAGATAGAGGTTGTCGGGCGTCGACTCCTGTTTGCTTTTGTGTTGCTAGACATGTTGAGTTTTGATGTTATTCTAGGCATGGATTGGTTGTCTTCATATCGAGCAGTAATTGATTTTTTTCATCAGAGGGTCATAGTGTGTACCTCGGGTGGTGATTGTTTTTAGTTTCTGGGACACAGGGTTGATCGGGTCTTATCGCTAGTATTTGACCCTTATAGTAGAAATGAGCTTAGCGGTCTTCTTGTTACTCTTTTGGATAGTGAGAGTGACGGGACTTGTGTTGAGTTGCCAAGGGTAGTTTGTGAATACCCAGACGCATTTCCCGAGGACCTTACTAGTTTTCCACCCTACCGGGAGATCGAGTTCACCATTGACTTAGTGCCTGGAATGGCATCAATTTCCATGGCGCCATATAGATTTGCACCCGCGGAGTTGCATGAGTTGAAGATTCAACTCCAAGAACTTTTAGACAAGGGTTTTATTCGCCCTAGCACATCGCTTTGGGGAGTGCCGACTCTCTTTACGAAGAAGAATGATGGGTCGTTATGGTTGTGTATATATTATCGCAAGTTGAACCAGGTTACCGTCAAGAACAAGTACCCCTTACCCCGAATTGATGACTTGTTTGACCAACTTAGAGGGTCGTCTTGCTTTTCGAAGATAGATTTGAGGTCGGGTTACCATTAGTTAAGAGTCCGGGAGGAGGACATCCAGAAAACGGCCTTTCGTACGCGTTATGGCCACTAGGAGTTCTTTGTAATGCCATTTGGGTTAACTAATGCACCGGCTTCATTTATGGATTTGATGAAACAAAATCTTTAGAGAATACTTGGATCATTTTGTGGTCGTCTTTGTGGACGATATCTTAATTTATTCGACTTCCGAGGAAGAACACGAGGCTCACTTGAGGGTGATGCTTGATTTGCTTAGGAAGCATCAATTGTATGCCAAATTTGAGAAATGCGAGTTTTGGCTCACCGAGGTGAAATTCTTGGGCCATGTAGTGTCAAGAGAGGAAGTAACTGTAGATTCTTCAAAGATAGACTCTGTACAGGATTGGGAGCAACCTAAGAATGTTTTTGAGATTCGGAGTTTCTTGGGATTGGCGAGGTACTATCGGCGTTTTGTGAGGGACTTTTCTAGACTAGCCGCGCCTTTGACTAGATTAAATAGAAAGGAGGTTAAGTTTGTGTGGAGTGAGGCTTGTGAAAAGTCACTCCAAGAGCTTAAAACTAGAGTGACTACTGCACTGGTGTTGATAATTTTGGAGAGGGGTTTGGGTTACATCGTGTATTGTGATGCGTCTTGAGATGAGCTTGATTGTGTTTTGATGCAAGGGGAAAGGTTGTAGCTTACGATTCACGGCAATTAAAAATTCATGAGAAAAATTACCCTACCCACGACTTGGAGTTAGCAGCAGTAGTGTTTGCCTTGAAAATTTGGAGGCATTATTTGTATGGTGACAAGTTTGAGGTTTTCTCCAATCACAAGAGTCTAAAATATTTGTTTTCCCAAAAAGACTTGAATTTACGTCAATAGAGGTGGATGGAGTTTTTGGAGGATTATGACTTCGAGTTACACTACTACCCGGGAAAGGCCAATGTAGTGGCCGACGCCTTAAGTCGAAAATCCGTGAGTAGTTTGGCGAGTGTGGCCATTCGAGAATGGGTTATGTTAGGAGATATCGGCAAGTTTGAATTGCACTTAGGTGAGTCCGAAGAGGGTGCAACGTTGTTTACTTTGAGTGCTCAACCTATCTTGATTAGCAAAGTTATAGAGGCATAACAAAGGGACCGCGAAGTAAAGTCAATCCATAGTAGAATCTCTAACTGGAAGGAAGAGAAGGGTTTAAATGTTCACTTGAATCAGAGTGTACGTTACTTAGACCGTTTATTTGTACCTGAGTCTTATAGAGAGGAAGTGCTTCGGGAGTTCCATCACTCATGCCTTGCGGTACATCCGGGAGGCACAAAAATGTATCGTGATCTTGGCTGTCAGTTTTGGTAGAGGGGTATGAAGCGGGATGTTGCATCCTTCGTGTCGAAGTGCCTTACTTGTCAACAAGTGAAGGCCGAACACCAAAGACCAGCGGGTTTGTTACAACCCTTACCAATAGCTGAGTGGAAGTGTGAGCACATTACCATGGATTTTGTAGTCGGGCTTCCTAGAGCACAGCGGGGCAATAATGCCATTTGGGTGATTGTTGATAGGTTGACTAAGTCTACACATTTTATTCCGATGCGTACTGGCGACTCAGTTGAACACTTAGCAGAGTTGTACGTTAGAGAGATAGTTCGACTTTATGGGGTTCCTGTAACCATTGTATAGGATAGGGATCCTCGCTTTACAACCCGGTTGTGGCAAAGCCTTCAAGAGGCATTGGGAACCAAGTTGACTTTTAGCACCGCTTGTCACCCTCAAATCGATAGGCAGTCGAAACGTGCCATTCAGATTTTGAAGGGTATGCTTAGAGCTTGTGTCCTAAATTACAAAGGTTCTTGGGTGAAACATTTGCCGTTGATCGAATTCGCCTACAACAATAGTTACCAAGCTAGTATCAAGATGACACCGTTTGAGGCCTTGCATGGCCGACCTTGTAGATTGCTAGTTTGTTGGGCCAAGGTGGGGGATGCACCGTTTTTGGGTCCGAAAATTGTTAGGGAGACAGCCGAGAAAGTTTCTCTCATTCGGAAAAGGTTAGCTACAACCCAAAGCCAACAGAAAAGTTGTGCCGATAAAAGGAGACGACCTTTTTCTTTTGAAGTGGGTGACCACATTTTCCTTAAGATCTCACCTAGGCGGGGCTTAATGAGGTTTGGTAAGAGTGGAAAGTTATCTTCGAGGTTTATTGGGCCTTTTGAGATATTGGAGAGAATTGGGGAAGTGGCATACCGGTTAGCCTTACCGTCACAACTTTCGGGGGTTCATGATGTGTTAGATTGGGTTGATTTGGAGGTAGATGAGGATGCCTCTTATGAAGAGTGACCGGTTCAAATATTAGATACCCGGGAGCATGTGTTACGGGGTAAAACTATACCGTTAGTGAAGGTGTTGTGGACGCACCATATAGCGCTCCAGGTTCTTCCCCGTCATCTATTGTATTTCAGACTCGAGATCTGTGGTTCTATGTTGTTGTCTATATCTTATTTCCATCATTTATCCTTTGTATTTGAGTTTTGGAATGTTTTGAGTGAGTTTGGAATAGGTGGGTTGTGAGTTGGAACAAATGGTTGCTGCCCAGGTTTTGGCTTCCTCGCTCGAGTGAGGCTTTTTGCACTCAAGCGAGCCTTGGGTATTTCCTTCTTCGCTCGAGCGATGGTTCTTGCGCTCGAGTGAGCTTTGTGTGGTGTGTCTCTTTGCTCGAGCGAGCACTCTTACGCTCGAGCGTGCATCTGCGTCTTTGAAGGACCTGAAGGTTGGTATTCTTCGCTCGAGCAAGCACTCTTGCACTCGAGCGAGCCCTATGTTATGTGTTCCTTCACTCGAGCGAGAACTCTTGCGCTCGAGCGTGCTTCTGCGTTGCAGACCTGAAGGTTTGCATTGTTCACTCGAGCGACACTTCTTGCGCTCGAGCGAGGTCCTTTTGTGTCTGGTCGCTCGAGCAACAAGTCCTTCGCTCGAGCGAGCCTCGTGTATATCAGTTCGCAGCAGAGGTGTAATACTCCATTTTTTATCCTCTTCTTCTTCCAAAACCCTAGATTGGCTATCTCTCTCTCTAAAATACCCCTTCTCTCTACAAATACACTTGATCTAGAGTGTCTCTACTCTAACTCCTTTGTAGAAAGGGTAGAGCATCGCGCGGGCTATCTTTTGATCCGAAAAAGTTTGGATTTGGAGCAACTTGGGTTTTCCTCTTCTTCTCCTTTGAAATTCTACACTTGAGGTAGGAATATTCTACACTTTGTTATGAATTTTAACCTAATTATTTGTTGTTATGAGAATATGGTGAGATTTGGGATGTTTAGAGAAAACCTAGGGTTTGGTTCAAATTTATGATAGAGGGGTTTTTATGTGTTGTGGTATATTTGACGATGGGGTTGGAATATGAGGTGATTTTGTGTTAAAATTGATGAATTTGATCTTTGGGTTAGTATTTAAGGGAAAATTTTCCCTAAGATGAGTTAAGTAATTATTTGCTATAAATAATGGAATTGGTGTGAGAAATATGAACTTGGGAAGTTGTGTGAAAGAATGGTGTAGTTAGATTTGTTAAATCACTCACCTATGGAAATTTGATAAATTATCTGTTTAAATGATTGTATATCTGTTTAGAAATATATGTTTTGGGCTATCGGTGGAGGATAGTCATGATTGTTGTAGAAACTACATGTGGATTAGGTGAATTGAAACCTGTCGTTTAAATTTACCTCATTGAATATGATAGTAGGATTGAGATGTTGAATATGTGCCATAGATAGTCATTGTACATGACGGTGTTTTTAATACATTGCATATGTATCATTGTTTGGGAGAAGATAAGGGATGGACTCCATGCATAATTAAGCCGGAGTGTCTAGGGTGAAAGTCCCGAAATCATGTGCATATATGGGTGCCGGTTCCCTCGGATGAAAATTCCGTAAAATGGCAAGGCTTCATATCATAAGTATATATGGGTGTCGGTTCCCTTGGATGAAAATTCTGTAAAATGGCAACATTGAAGTGTTTAGGTAATAGTTGTATTCAATTGTGAATCATTGAGTTGTAGCCTCATTTTGGATTGTCTAGATAACAATGACTTGTCTCATGAGTTGACTCGGAATTTACTAGATTAATATGAACTGAATAGATGGAAATGGAATTGAGTTATGGGTATTAATAATGAAAGAATATGGTCAGAATGTGAGTTGGTTATGAATATGGAACATTTACTTGGCGCTTATATCTTAGTTAAACTTCATATATTGTGTTAGGATGTTTCTACTGGGCTTTGGCTCACCCTACTTGGGAAACCATTTTCAGGTACAGCTGACATGCTCCCTCCAAGAACGTAGCATGGGAGAACTTAAGAGCTAGAGGCTATATTTTGTGATTTTCATGTTTAACTGTTTACTCAGGCCTGGGGCTTTATACGTATAGAGTTTATGACACTCTCTTTTATTGTAACCAAGTATGTCTTGGAAAGATGTAAGCCCTTAGGGCATTCATTATGTTAAACTCTTTTGTATTATTACTTCATGTAATGAAAGGATTACTTATACTCTGATTTATGTAATTGTTATTTATGCTGTTGTGGATCATATCTATGGTATTATATTTTGGGGGCGTTACACACCATGGGGTGGAGGAGGCAACTTGGGAATGGGAAGCGGAGGTCCGCTCCAAGTATCCGGGTTTATTTAAAAATGCTTAGTTGTTTTGATTTGTAATGTTCCCTAGTGTTGAAGGGAAAAAGTGTTAAACTTGTTAATCACATGTTGTTGAATGTATTGTTAATCTAAGTATGAGATTGTGAGAGAAGAAATTTTTGACAAAGATGTTTCATTTCGAATGCCTAGTATAAGCAATTGTTGTTTTGATGAAATGATAATGATGAGAATGGCAAATGTTGGTTGAACATTGATGTTGCGACTTGATAATGTTGTCAGAATGGTTATAATTGTTAGAGCCTTTTAGTTTGGTCGGTTTGTTTAAATTTCGGGGACGAAATTTCCTATGGTGGGGAGGTTGTGATGACCGGTTTCGTTATACGTTCCTTCACTTTTGTTTTCATTGGGATTATGGTGTCTGGATGTCTTTTTTCAAATTCCTGTCCTTGTTTATTCCGGGTTTGTTTTTCTCTTGCTTCGGAGGGTGCACGGTCGAGTTCTGAGTGTCTGAGAGTGAACCAGGAAAATTCTGGACTGCTGGGCCAGGGCCGCACATGCGGGGCCTTAGGCCGCACGTGCAGGGGATGAGGCCGCACATGCGGGGAAGGGTAAGTTGGGAAGGTTGGACACTGCCTAATAAGTAGGTGCCGAGTGAGGGGCGGAGGAGATGGCTGCACGTGCGGGGATGAAGGCCGCACGTGTGAAAAGTAGGCTTTGCACGTGCGAGGCGCAGGTAGTCCGAATCTCTGTTTTTTTTTTTTCTTCTCTCTATTTGGTTCTGTATGTATCACATTTGGGGAATTTCTCTCCCTCACTCTAAACATCATTTTATTGCTCCCTCTCTCTAAAAACTCTCACCAAACTCAAAGAACCTTTGATTTCTTGCAATTCATTGAGTTTTGATCCATCTTCTTTCACAAATCTTGGTGAGCAAAGCAAGAACTACATTGTGTGCGGTGGAGATCAACTTTCTACAACTTTTGATTTGTAGGGTTTCTTCTCTCATCTTCTTCAAAACTTGAGATAGGGACTTCTTTGAGTTATATATGCATGTTTTGCAAGATTGATGTTGATTTTAAAGTTTTCTTGAAGTTATTTTGAAAGTTTGATTTTGGCTCAAGAATGTAGAGATTTTCAAATGAGGGTTTAAAATCTCAAATGTCTGTAAGTTGATTTTTGAGGGTTTCACTTCC
Source organism: Camellia japonica (assembly GCA_030407325.1). Taxonomy (NCBI): domain Eukaryota; kingdom Viridiplantae; phylum Streptophyta; class Magnoliopsida; order Ericales; family Theaceae; genus Camellia; species Camellia japonica. The sequence goes on from JAPPVO010000059.1 coordinate 150,266,842, forward strand.
ATTATGTGAGAAAGGATGTTTTGTGTGTGTGTGCTCTTTCAAAAAGGTGAAGAGATGCCTAATCTTGGCTAAAGATCGAAATTTTGTTGAGATGACATGAGAGCCTATGATATAGGTAAAAATTGTTGATATGTCATAAGGGAAGAACGAAATAGAATATATATATATATATATATATATCTTTTCCATTGTAGAAATGATGAAGTTCATGAAATGTGAAAAGTATTTGGTGTTGTTGAATTAAAATGAAATGGTGGGTATCATGCTTGATATTGTTGAAAGTGGAGTGGAAAGTTTGATTACAATAAATCAATGTTGAGGAAGATCGATGATGGAGAAATGTTACATAATGATGTTGATTATTGCATTAGATATTCATTCGATTGATTATTACAAGATTGGTATTTAGTCCTTGCATATTGTATTGGCATTTCTAGCATTAAAATGGTTGCATTGGCTTCTCTAAAACCTTGCATGTCATAAACATCGGATTGGGAATTGAAACTTTTATTAAAAATGAATAATGTGAAACGAAATTATGGAAATGTTTATGGGGTAAATACGTTGGTAAATCCGGTTAGGAGGTGTAGATGAATTGATAAGTTGGCTTGAGTGTCCGGGTGAAAGACCGAAAACATACGTGGAGGAGGTACCACTTCCCTTCCGGTTAGCAACCAGTAAAGTGGGGCTTTTGGTAGTACTTGTTGAGCCTACTTGCAGACACCAACCTAGGGATTATCTGAGTCGTATTTACCACCCCTATTGAATAAAATTGGAAGTTTCGAAATTGTTGAGATTCCTAGTTATTGTTGAAACATGGTGATTTTCAAAAAGAGCATGTGAATGAAATTCTCTTTAAATGGTATTGCATGGCATTTGCATTAAATATTGGCATTTGCATTTAGCATTGGAAATTTGCATAACTGTATATACTTTGTAAGGATTCTCTACTGGGCTTTCTGCTCACCCCTATGGGATTTTGGTGCAGGAAATGATGTGGTGATCCTGCCGAGTTGAGGGCGTGGACATATTCTATGAAGAGTAAATAACTCTGTTTTGTTGTGATTTATTGCTAGCCAAGGGCTACTCATGTATGGGTCCGAGAGGCCACTTTTGTGTAACCGGGTTTAAGCCTTGGAAATTGTAAGCCCATGAGGGCATTTTATTATTTTTGGGATGTGATGTTCTACATGCTATAGATTCATGTATTTCTATATTATTGAATGTATAATTCACATGTGGAACTTTTGTACCCATTTTGCTAAGTAATGATATAAAGGTTGGAGGCCTATCTTTATTTCTTAATGGACGTTGATTAATGTACTTAATTTGTGTTGGGTTATTTCGGGACGTTACATAAATTTTGTTTCAAATGAGGACAATTAAAGACATTGTTGCTCAATTTGAAAGATAAAGTTGGCATACAACTTATTTTGTATTGGTTAACTTATATGTTGTTTGAAATATAATATCATTTTTTTAATAATAATGTTGGAACTTTTTTTGTTATAAAGTTTTGTTTAGTTTGGTTTTCAAAATCTATTTTCAGAAATTTTTCTAAGAAACTAAAAATTAAATTGTTGAAAAAAAATTAAAAAAACCTCATTTTTATAATTTTATCTTTTGGGAGAGTAGAGATAATTTTTTAAAATAATTTTTTTTGATATTTATTTTCATTAAATTAGTTTTATTTTTTCAAAAATCAAATATAACGACAACTTTGATGTTATTACTAAACCAATTCATTAAATAAAAAAAAATCTAAAATTAAAAGCATTTCATATATTAAACATATCAATTATACATTAAAAATCTAATAACAATCCATTACATGATAACCATCCAAAAATATTTTTTAACAACAAATACAACTATTTATTACATGATAACTATCCAAAAATATCAACAAAAACAACCACGCATTACATGATTATCATCCAATAATACATACTAAAAATTAATTTGGTAAAAAAATAAAAAAATAAAAAATAAAAGATTTTTTATTTTTATATAATTTTATCTTTGGTGAGTAAAAATAATTTTTTAAAATTTAAAAATAATTTTTGACATTTATTTTTATCAAACTAGTTTTTTTTTTATTGACGACTTTGCCTTGAAATGGTGTAAATATTTCTTCAATTGTCCTTATTTGGAACGTGATTCAAAATTTAAGATCAAATATATCACAATTAAAAGGTTAAGGACCAAAGTGATACAAGTCCCAAACTACAGGGACCGTTGGTGTAATTCATCCTAATTTTTTTTCAAAATTATGTCAAAACTTTTTAATTTTTTGGGCCATCTTGTATAGACGAATTTAAAAAATAATTTTTTTAAAAAAAATTCAAAATAATAAAATAAGCCAAAAAGTCTTCTCTTTTTTTTGACTTTTTAAAATTTTATGGTTTGTCTTATCAAGTTAAATTTAGAAACTTAAAATTTTTTAGATTTTTTAAAAGATATTCAATAAAAATGAAAATAAACTAAAAACATAGTCACCAAATAAACAAACCTCAAACACCCACTATTGCATTTAAGCAATTGATTATGATCAACATTTATGGAGTCAAAGTGCTCCTTGACGCGTGAAACACGCTATAGGGGCTCTATAGACATGAGTGAAGACTAGTTTAGTTTTGTAGGCTTGGCATTGCAAATATGAGAGAAGTTATTTGGTGGTGTCACGGCAATGTGGTGCTTTTTAAATTTTGTGTAGAGAAGGTGAAATTCATGATTTTGTATTGAATAATTGAGAAATGGCAAGGGATATGATGTATGATGATTAATGGGAAGCATAGATAGGCGGCACCCATGAAGTACCAACTAATTTTTCCAAATATGGGATCTAATCAACTATGCCATCTGATAATCAACTCTTAAATGTTCCTTTAGAAGAATTTTTTTTTTTTTTTTTTTGATGTAGCTTCAATTATCATATCAATTTTTAAATTTTTTGACTAATTAAAGCATACAAGATGAACAACTTACATCACTAAAATTAGATTTGTAATAGACCCCAAAGGTGCAAACAATATCTTCTAATCCAAAAATTGGATCGGAGAGGATTTTTCCTTGCTCCAACTTTTTTTAAAGTTCATTTTATCTATGGTCTCTTACTTACTAACTACTTGTCCTATAAGTGAATTTAAAAAGAGAAATGTTATATACTATAGATTATCTATTATTATTTTTGAGAGGCTAATTTATATGGTTAAATTGGGCCGAGCTGGATAATGGGCCGCTATGCGAAGTGTTGATTAGATTGGCCGCAAAGTTACTCCGGTCTTGGAAGGGCCTTTGAAGTTAGTCCGGTCCCAAAGCCGTACTGGTTAGACCGGTCACATAATGGCCTTGTTTTCAGTCCGGTTCCGAAGAGTACTACGGATGGGTCGGCCGCCAGATTTAGTTCGGTCGTAGTGTTTGGAACCGAGGTATGTTGAGCCCTCTTAAGAATTTGGTTCTAGGGGTTAGTTCGGCTCAACTCTCTTACGGATAGCTCGGTCTTAGCATGTGACAGCCGAGGTAAGAGAAAGGAAAGTAATAGCCGAAGTAACAGTTAGGTCGGTCGTATGGTAATACGGCCGTGTTAAAACTAGCTCACTTGGTTTAAGCAGTGAGGGGGGTGTTGAAGGATAAGCATTATCCTTCAGGAGTATGAATCCTAGGAGGACTCTACATGGAGGAGTAAGAGTCCTACTTGGATTGTGCCACACGAAACCTATAAAAGCTCACAAACATCACCTATGGAGAGGTAACGCAACTTTGATTCCTGAATACACAGAGCTTTTGTCTATTTGTCTAGCTTGCTGACTTAGGCATCGGAGAGGTTTCCGGCACACACCCGCCGGCTAGCTCACGTTTGTATTTTTAGGTAGTAGAACGAAGTCGTACGGAGGGGCGCAGACTTGATCAACAGGATTATACGAGAAGGTTTATTTCTTTCCCATACAATTGGCGCCGTCTGTGGGAATTCAGACAAGAACAAAACCTCTTGATCAAGCTTTTCCTCTTAAGAATCAATGGCGCACAACGAAGATTTACCACAGTTCGCCATCGACGGACAAACACCAGAAGGGGGTGCGAGGCGCGAAGGTCTACCTCACATCCCTCCTATGGCGGATTTGGAGCCACAACGACAGAATCCCAGGAGGGATACTAGGGGAAGAAGGCGGACTAACAGCCCTTGTCACTCTCATTCATGGAGTCCCGAGAGACAAAGGCGGAGGATTGATCCTCAAGCCTTGGAAGATCGCGTCAAGGAACAGGACGAGTTGATACGACGAATGGCGGCGGACATGGAATCTCTAAAGCGCCAAATGAAGGGAAAACAAGTGGCGACAGGAGAGGGGCGCATAAGCAAGACGCCCCCTCGCCACTCAGAAGATCGTTGTAGGAATATCACACCCTTGCAAGCAGAGAGTAAAAGCCTCAGGACAGGCGATACTCAATCCAGGTCTTCCAGAACTCGTCACTCCAGGTCTGAGAGGACGAGATCTGAGAGGTCATACACGGAAGGGAGCACTTATTGGCCTTCACATACGCACCAAACAAGATCCAGGCAGACGGAGTTGCCCAGATCATCCAACTTACGCATCGTGCTCGAAGAGAAGGCACGATGGAAGGAGGACACCAGGGCACGCGATCCACATAGAGTGTTTGCCTTACAGCGGTTGGCTCCTCGAACGCATGGAAGCGTCGAGGTTGGAATGCCAATACCGCGCCCTGCCTACGAACCAACGGACAAAGCATTAGCAAGGCTGCAGACTTCGCCGTTTGTTCCGGCAATTGAGAACGCGCCCTTACCTTCAGGCTTCCTTCAGTCCAAATTCACTACATATGAGGGGAAGACGGACCCCTACTCACACTTGAGCCACTTTCGCCAGGTCATGGCTGTATACTGGCGAAACGAAGCTTTGATGTGCATCCTATTCCCCTCAAGCCTTGGTGACCTTGGCTTGACTTGGTTCGAAAAACTCCCAGAAGGCAGCATAGCCTCCTGGGCGCAATTGGCGGAGGCGTTCGTAACAAGATTCAGGACAAACACTAAAACCCCGGTGGAGATTGACCAACTACTCTCCATCGACATGGGCGATAAGGAGACCTTAAGATCCTACAACAGTCGCTACTGGGAGACCTTCAACCAGATTGGAGACTGCCCCACCAATCTCGCCATTGCACAGTATAAAAGAGGCCTTCCAGTTGGCAACAGACTAAGGGACTCAATCACCATGACGCCGCCTCTCACCATGGAAGCCTTGATGGAAAGAGTGCATCAGCACATCAGGGTGGAGGAGGATGGCGCACGTGCCAAAACAAAACCAGGCACGACCATAGTACCAGAGAAAAAGGCCTCAGCAAAGGTCAACGCAGTAGACCGTCCGAGCAGAAACGGGCGAGGCATGCGAGACAACGGAGAAGACCAGGATAAAAGATGGCTAAGAGTCCGCACTGCCATAACAACGGTATTCAAGAAGCCAATCTACCGGATTCTAAGTGAAATACGAGATGAGCCTTTCGTCAGATGGCCAACCAAACTAGGAGAAGCTCAGAAGGACTATGACGAAAGATCACGGTGCACCTTCCACAAAGAAAAGGGGCACCGCACTGAGAATTGTACGCCATTGAGACAACACTTGGAAGAGTTGGTAGCAGCAGGTCACTTGGACAAATACATTGAAGGAGGGACACAACCAGCCCCCCAGGATCATAATAACCCCAATGGGATGCCGATCGACGCACCACCCCAAGGCACCATCAATGTGATACATGGAGTCTTCGAACCTGAGCGTGTATGCGAGCTCAGAGGATCAATCAAGAAGGCTGAGCACTTAAGAGAGGTACTAAGTGCCCAACCTGCCATCAAGAAGGGGAGGACAGAAGCCACGAACGTTATGTCTTTTCCGGATAAAGATTTGGCAAGGATATATTGCCCTCACAATGATGCCCTGGTCGTCACTCTCCGAGTCAAGGATTTTGACGTCAAGCGGATTCTGATTGACCAGGGTAGTTCATGTGAAATCATGTACTACGAAACATTTAAACAATTGAAGCTACAAGACAAAGACTTGGCTCCCGCCGTATCTTCCCTAATTGGATTCAACTCCATGCCAGAATGGCCCGTCGGCAAAATAATTCTTCCAGTCAGAGCAAGAAGCGTGACGAAACAAGTGGAGTTCTGGGTGTTGAAAGTCCCCTCCACTTACAACATCATCTTGGGCAGAACATGGCTGCATGCCATGCGATCGGTGGCGTCATCCTACCACCAAGTAATGCGGTTCCCCAACGACACCGGGGTAATTGAGGAAGTCTATGAAGATCAGGTCATGTCAAAGCAATGCTTTGTCACGGTGAATGGCAGCCGCACTGCCAAAGGATACGTTCATTCGGTAGAAGAACCTGAGAGCAATGAACTGTTTGCAGATGTTGGCAAAACGGCTAGTCAGAAAACGGTGGAAGACTTGGTAGAGGTAAGAATAGATGAAAAGAACCCGAATAAGTTCTTTTTGCTCGGTTCGTCGTTGTCCAACACTGAGAGATTAGAGGTCTTGGAATTTTTGACCTCTAACATCGAAGTGTTCACCTGGACACCATACGACATGCCAGGCATTGATCCCAACTTCATTTGTCACCAACTCAATGTCCACCCATCCGCCAGACCAATCATTCAACGCACACGCAGATCGGCACTCCACCATGCCGAGATAGTAGCGAAAGAAGTAGGAAACCTGCTGGAGGCAGGAGCAATTAGAGAGGTGCACTACCCAAGATGGATCTCCAATACAGTGGTGGTACCAAAGAAGAATGGCAAGTGGCATGTCTGCGTCGACTACAAAACAGTCAACAAGGCATGCCCAAAAGACAGCTTTCCTCTACCACGGATAGATCAACTGGTAGACCTAACGGCGAGGCACAACCGACTTAGCTTTCTGGATACATACAGGGGCTACCATCAAATCGCCATGCACGAACCAGATCAGGAAGCGACATCCTTCACAACTCCAAGAGGTCTATACTGTTACAAGGTCATGCCCTTTGGCCTAAAAAATGCAGGGGCAACATTCCAGAGAATGGTCACCAAGATGTTTGAACCGTTGTTAGGCAGAACAATGGAGGCTTACATCGACGATATGGTGGTCAAGAGCAAAGATGAGAATGACCATCTCAAGGACCTAGGTGAGATGTTTGAGATCCTGAAGAAGCACAAGTTACACCTCAACGCGTCGAAGTGTGCATTCGGAGTAGGATCTGGCAAATTCCTGGGCTTCCTGGTGACCAACCGGGGTATTGAGGCAGACCCATCTCAGATCAAGGCAATTCAGGATCTGGAAAGGCCTAACTCAGTCAAAGAAGTGCAGTATCTCACCGGCATGGCAGCTGCACTCAATCGGTTCATAAGCCGGTCATCAGACAGACTACGACCATTCTTCCATGCTCTAAAGGCCAAGTTTGAGTGGGACGACGAATGTGACCAAGCTCTGGAAAGCTTGAAGGAATACATGTCTTCTCCACCACTACTTGTAACCCCAATTCCTGGAGAAGAACTCTTCTTGTACCTGGCAGTCTCACAGCACGCAATTAGCGCAGTATTGGTCCGTGCAGAAGGAATCCAACATCTACCCATCTATTATGTCAGCAAGACATTACTGGGCGCCGAAACAAGGTACTTGCCACTGGAGAAACTGGCCCTAGCCTTGATGATGGCCTCAAGAAAGTTGTCGCATTACTTTTACGCCCACACCATAGTTGTCCTCACAGCCTTTCCATTGAAAGCTCTCTTTGAAAGGGCGAACTTTTCCGAGCGAATTCTGAAGTGGGCAGTAGAGTTGGGACAATTCGACATCAAATTCCAGCCCATAACCGCAATAAAGGCACAAGCTTTGGCTGTCTCTGTCGCAGAATTCACCCCAGGAAGTCATCATATCTGCCCAGTCGACCTGACTGAAACAACCGAACTAGGGATGGAAGTTGACGTCGGAATAACGCAACCCCTAGTACTAGTTACTCAATCAGGTCCCAAGGCAGACCAGAGTAAAGTAAGGAAGGAAGAAACGAACCATGCTACACCAAGTCAAGACTCACCAACAAATCAGGACTTGGTACAACCAGATGGCGAGGGGCAGACAGTAGGCTTGAACCATGAAGAAGAAGACACCAGCAACGTGGAAGACCCCAAGGCATCATCTGATCCCTCCACTTGCTGGAAGTTGTTCGTCGGGGAGATGTGGAAGCTCTTTGTGGATGGAGCATCCAACCGGCATAGAGTAGGACTCGGCATAGTCCTCATCTCTCCAGACGGCCTAGTAGTGGAGCAAGCAGTCAACCTTGGTTTTCCAGCATCAAACAACGAAGCGGAGTATGAAGCGCTTCTGGCAGGTCTCAAATCAACATTCTATATGAAGGCCACCGAACTAATGGTTTACAGCGACTCACAACTGGTGGTGAACCAAATATCTGGCGACTACGAAGCAAAGGATGACAGGATGGCTAAGTACTAAGAGTTGGTCAGAACAGAGATCAAGAAGTTTGAAGTGGTGAGGATAGAACAGATCAGCAGGGAGGAAAACAGCAGAGCAGACGAACTACCAGGCTTCGCCTCAATGGCAGATACCTCCATCCCTCACCCACTACTGATCGACTACCTGCCCAGACCAAGCATTGAAGACCCAGAAGCAGAAGAGGTATGTTGCGCCGATCTAGGCCCTTCTTGGACGGATCCCATCATATTGTTCCTAAAAGACGGCACCCTACCAGAAGACAAAAAAGAGGCCAACAGAATAAGGGCAAAATCGCTGCGATTTTGGCTCTCCCCATCCTTGGCATTGTACAAAAAATCTTTCTCAGGACCCTACCTAAAGTGTGTTCACCCCAGCAAAGTAGAAGCATTTTTATTCAAGATTCATGAGGGCGTATGCGGAAGCCACCAAGGGGGAAGATCACTGGCATACAGAGCAATCTCGCAAGGATATTGGTGGCCATACATGCAAGCAAATTCAGAGAAATATGTCAAAAAATGCGAGAAGTGTCAGAAGTTTGCGCACCAAATACACCAACCTGCCAGAGAACTTTTACCTCTCACTAGCCCATGGCCCTTCGCAATGTGGGGCTTAGACATAGTAGGGCCACTTCCGACAGCACCAGGCAACAGGAAGTTCTTTCTTGCAGCAACCGACTACTTCACAAAGTGGGTGGAAGCAGAAGCCTTGGCGTCAATCAAGGAGAAAGATGTGAAGAAGTTTGTTTGGCAGAACATCATCACTCGGTTTGGCATACCAAAAGCCCTAATCTCAGACAACGGCACTCAGTTTGACGGCAGAATTTTCAGAGGCTTTTGTGAGGAATACAAGATAGAGTTCTACAATTCTACACCGGCATATCCCCAAGCAAATGGCCAAGCAGAAGCATCAAACAAAGTCATCTTGGATGGATTAAAGAAAAGGTTGGAAAAAGCAAAAGGCAAGTGGGCAGAAGAACTCCCTCATGTTTTATGGGCTTACCGCACCACACCTCGGCGATCGACAGGAGAAACACCATTCTCCTTAGCTTACGGCATGGAGGCAGTAATCCCACTGGAAGTTGGCCTCCCCACAATTCGAAGCGAAAACTTTGACCCAGACTTAAATGGCGAAGCCATATCATTGGAGCTTGACCTTACGAAAGAAAGAAGAGACAGAGCATTGGTCCACATCGCCTCCTACCAACAAGAACTGTCCAGAAAGTATAACAAAACTGTGCATCCAAGACAATTCAAGATCGGAGATTGGGTGCTGCGCAAAGTGATGGGGAACACCTTGGTTCCGGGAGACGGCAAGCTAGGGCCTAATTGGGAAGGACCTAACAAAGTGGTCGGATTAGCAGGCAAAGGGGCATACCATTTAGAAGATGAGGACGGCAAAGCAATTCCCAGGCCATGGAACACTGCCAATCTCAAGTTATTTTATTTTTAGCTTTTCTTTTTTTTTTTTCTTTTAAGCATATGTAATTTTTTCTTTTCTCAATAAAACAAGTCAATTCTTTTCAACATGGTTGTTTTTCTGTAAAAGATAGTTTTAGTGGGTTAGGAACATTGTAAACATTTTATTCTAAGTTGGCTGGAAAAACTAACTTAGAGGTTGGCTGGATTAAACCAACACCCCTCCTAAGTCCAGGATAAGGATCCAGGCTGCAGGACGTTTGGTCGGAATAACCAAACATTTTATTCTAAGTTGGCTGGAAAAACTAACTTAGAGGTTGGCTGGATTAAACCAACACCCCTCCTAAGTCCAGGATAAGGATCCAGGCTGCAGGACGTTTGGTCGGAATAACCAAACATTTTATTCTAAGTTGGCTGGAAAAACTAACTTAGAGGTTGGCTGGATTAAACCAACACCCCTCCTAAGCCCAGGATAAGGATCCAGGCTGCAGGACATTTGGCCGGAATAACCAAACACTTTATTCTAAGTTGCTTGGAAAAACCAACTTAGAGGTTGGCTGGATTAAACCAACTCTTTGCACACTTCAGCTGAAGTAAGTGTATGGCTGCAGAGTGGTTGGCTGGATTAAACCTACTCTTTGTACTCTTCAGCCGAAGTAAGGGTTTGGCTGAAGAGTGGTTGGCTGGATTAAACCAACTCTTGTAACTCTTCAGCCGAAGTAAGTATGTCGGCTGAAGACTGGTGGCTGGATTAAACAACTCTTGTTACTCTTCAGTCGAAGTAAGTATGTTGGCTGAAGAGTGGTTGGCTGGATTAAACCAACTCTTAGTACTCTTCAGCCGAAATAAGTATATCGGCTAAAAGAGTGGTTGGCTAGTAAGCCTACTCAGATTGCCTAAAAATATTTCAAATTGCAGTTAGAAAGCAAACATTCAAACCGAGATCACAGTCGAGCAAAAGAGTTCATTGTAAAATTCATTACAAGTGCAAGCATACAAATCAAAAACCGGAATAAGAGTTGAGCACAAAAGAAGATTTTCATTGAAATAAAAAAACAAGTACACAAGAGGGGCCGCAGCCCGGTTACAAGTCCAAGAAAGACAAAATTACAGAATTAGTTAAAAAGATCTTCGAGATCGGCTTCAATATCAACACCGACTCTGGTTTCAGAGGTTAGAGCAGTCTCGGTTTGAAGCCCGGTCTCTGTTGGAAGCACGTTTTTGGTCGTCAAGTCTTCAACCACTGGCTCTAACTGAGCTGATTGATCATTGGCAGGCTCAGTAACAACCGGAGTCTCAGTTTGCTCATCTTCTTCTTCATCATCATCAGACGCTTCGAGAAATTGCTTCTGGAGGTCGGCAGCATACTCCGCCAGTGAGGCCGGAATGAAATACTGTGGAGCATTGTAGACCTCGGTGTCGGGCCCACAACCGACCTGCTCCACAGCACCCCTCCAGCCACATTTGAAGAACAAGTCCTTCGCAACTTCACACTGCCGGATGTATGCAGCCTCGCCTTCCTTGAAACCCTTCAGCTCGGCGTCTTCAGCTTTCTTCTTCAAATCTGTTATTTCAGCGTCTTTAGCACTTTCAAGCTGTGCCATCTCCTACAAATATTTATCTTTCATCTCGGTAAGAGTTCGCTGTTTGTCGCTGTTAGCCGAGGCAACTAGTCCGGTTAGACAAGTTACCTCGGCCTCCAGCTCGGCGGTCTTGGCTTGGGATTGTTTTAGCTCGGCGGTCTTGGCTTCGGCTTCTGCCATGGCCTTCCTTGTTGTTCTCCTGAGCTCCAACACTTTCCTATGCGTGACGTTGTTTTTCTGAATGGCCTGTATAAGAGTAGTAATTTTCTCTATTAGCCGGACTGACAGTTGGAAAAGTTAGACAGCAAAAAGAGAGCTACTTACCAGGATCATTGATTTCGTTGATGACCAGATAGCCTTCAGCTCGGTGGTTAGTTGCTTCTGGTGGTGCTCCAGGTCCTTTGGAAGGCAAACACTCTTGGCAAGGTTAAAAGCCAACAAGTGATCCTTCTCAGCAACCACCGAGTCAGTATCCTGAATATCTCGGTTTTGAAAGGTAAGACTTGGAGCCCATTTGGAGGAGCCAGCTCGGTCAGAGTGCTCCGGTTGAGGGCTTGGTTGAGGGTTGGGCGGAAGAATGGTCTCATCCTCGTCAACAAGGCGCTGCTCGGTTTGGCTAGTCCGGGCACGCTTGTTCGCCCGAGATGTCGATGGCTGTTGAGAGGGAAGAGCCACCACGGTTTCTGTTGTTTGGTTCGGTGGCAGTACTTCGGCTCTGTTTGTTTCGGTCAACAAAGCCCTTACTCTATTTCTTTTGGCCATTTCCTCTTCAGCAGTCAGTGGGACTAGGTTGATTTGTGGCAAGGTTGGGTCCGGCTCAGGAGCGTCTTCCAACAAAAAGTCTATCACTCTGGCCTTGCGTCGGCCACTGTATCTGTAGGTCGGTTGGAAATTCAAAAGCTTGGCCCAACTTCTCTCTTCATATCATAGTGCGGCGCGGAGAGTATTCAGGTTGGGGTAGCTGTAAAGAGATTGAAGATGAGTTGAATCTGCAAAAGAAGACAACTGTTAGTTCGGTTCAGGAGGAGGAAACCGAAATAATGCCAAGCATGCAACAAAGCCGAAGTAAATATACCAGGGATGCCTTTATTCCAGTTTATACTTCGGCCAGGGATTTGGGCTTGGTGATCTTCAAAATTGCCAGATACCCAGAAAAAATCATCATCATTTAAGTCTTTATCCGGTGTGTTTTTTATTATTTTCTCTCGGCGGCGGCGTATTCTTAAATAGTAAACCCATCCATCTTCTTTTGATCCTATGGAGTATTAGTGGAATATTTCGGCTAAACCGAGGTTAAGTCCAGCTCGGCGGTTTAGTTCGGCTATACCCATTATTATACGGTAAGAATTGATGGAAAGCTGGGTTGGGCATAATCTAGTCTGCCTAAGGAATTCACAGATTAAGGGTTGGACTGGAAACCGTAGTTCGGTTTCTATTATTGATAGGAGGGTGAAAGGTACATAGCCTTTTTTTCCCCAAGGAACGATATCTTGTTCGGCCAGAATGAGTTGGACGTCGTCAGGGATGTTGTAATCCCTTCGGAATTCGGCCAGGCCACCAGGGGTTTCTACCAAAAACCTATACTTCCCCATTATTTTATAAGTTATAAATAAATTAGTTCGGTCGGAAAATTGTGCTCAGTAGCTCGGTTGAGCGCGCAGAGGAGTGCCTGGGCAACCTAAGTCTGCAAAGTGGAAAACAAAGGTGTTAAGCACAGATCGTTGACCCTGCTACAAAATCAAAGCAAGATAAAAGAAGCCCTACTTCGGCTAAGTGGGATGCTATAGGTTCTATCTCGGTTTCAACAAGATGCTTGATAGCTCGGATTGAGCAAGGGGTTCACTAGATCGGTTTGTGTATGGGGTTGGTTATCTCGGTTTGAACTACGGGTTTTTTTTTTACCTCGGTCGAGCCTCTAGGGGCAGCTTTCTTAGTTCGGTTTAAAACTAAGGAAGCTGGCTTAGCCCCAAAGAAGGCCAAGGTTTCCAATATACTAAGTTCAGACTTACTCCGGTTCGTTTATCTCGGCTAAAGTAAATCTGAAGGTATTGACTTATTGAAACTACTGATATATTCACAAGTTCTAGTTCGGTTACGATCTGGGTAGATCTACATATCACACAAACAGTATCCTAGTTCGGTTAGGGCGTGTTTATGGATCAAAATAGCGTTCTATAGGTTTCATTAGTTCACTGGGTTCTATTTCTAAGTTTTTCCAGAAAATGTGTTTTACAAAAGCACGAATAATATGCTATGGATGGAAGAAAGCAAAATGCAAAAACAACAAAAACAAGACAAATTTGAGTAACTTACCAGGTAAAGAGGAAGAAATTGAAGACAAGAGAGACGGCAGACAAACCACAAAGCTTCTTCAAAAACACAAAGGAAGAACAGAGGAACTCAGAAGGTAGAGAGAGAGAAGAGGATGAATAGTATGGTGACTGATTCGAAATGCAGAAGGTTTTGGTTTTGTTGAAAACTCCAAAATTTGGGCGGGACTGTTCAAAAAGCTCGAGGTACGAAGACGACGTAACAGCTGCCTTCAGCCAATAAAAACGCGCCACGTGTCCTTGGAAGAAGAAGTGTTTCAGTTGCTGTGATTGAAGAGACGTTTCGACCGAACAGGAATAGCCTGGTGTAAAATTAGCTCGGCTTAAAATGTAGCTCGGCGGGAAAGGCTAAGGGTTTTTAGCTCTGCTGGATAGGTTAAGGAGAGTTTTAGCTCGGCTAATGGGCAGGTAATCCCTATCATGCTACGAAGATGGAATTAAGGGGCAATTGAGAGGGTAATTTATATGGTTAAATTGGGCCGAGCTGGATAATGGGCCGCTATGGGAAGTGTTGATTAGATTGGCCACAAAGTTACTCCGGTCTTGGAAGGGCCTTTGAAGTTAGTCCGGTCCCAAAGCCGTACTGGTTAGACCGGTCACATAATGGCCTTGTTTTCAGTCCGGTTCCGAAGAGTACTACGGATGGGTCGGCCGCCAGATTTAGCTCGGTCGTAGTGTATGGAACCGAGGTATGTTGAGCCCTCTTAAGAATTTGGTCCTGGGGGTTAGTTCGGCTCAACTCTCTTACGGATAGCTCGGTCTTAGCATGTGACAACCGAGGTAAGAGAAAGGAAAGTAATAGCCGAAGTAACAGTTAGGTCGGTCGTATGGTAATCCGGCCGTGTTAAAACCATCTCACTTGGTTTAAGCAGTGAAGGGGGTGTTGAAGGATAAGCATTATCCTTCAGGAGTATGAATCCTAGGAGGACTCCACATGGAGGAGTAAGAGTCCTACTTGGATTGTGCCACACGGAACCTATAAAAGCTCACAAACATCACCTATGGAGAGGTAACGCAACTTTGATTCCTGAATACACAGAGCTTTTGTCTATTTGTCTAGCTTGCTGACTTAGGCATCGGAGAGGTTTCCGGCACATACCCGCCGGCTAGCTCACGTTTGTATTTTCAGGTAGTAGAACGACGTCGTACGGAGGAGCGCAGACTTAATCAACAGGATTATACGAGAAGGTTTATTTCTTTCCCGTACAATTTTGTATTGTCAATTACTTATTAATAGTTACTTTATTTGAAGATAATTATTAAGAAATTAATATAAACAAATGATACCTTTTAAAAAGAGAAATGTTATATATTGCAAATTATCTATTATTATTTTGTGCTGCCAAATACTTATTAATAGTTACTTTATTTGAAGATAATTACTAAGAAATTAATATAAACAAATGATACCTTGTCATGTATCTTGGCTAGTGATATACAAATGTGAAAAAAAAGAACAAGTGATATATAGTGATCCTTATTTTAAAAAGTTGCTAGTAATTCACACAATTTTTAAGAAAATGCTAGTATGCACCCATCTTTTTGTCATAACAAAATTACGATTTTCTACCATAAAAGTCACATAATTTGTGGTGAGTGCCTTATGTCATTTTATCTAAAAAATAATGAATGAACAAATTTATGGTGTACATCCGAAAGTCAAAATTACATATTATTATGGTTATGTTATGTTATGAACGATATAGTGTAAATGTTACTAACTATTTGTGATAAGAAATGTTACGAATCAATTCAGTGATAAAAATTATAACATGTTGTGATGTTTATAACAAAACATTATAATTATGTCATGTATAATATGTTGTGGTGTATTGTTCTTTTAAGCCATTGATTATTATCAACTTTTATGAAGTCAAGTCTTCCTTGATGAGTGAAAAACACGTTAGGGGGTCCAGCTCTGTAGACATCAATGAAAGACTGAGTAGTCAAAGTCTTTACTTGTTTGTAGGCTTTGCATTGCACCTACATTTGCCTATAAAGCATTTGGCCTCTCCCCTGTTAATACTCAGCAAGCATTACAACCTTTGTTTTTGAATCTAGGAGCAAAGATGGTCTCTAACAATCTACTCTTTCACCTCTTTTTGTTTCTTTGTTTTTTCCAGATTGCTTGTTTGCGTGCCCAACTGTGCACTCAAGAACAGACCCCTGCATTGCTCCAATTTAAGCAACAATTTTCCTTCAATAATGATGCTTCGCACGGTGACTCTGATTATTTCGGAATCCATTCTTACCCGAAGATGGAGTCGTGGAAGGAGGGTTCTGATTGTTGCTCATGGGATGGGGTCGAGTGTAACAACAACACAAGTCAAGTAATTGGCCTCGACCTCAGTTGCAGCTGGCTCAACGGCACCATCCACCCCAATAGCACCATCTTCTACTACTTTCCTCACCTCTAAAGCCTCAACCTTGCTTTCAATGACTTTGGTATGTCTCCAATCTCATCTGAATTTAGTCGATTCACCAGATTGACACACCTCAACCTCTCTTGCTGTAGTTTTTATGGCGAAGTCCCTATAGAATTCTCCTTTCTGAGCAAATTGGTCTCGCTTGATCTCTCTTACAATTTTGATTTGTGGTTGGGAGACCGATTTGAATTACTCGTTCAAAACTTAACCAAGGTAAGAGAACTTGAGCTTGCAATGGTAAACATATTTTCAGTGGTTTCCAATTCCTTGCTCAATCTGACTTCTTTAACACTTCTCGATCTTAGTTCGTGTCGATTGCTTGGAAAATTTCCTGACGGAATATTCCATTTACCACATCTGAATGAGCTGAGAATATTTCATAATATTCTTCTCACTGGTTATGTTCTCGAGTTTATAAACTCGAGCAGTCCTCTCCAGTACTTGGCCCTTTCATCCACTAATTTCTCTGGAGAACTACCTCACTCAATTGGGAATTTGAAGTCCTTGAAAATGTTGGATGCCTATGATTGTAAATTTTATGGATCCATCCCTACGTCGCTCGGAAACCTTACGGAAATGACTTATTTGGACATCGGATATAACTATTTCACTGGCATGCTCCCATCTTCACTTTCAAACCTTGGAAATCTCGTCCACTTGGGAGTTTCGTGTAATAATTTTGAAGGTAAAATCACAGATTTTTTACCAAATGTATAAAGTCTTCTTTCTTTATTTGTTGATTCAAATAGCTTCAGCGGTCCATTTCCATCATTGGGTGCAAACCTAACAAAACTTGCCAAGTTAGATTTGTCGAACAATTAGCTAAGAGGACCTCTTCCATCACAAATAATTGGACTTCCGAATCTAGCGCGGTTAAGTTTAGGTGATAACTTAATCAACGGTACAATTCCATCTTGGGTCTTCAGCTTACCAGCATTGGGGTACTTCAACCTCA
Source organism: Camellia japonica (assembly GCA_030407325.1). NCBI lineage: Eukaryota > Viridiplantae > Streptophyta > Magnoliopsida > Ericales > Theaceae > Camellia > Camellia japonica. Next base: position 150,284,046 of record JAPPVO010000059.1, read on the forward strand.
GTAATAACAAATTGACTGGCCATGTAAAAGAGTTCAAATCCACTCATTTAACTGTTGTTGATTTGAGCAATAACAACCTACATGGTAGGTTTCCAAGTTCAACCTTCAAACTCGTGAACCTTTCTAGTCTCATTCTTTCATCAAATAACTTCAGTGGTGAGCTAGACATGCTCTGTCATGCAATTTCCCTTCAAATTCTTGTCCTATCTAGTAATAGCTTTAATGGTTCTATTCCACAATGTTTAGGAAATTTCAGCAGATATTTCTATGCACTCGATCTGCGGAAGAACAATTTTTCTGGCACCATTCTTGATACATTTGCGAAGGAAAATTCCTTCGAAACTATCAACCTTGATAGCAATGGATTTGAGGGGCCAGTACCAAAATCTTTAGTGAATTGCGAAAGGCTACAAGTGCTAGACCTTGGACATAACAAGTTCTCCAATAAATTTCCATATTGGTTGGGAAATTTAACTTCGCTACAAGTTTTAATTTTGAGATCTAACAAATTCCATGGACCTATACCGAATTCCAAGTTCAAATTTCCCTTCCCCAACTTGCGAGTTATGGATTTATCAAACAATTATTTTACTGGTCCATTGCCAAGAAAATATTTCAAGAATCTCAATGCTATGATGTATGTCGACGAAGCTAGTTTTAAATTGACATACTTAGGGATGGGTGATCGTTCATATTACTATAATGATTGTTTGACTATAGTAATCAAAGGATCAACCATAGAAATGGTAAAAGTCCTAACCATTTTCACTGCAATTGATTTATCGAAAAACAATTTCGAAGGTGAAATTCCGCAGATCATTGGAAAGCTAAATTCAATCCGAGGTCTCAACTTGTCTTACAATAGCCTTACAGGTCATATACCAGCTTCTCTTGCTAATTTGACAATGCTCGAATGGTTAGACCTCTCTTCCAACAATCTCTCTGGGGAGATCCCTCAACAACTAAGGAATTTGAAGTCCCTTGAAGTCTTAAACCTTTCGCGGAATCAACTAATAGGACCAATACCACAAGGCAACCAATTTGATACATTTTCAAATGATTCCTACATTGACAACTTGGCATTATGTGGACCTCCATTGTTAAATGCATGCAATCCAAGGACACCACAACCGCCACCCTTGATGTTTCAGCCAGAAGACAATACTTCAAGTGGATTCAATTGGGAAGTCATATTACCGGGTTATATATGTGGGCTGGTATGGGGACTTGTTATGGGATATTTTATGTTCTCTAGAGGAAAACCTCAATGGCTTGTGAGGATCATTGAAGGTGAACGAAACAAAAGCGGAAAGAGATTTAAAAAGTATTCTCACAGTAACAGAGCAAGGTGAAATTAGCCAATGCAAGTGGTGTCCTTTGGTAAGTATTTACAATCAATTTCTGCATTCTTTTGCTTGATCATGAAAAACTATAGCTTGGTTATGGTTGCTATCTAGTCTTTTTTCAGTTTTATAGCCCTTTATTTGTATCATACAAAATAAGGTATTTTATTTCCTTTGATGTTTATACAAAGCACTTGATTTAAATCATCTTGCGAAAAATAAAAATAAAATAAAATTATGGAAGTAATAAATGAGTAGTGAAAATAAATGTTTGCTATTGACTCTAATGGCTGCAATTGAAAGAGGTATAAGACTTGGGCACTTTTTTAGTAGTCTTCTTTTTTTTCCTTTTTCTTTTTTTCTTGAAATTTACTTTTATAGCCTAAAATATAGTCACTTTTTCTACTTCATTCTTAAATTATTAATTGCATATATTTAGTCTTTACTGTTTATGATTTTAGTTCATATGGTTTGATTATTGGAGACAATCTGTCCAAATCATTAATGAGAAAAATCTAATCTAATCTAATGATTAAAAAAATAATTTTATAATTTAGACAACTTAAATTGTATAACTATAAATATCTATTTTCTTACTAACACAATATTAGACAACTTACCCTCTACAACCAAACACCCATATTTCTCTGTACTTCAAAAAATGAATAAAAGAATGAGTGCTTGGCTGGGTAAATTTACACCGACCTCTCCTAATTACCGTGGGTGTTATACTTAGCTTATTTGCATCAATATTTGATAGTTATATGGATGAAAAAATTATATTTACCTTGTTTGGTTTAATTTATTTTTTAGAAATTTGAGTTTTTTTTTTTTTCCGTTTTAGTGATTTTTTTAATATTTTAGGAAATTTTTTTATTTCTTACATACACCTAATCAATATACACTTAAAAAGAGTAATATTTGAGAAAATAAAAACTTTAAAAATTCACCAAATAATAAAAAAAATATAAAAATTCAATATATTTTCTTTTTTTTGTTGTATTTAACGAAATTTTTTTAAATTGTCATATTTTGTTATACCCTAAACTATAGTCACATTTTTTACTTCATTCCTAAATTAATAGATGCATCTATTTGGTCCCCCTTGTTTCTTATTTCAGTTCATATAGTCTAATTGAAGACAATCTCTGCAAATCAATAATAGTGAAAATTTAATCTAATGTGTAAAAATAGTAATTTAAGAATTTAGAATATTTAAATCGTGCAACTTGTTGGGTATACCTCCTTATTGGAGTGTGGGACCCAATTGATTTTGGAAAAAGAGTTTTAATTTGGCTTGGTTTAGGTATAATATTTTTATATATTATATTTGTGGAGGCCCAATTCAATTGGGATACAATTAGGGTTTGATTACAAAACCCTAGATTAACAATATATATATATATATATATATATATTGTTTATGTTTTTTGCTTGGTGGGATGATAAGGACAAAAACGACAGCAGCTATTGGTTTTGAGCCTCGGTAACAGTGCCGATTTTTTTGCTTAGTTGATTAGAAGCTTTGGAATTTTCTTTCGGTGCATGTTTGTTTGGGTGCTTTGGTGAAGCTGATTTGGGTTGTTATTTTGGGTCTTCTTCAACTCTGGTTCTGAAGATTTTGGTTCATCTATTTGGTGAGGTCTTTCCTCTTGTTTATTTGTGATTATTTGGAATTCACCTAAGGGTGGTTTTGTGAGACCATTAATGTCTCGTTTGTAATCGTTTGGAACTTGTTTGGTTGATAGTGAAATCAAATTTCGATCCCGTGGACGTACCTCACATTGAGGGAACCACGTAAAATTCTTGTGTTGCCTTTGATTTAATTTTTCCGCATTAAGTTTTTATTCCCATTGATTGATTTACTTGTGGGGAATCATCGATTTTCCCTAACAACTGGTATCAGAGCTTACGGTTTATTGGGGTTTATTTATTTGTGTAAATCAATGGAGGGGAATGTGGGTCGCATGTCTAGCTTCAATGGAAGCAATTGGGTAACTTGGAAAACTAAAATGGAGGACCTATTATTTTGTAAAGATTTGTATGGACCTATTGAGGGTGATAGTGGCAAACCTGATGATATGAAAGATGATGAGTGGAAGAGGTTAAATCGAAAAGCTGTTGGTGTTATCCGTCAATGGATTGATGACAGTGTGTTTCATCATGTTGCTACTGAAACTTCAGCACATGATTTATGAAAAAAATTAGAGAGTCTTTATGATAGAAAATCAGCCACAAATAAAGCCTTTCTGTTTCGTAAGTTGGTTAATTTAAAATATAAAGAGGGCAGCCCTATTCCGGAACATCTGAATGAAATAAAGAGTATTGTTAACCAACTTGCTTCTATGAAAATTATTTTTGATGATGAGTTGCAGGCTTTGATGCTACTTAGTTCTTTGCCCGAAAGTTGGGAGACTTTGGTTGTGACGGTTAGTAATTCGGCGCCCGATGGAGTTGTCACAATGGGCCAAGTCACTAGTAGCCTGTTGAATGAAGAAACCAGAAGAAAATCAGCGGGTTCCTCTCATTCGGAAGCATTTGTTGTGAGAGGCCGAAGCAAAACAAGGGGGAGAGTAAGACTCCTCATGGTCGTGATCAAAGCCGTGACAAATCAAAAGATGGTTCTTTTTCAAAGAAAGACGTTGAGTGCTATTATTGCCATGAGAAAGGGCACATGAAGCGGGAATGCCGAAAGCTCAAGAACAAGGAGAAAAGGCGTGACAAAAGTGTGGATAAGAAACAAGAAGACACAACGGCAGTTACTACCGATGATCTCATGGTCGTTTGTGAAGATGATTGTATCAATTTTGTGGGCCAAGAGAGCATTGGGTGATTGATTCTGGTGCTTCTTTTCATGTGACTTTCGAGTTGATTTCTTCACTACCTACACTGCAGGAGATTATGGTTCTGTTCGAATGGGTAATGAAGGTTTGTCCAAGATTATTGGTATGGGTGATGTTTGCTTGGAAACAAATTTGGGCTGCAAGTTGTTGCTTAAAGATGTGAGGCATGTTCCCGACATTCGCCTCAATTTGATCTCTACTGGGAAGCTAGATGATGAAGGCTTCAACAACAAATTTGGTGATGGAATATGGAAGCTCACAAAGGGTTCTTTGGTGGTGGCTAAGTGCAAGAAGACTCATACACTTTATTCGATGCAAGGAAAAATTTGTAAAGGTGTTGTCAATGCACTTGAAGATGATACTTCTACCGAATTGTGGCACAAGCGGCTTGGGCACATGAGTGAAAAGGGGCTACAAGTTTTGTTCAAGAAAGAGCTTCTACCCGGTTTGAAAGGTACACATCTTAAAACTTGTGTTCATTGTTTGGCGGGTAAACAACATAGAGTTTCTTTTCATAAAAATGTTGCTTCTAGAAAAGAAAATGTTTTGGAGTTGATTCATTCGGATGTTTGTGGTCCTTTAAAAGTTAGAACACATGGTGGTGCACTTTATTTTGTTACTTTCATTGATGATTATTCAAGGAAAGTTTGGGCTTTTCTACTAAAAACTAAAGATCAAGTTCTAGAAGTATTTAAGCATTTTCAGGCCATGGTTGAAAGAGAAACAGGGCAGAAATTGAAGTGCATCCGAACAGACAATGGTGGTGAATACATTGGGCCATTTGATGAGTATTGTCGCAGCCAAGGTATTCGGCACCAAAAGACAGTTAAGAAGACTCCTCAACAAAATGGCGTTGCCGAGAGAATGAACCGCACCATTATGGAAAGAACAAGGTGTCTGCTTTCACATGCTAAATTGCCAAGATCCTTTTAGGGTGAGGCAATGAGGACAGCGGTTGACGTGATCAATTTGTCTCATTCCTATCTTTTGAATGGTGATGTTCCAAAAAGAGTTTGGACCGGCAAATATGTGTCTTATGAGCACTTGAGAGTGTTTGGTTGCCGAGCTTTTGTTCACATTCTAAAGGATGAAAGGTCCAAGCTTGATAGTAAGTCAAAACAATGTATGTTTCTTAGCTATGGGCGTGATGAATTCAGCTATAGATTGTGGGATCCGGTCAACAAGAAAGTCATTCGAAGCTGTGATGTTGTGTTTCTTGAAGACCAAACAATTGAAGACTTTAGCAAAGGTGATCAACCGGAGCCAAAACCTAGTAATCTCATTGACATGGATCCATCTCCTTCATCTTCAGTTGATGATGAAAATGGGGGAGATGCAGCCACCTATTGAAGATATGGAGGATGATACTAATCCTAATGAACTTGAGCCAGAAATTGAGGAAGAGCATCCAACTCAAGAACTGTCACCACAACTTGAGTTGAGGAAATCTACAAGGGACCGACAACTTTCGAGAAAGTATCCTCCCAATGAATTTGTATTGATTTTTGATCAAGGGGAGCCGAGAGCTACCAAAAAGCAATTGAGCATGCAAAGAAAGATGATTGGAAAAAGGCCATGGAAGAAGAGATGAATTCCTTACTTGAAAATCACACTTATGATTTAGTGAAATTGCCTAAGGGGAGGAAAATTCTAAAAAATAAGTGGGTTTTCAAATTGAAGAATGATAGCAAGAATCTGAGGTACAAAACACGTTTGTTGTGAAAGGCTTTGGGCAAAAGAAAGGTAATGACTTTGATGAGATTTTCTCGTCGGTTGTGAAGATGTCTTCTATTCGGGTTGTACTTGGCATGGCTGCAAGTATGAATCTTGAAGTTGAGTAACTTGATGTGAAGACCGCATTTCTTCATGGTGACCTTGAAGAAGAAATTTACATGGAGCAACCGGAAGGTTTTGTAGAGAAAGGGAAAGAGAAATTTGTTTGCAAATTGAAGAAAAGTTTGTATGGCCTCAAGCAAGCCTCGCGGCAATGGTACAAAAAATTTGACTCTTTCATGATGAATAATGGTTTTTCTAAAACCACTTCGGACCATTGTGTGTTTGTGAAAAATTTCCCGGATGGCAAATTTATTATTCTTTTGCTTTATGTTGATGACATGTTAATTGTGGGTCAAGATTCTACCATGATTAACAAGTTGAAGTTGGAGTTGAGCAAGTCCTTTGCTATGAAAGATTTGGGACCGGCAAAGCAAATACTTGGTATGAAAATTGTTCGTGATCGCAAAGAGGGGCTGATTTGGTTGTCTCAAGAAAGCTACATTGAGAAAGTTCTTGAGAGGTTCAACATGAATAAAGCAAAGCCGGTTGGTTGTCCACTTGCGGGTCACTTCAAGCTTAGTTCGAATCAATGTCCTACAAGTGAGAAAGACAAAGAAGAGATGTTGAAAGTTCCTTATGCTTCAGCAGTTGGTTCTTTGATGTACGCCATGGTTTGTACAAGGCCGGATATTGCTCACGCCGTTGGTGTGGTGAGTCGGTTTCTCTCTAATCCGGGTAAAGAACATTGGGCAGCGGTAAAATGGATTCTAAGATATCTTCGAGGGACTTCGAAGGTGTGTTTGTGTTTTGGGGATGGTAAGCCGATGCTTGATGGGTTCACAGATTCTGACATGGCTGGTGATGTTGATTCTAGGAAATCTACTTCGGGGTATTTGATGACTTTTGCAGGGGGAGCTGTGGCATGGCAATCTAAATTACAAAAATGTGTTGCTCTCTCAACTACCGAAGCTGAATTTATTGCCATTACGGAAGCTTGCAAAGAAGAGTTATGGTTGAAGAAATTTTTGCAAGAGTTGGGTTTGAAGCAAGAAAAGTATGTGCTTTATTGTGATAGTCAAAGTGCTATTCACTTGAGTAAAAATTCTACTTTTCATTCGAGATCGAAACACATTGATGTGAGATACCATTGGATTCGTGATGTGTTAGATTCGAAATTGTTACAACTCGAAAAGGTTCACACAGATGATAATATTTCAGATATGTTGACAAAGACTTTGTCGAGGGATAAACATTTGAAGTGTCGAACTTTGGCGGGTATGGTTGATGTCTCCACCTAAGTCGGTAGGGAGAGAATTGTTGGGTATACCTCCTTATTGGAGTGTGGGACCCAATTGGTTTTGGAAAAAGAGTTTTAATTTGGCTTGGATTAGGTATAATATTTTTATATATTATATTTGTGGAGGCCCAATTCAATTGGGATACAATTAGGGTTTGATTACAAAACCCTAGATTAACAATATATATATATATATTGTTTATGTTTTTTGCTTGGTGGATGATAAGGACAAAAACGGCAGCAGCTATTGGTTTTGAGCCTCGGTAACAGTGCCGATTTTTTGCTTAGTTCATTAGGAGCTTTGGAATTTTCTTTCGGTGCATGTTTGTTTGGGTGCTTTGGTGAAGCTGATTTGGGTTGTTATTTTGGGTCTTCTTCAACTCTGGTTCTGAAGATTTTGGTTCATCTATTTGGTGAGGTCTTTCCTCTTGTTTATTTGTGATTATTTGGAATTCACCTAAGGGTGGTTTTGTGAGACCATTAATGTCTCGTTTGTAATCGTTTGGAACTTGTTTGGTTGATAGTGGAATCGGATTTTGATCCCGTGAACGTACCTCACATTGAGGGAACCACGTAAAATTCTTGTGTTGCCTTTGATTTAATTTTTCCGCATTAAGTTTTTATTCCCATTGATTGATTTACTTGTGGGGAATCATCGATATTCCCTAACACAACTAAACCCCTACTTTCTTATTCACACTATATTAAACAATATTAGATAGTTCACACGCTACAACCAAACACCTATATTCCCCTCTACCCCTCTTCTCAAATAATAAATAAAACAAATATGTGTTTGGTTATACAGTTTAGAGTAATTGTATAGACCTCTCTTAAAATTTGAAGAATACAAGCCCTCTTTCATGTTTTTACTTTCTATTATTAATATGGGAAGGAGTTCTATCTAATTATTGTTGAAATACAACTGTGATAATTGGTTCATCAGATACATTATAAATCTCATTTCGACGATTTGAATCGTATAATTTGTTTGTTTTTTTTTTTTTTTTTTTGTCTAGATCATGCACGATAAAGTTTAGATTGATGCCATATTTTTATCCATATAATTTTTTTCATATTGGTCTTTAAAAAAATGAATGGATAATTTCAAAATTATATCGATTATTCATTTTCTTTAAACAATGTAATGAAAACATATAAGTATGATTATCGAATAAATCTATTTTTTTTTTAATTATATATCAAAATAAGACATGTGGTGGCTCTCTAAACCCCAACAAACACCCCTCTAGTAAAACAGTGGATGGAAGAAAATCCTTCCGCATTAAAATTGAGACACACCAGAAGTGTTTTCATTGTTTTCATTTTTTTTTCATCGTTTTCATACATTAATTGAAGCTATCTAATAAGCATATATGGTTTTCAAAATATATTTGGGTGACATGCATATCAAATCCAACATGTTCACGGAATTCAGTAACTGTAGCTATCTTCGATTTGTGCATTGTAGCTGCGATGCATTTCAATCTAATATTGGCGGTGTAGCTTTTGAGGCATGGCGAATTGTGGTCAAGCTGATGTATTACGTAGTGCTGGGAAGTTGAAGATGCGGTATCAAAGGTTAGAATGTATACGTACATATATATATATATATATATTAGTGGGTGTGTATCTATCTATGAGTGTGCTATCAAATCTGTAAAATATAAATTTTAATTTCGATTTAAAAATAAATGTTATGTGCTGCTCAAGTAATAAAGATGTTTCTCATATTGAAGATTTTGGGTTCGAGTCTTTTGCTTGGTCCGTATTTACTGGCGATTGATATAATGAAAAACAAAAGTCAACGAAAAATATTCTTCGTGATCAACAAAAAACAAGCTTATTTGGGCATGAAATGTTTCCCTTTTAAAAGATAGCAAATATTTTTCAGACTAAAGTCTTATTAATATCACTACACTACCACCGCCAGTCTCACCTCCACCACCACACTACCATTACCACGGCCGCCACCACCAGCAAATATAGAAAAATATGTCTATAGATCTAATATACCTTACTACTATATATGTTTATATATACCTGATTTGTTGAATAGTTGTTTGTGTATTTGAATAATCAGTAAGCAATAGATAAAATTGATAAACTTGTAATTTATGCATTATTTTATAAAGCTCTCAATACACCCCTATATGATAAAATCACTCATTTTTAATGCTCAATAGTAGTTGCTTGGAGCCTTAAAACTCCTGAGATTCATTGATTTTTTATATTTTGTTTTCTGACTCTGTAATTGAACCGAGGTGATAATGATAATAGTGTTCCATGATTCTTTCTACCACTGTTTTGATGTAGATAAATTTACCTTTCTCTCTCTCTCTCTCTCTGGTGGCCAAGGAAGAATGGAACAGTCAATCTTATTTTAGATAAAACTGATTTACATATTGATAGAGATGAAACAGAAAGCTTGTTAGAGATGTTTTAGGATTTTTTTTTTTTTTGGTCAATGGAGGTCTCTGACTAGCAATTAGCCAGATCTAAATTTGAAAGTGAAAGATTTCTTTGGTGATGATATGATGTTTGAACAGATAGAAAATTTGAACAGATAAGAATTTTAATAGATAAAAAATTTCAACAAATAGTCAACGAAAAGTCAAACAGATAAAAAAAAAATCAAAGGGTAAAATTTGAAACAAAATGTTCTCCACCAAATGATTACACAAAGTGTGGACCTCTCATCAACCAAAAATCTCTCTCAGATCTAATGCTTTATACCCTCCTTATATTGGATTTCCCACCAATTAACCCCTTTTTTATATTTCTTGACAGTCCACCTAAATGGATAATGTTTATTAATAGGAAAAATTATATGGTATATCATATGCAATTCTAATAATGACATTTGTGTTATTTGATTATGACATATTGTTGGGTTAATTATGACTATTATTGTAATTTTTTTTTTTTTTAGATATGACTCGTTGTTATTTGAAAGGCAACTTCAGTAGTGTATTATATATTTTAGGATTTATTACATTTTTCACTCTTGTAATTTGATTTAAATTTTATTTTAATCCGTACAGTTTTAATTTAAATAATTTAGTTCTTACATTTTAAGTTTAAGTTTAATTTGGTCATTTCGTCTAAATTGAAGATTAAAATTAACAATTTTGGAACACTTGTCAATTTTTTAAGATTTCAATTTGGTTCTTCTGTTTAAATTGAATGTTAACAGTAATAATTTTGGAACATTTATCAAATTTCTAAGTTGTACATGTGGACAAAATTATCAAAAATTTAGACGGAATAACCAAATTAAAACTAGACTTAAAGTGTAGAGATCAAATTGTTCAAATTGAAACTAGGGCAAACTTCACTTTACCCCCTTGTGATATATATGCGGCTTGTCCCCTAACATTTGGAAATGACAACTGTACGGGAAAGAAATACACATTCTCGTATAATCCTGTTGATCAAGTCTGCGCTCATCCGTACGACGTCGCTTTATCACCTGAAAACACAAACGTGAGCTAGCCGGCGGGTGTGTGCCGGAAACCTCTCCGATACCTAAGTCAGTAAGCTTGACAAATAGACAAAAGCTCTGTGTATTCAGAAAACAAAGTTGTGTTACCTCTCCATAGGTGATGTTGGTGAGCTTTTATAGGTTTCGTGTGGCACAATCCTAGTAGGACTCTTACTTCTCTATGTAGAGTCCTCCTAGGATTCATACTCCTGATGGATAATGCTTATCCTTCAACACCCCCCTCACTGCTCAAACCAAGTGAGATTTTATCATGGCCGGACTACCATCCGACCGAAATAACATTGCCATGTTAAACTAACTGAAGTGACCGACCAAGATGTTAGTTCGGCTCTTCCTCACTGTCTCCTACCTCGGCTTCACTTGTTAAGACCGAGCTATCCATAGGAGAATCTTGCCGAACTAATCCAGAACAATCAGGAAGACGGCTTTTTCACTTCGGCTAGAAGACTCAACCGGGCTAACTTCAAGGCCTTCTAGGACCAGACTAACAACCACGGTCTTGGGACCGGACTAACTTCAAAGCCCATTTACTCAGCCCCTCATACTTCGGCTTATAATAGCCCACTTCCTAGCTCGGCCTAATTTATCCATATAAATTACCCTCTCAATTGCCCCATAATTCCATCTGCAAAGCATGATAGGGATTATCCGTCTATCAGCCGAGCTACAGTTTTAACCTTTCCAGCCGAACTCACTTTACCCATTAGCTTTTCCAGCCGAGCTAAAACTCTGAAGACTTTTCAGCCGAGCTAAACTTAAGCCGAGCTGTTCACGTCCGGTCAAAACGTCTCTTCAGTTACAGAAACTGAATCGATTGTCCTTCCAATGACACGTGGCATGCTCTGGTTGGCCAGTACAGCTGTCACGCCGTTCTTCGTACTTCACACCTTTCAAACAGTTCCCGCCTCTACTTTTCACAAAAACAAAAGCCCTTTCATTTTAAAAAATCATACACCTTACTATTCATTCTCTCTCCCTCGTTCCTGAGCTTCCTCAATCTTGAGCTCGTTGCTGTTCTTTATTCTTGCAATTTTGTAGCTTTGTGTTTTACTGCTGTTGCTTCCATCCTCAAGTCTTCCTCTCTTCCTGGTAAGCTTTTCTAAAATCTGCTTTGTAAATGTACCTTTACTGCTTTTCAATCCATAGTTTTCATGATTGTTTCTGGAAAACACCTTTTTGCTTCCCTTTCTTAGCATATTTAGCAATAAAACACTTGAATATACGTAAAACCTGTAGGATACTGGTTTTTTGATCCAAAATCAAAATGTAACCGCACTAGGGTACTGTTTATGCTGTATGTAGACCTTATTAAGTCATAACTGGACTAGAACTTGTGGAAATACTAGTAATTTAAGTCACTATCTTCCGATTGACCTTAGCCGAGATAATCGCACCGAACTAAGTTTTGAATTTAGCACTCTAGAAACTGACCTTCAACCGAGCTAAGTCCTTGGGGCTAAGCCAGCTTTCTTAGTGTCTAAACCGAACTCAGAAAGCTGCCCCTAGAGGCTTAACCGAAATAACAAACCCCATAGCTCAAACTGTGATAACCAACCCTCTTGCTCAAACCGAGCTATCAAACCCTCCGCTAGACCGTGCTACCAAGCATATTGTCAGAACCGAGATAAAACTAGTAGCATTCCCTAGCCGAAGTAGGCCTTCATTATCTTTATTTTGTTTTTGTAGCACGGTCAACGATCTGTGCTTAACACCTTGTTTTCCACATTGCAGACTTAGGTTGCCAGGCACTCCACTGCGCGCTCAACCGAGCTACTGAGCACAGTTTTTTCAACCGAAGTAATTTATTCATAATTTATAAAATAAATGGGGAAGTATAGGTTTTTGGTAGAAACCCCAGGAGGCCTTGCCGAATTCCGAAAGGATTATAAGATACCTGACGACGTGCACCTTACCCTAGCCAAACCAAATACCATACCTTGGGGAAAACCCGGTTTTGTACCCTTTACCCTTTTGTCCATAATAGAAACCGGCTAAGATTCCCAGTCCAACCCTTAATTTGTGAATTCCTCAGACAAACCAGAATATGCCCAACCCAACTATCCACTAATTCATATCGCATAATAATGGGAATAGCCGAGCTAAACCGCCAAACCGGTCTCAACCTCGGTCTAGCCGAAATATTTCACCAATATTCCTTAGGATCAAAAGAAGATGGGTGGGTCTACTATTTAAGAATCCGCCGTCGCCGAGAGAAGATAATAAAAGATACACCGGATAAAGACCTAAACGACGACGATTTTTTCTGGGTATCTGGGAACTTTGAAGACCATCAAGCCCAGATTCCTGGCCGAAATATAAACTGGAACAAAGGGATACCTGGTATACTTACTTCGGTTTCCCATGCACTTTTCTTTTTTAGTTCGGTTTCTAATTTTAAGCCGAACTAACAGTCGTCTTTTTTATGCAGATCCAGCCCACATTCATTCATTGTATAGCCACCCCAACTTAGGCGTACTTCGCGCCGCACTACGTGTTGAAGAAAGGAGTTGGGCTAAGCTGTTAAGTTTCGAGCCGACCTACCGATACACCGGTCGCCGAAAAGCAAGAGTGACCGACTTTCTTCTGGAAGACGCTCCTGAGCCGGATCCCTCCTTGCCCCAGATCAACCTAGTGCCTCTCACCGCCGAATAAGAGATGGCCAAAAGGAGCAGATTGAAGGCCTTGCTGACCGCAACCAACCCAACCGATGTACCACAAACCGGCCAGACCACTGAGACCGTGGTGGCCCTTCCATCCCAACAGCCGTCGTCATCTCGCCCAAGCAAACGTGCCCGGACTAGCCAAACCGAGCAACGACTTGTGGATGAGAACGTTCTGCCACCAAGCCCTCCTCCAAGCCCCTAACGAAGCCCTCAACCGGAGAACTCCGACCGAGCTGGCTCTTCAAAGTGGGTTCCCAGTCTCACCTTCAATAACCGAGATATACTGGCCTTAGATTCGGTTGTCGCTGAGAAGGACCACTCGATGGCTTTCAATCTAGCCAAGAGTGTGTGCCTTCCAAAAGACATGGAGCACCACTACAGACAACTAAATACCGAGCTGAAGTCCATCTGGTCTTCAACTAAGTCAATGATCTTGGTAAATAGCTCTCTTCTTTCTTTGTAATTTTTCCAACTTTCAGTCCGGCTAAAGAAAAAGTTACTACTCCTTTGCAGGCCATCCAGAAAAACAATGTTACACACAGGAGGGTGATGGAGCTGAGGAGAAACACAAGGGAGGCCATGGCGGAGGCCGAAGCTAAATCGGCCGAGCTAGAGGAGGCAAGAAAACAAATTGCCGAACTACGCTCTGAGAACGGTCGATTGACCGAACTGGCTAATTCGGCCGAAGCCGAAAAGCAAAAGATTGCCATTGAGGCAAAAGACAAGTACCTGCGCCTGCTGGCAAAAGTTGAAAAGAAAAAAGATGCCGAGATAGCCGAACTGAAGGCGGGCATGAAGAAAGCCGAAAAGCGAGGCTTCAAGAAGGCAGAGGACGCCTACACCCTCCAATGTGATGCCACCAAGGATCTGTTCTTCAAATGCGGCTGGAGGAGTGCTGTGGAGCAGCTCGGTTATACACCCGACACTGAGGTCTACAATGCTCCACAGTATTCCATTCCAGCTTCACTGGCGCAGTACGCTGCCGATCTTCAGAGGCGATTTCTTGAAGGGTCTGATGATGATGATGAAGATGATGATGAGGATGCGCCTACTGATACTCCGGCCGTTAATCAGCAACCCAACGATCAGTCGGTTCGATTGGAGCCGGTAGTTGCAGACCTAACTAATGAGCTGCTGACTGACAACACGCAGCGAATTGATACCGAGGTTCATGTTGAAACCGAGCTCCCACCTCAAACCGAACTCCCTTCTGAAACCGGACTTCGGCCAAATGCTGTTGTAGAATTTGATGCCGAAATTGACGAACTCTTCAGCTGATTGTTTTTTTGCTTCTTCTTGTCTTTTGTTTTTGAACTTGTAACCGGGCTGCAGCCCCTCAATTGTATTTGCTTTTCACTTTAATGAATGAAAAAATCTTCTGAGCAAACTTTTATTCCGGTTTTGTTCTGTATGCTTGTACTTGTAATGAATTTTCAATGTCTTCTGCTGCTTCAACTGTTATTTCGATTTTCTTTCCTGTTTGAGCATGCTCTTGCAATACGTTTGACCGAGATATAGTATAAACTTCCTATAATCCAGCCAACCACTCTTCAGCCATAAACTTACTTCGGCTGAAGAGTAACAAGAGTTGGTTTAATTCAGCCAACCACTCTTCAGCCATAAACTTACTTCGGCTGAAGAGTAACAAGAGTTGGTTTAATCCAACCAACCACTCTTCAGCCATAAACTTACTTCGGCTGAAGAGTAACAAGAGTTGGTTTAATCCAGCCAACCACTCTTCAGCCATAAACTTACTTCGGCTGAAGAGTACAAAGAGTTGGTTTAATCCAGCCAACCTAGAATACGGTGTTTGGTTATTTCGACCAAACGTCCTGCAGTCTGGATCCTTATCCTGGGCTTAGGAAGGGTTCATAGTTGGTTATTCCGGCCAACTATGTTTACAATGCGCCTAACTTACTAAAATTACCTTCTACTGAAAGCAATTATGCTAAAAAGAATCGACTTTGTTTTATTGAGAAAGTAAAAGATTACACATACTTAAAAGAGAGAAGAAAAAAAAAACTAAAAATAAAATAACTTAAGATTGGCAGTGTTCCATGGCCTGGGAATTGCTTTGCCGTCCTTATCTTCTAAGTGGTATGCCCCTTTGCCTGCTAATCTGACCACTTTGTAAGGTCCTTCCCAGTTAGGCCCTAGCTTTCCATCTCCTGGTACCAAGGTATTTCCCATCACTTTGCACAGTACCCAATCTCCGATCTTGAATTGTCTTGGATGCACTGTTTTGTTATACTTCCTGGACAACTCTTGTTGGTAGGAGGCGATGTGGACCAATGCTCTGTCTCTTCTTTCTTCCGCAAGGTCAAGCTCCAATGCTATGGCTTCGCCATTTAAGTTTGGATCAAAGTTTTCGCTTCGAATTATGGGGAGGCCAACTTCTAATGGGATGACTACTTCCATGCCATAGGCTAAGGAGAATGGTGTTTCTCCTGTTGATCGTCGAGGCGTGGTGCGGTAAGCCCATAAAACATGAGAGAGCTCTTCTGCCCACTTGCCTTTCGCTCTTTCTAACCTTTTCTTCAATCCATCCAAGACTACCTTGTTTGATGCCTCTGCCTGTCCATTTGCTTAGGGATATGCCGGTGTAGAATTGTAGAACTCTATCTTGTACTCTTCACAAAAGCCTCTGAAAATTCTGCCGTCGAACTTCTGCCAGACAAACTTCTTCACATCTTTTTCCTTGATTGACGCCAAGGCTTCTGCTTCCACCCACTTTGTGAAGTAGTCGGTTGCGGCAAGAAAGAACTTTCTGTTGCCTGGTGCTATTGGAAGTGGGCCTACTATGTCCAATCCCCACATTGCGAAGGGCCATGGGCTAGTTAGAGGTAGAAGTTCTCTGGCAGGTTGGTGTATTTGATGTGCGAATTTTTGGCATTTTTCGCACTTTTTGACATATTTCTCGGAATCTACTTGCATGTATGGCCACCAATATCCTTGCGAGATTGCTCTGTATGCCAGTGATCTTCCTCCTTGATAACTGCCGCATATGCCCTCATGTATTTCGAACAGGAATACTTCCACTTTGCTGGGATGAACACACTTTAAGTAAGGTCCTGAGAACGACTTTTTGTACAATGCCAAGGATGGAGAGAGCCAAAATCGCTACGACTTTGCTCTTATTCTGTTGGCCTCTTTCTTCTCTTCCGATAGGGTGCCGTCTTTTAGGAACAGTATGATGGGGTCCATCCAAGAAGGGCCTAACTCTGCACAACATACCTCTTCTGTTTCGGGGTCTTCTATGCTTGGTCTGGGTAGGTAGTCGATCAGTAATGGATGAGGGATGGAGGTGTCTGCCATTGAGGCGAAGCCTGCTAGTTCGTCTGCTCTGCTGTTTTCCTCCCTGCCGATTTGTTCTATCCTGACTACGTCAAATTTTTTGACCTCTGTTCTGACCAACTCTTGGTACTTGGCCATCCTGTCATCCTTTGCTTCGTAGTCGCCAGATATTTGGTTTACCACCAGCTGTGAGTCGCTGTAGACCATTAGCTCGGTGGCCTTCATGTGGAATGCTGACTTGAGACCTGCAAGAAGCGATTCATACTCTGCTTCGTTGTTTGATGCTGGGAAGCCAAGGTTGATCGCCTGTTCCACTACTAGGCCGTCTGGAGAGATGAGGACTATGCCAAGCCCTGCTCCATGCCGGTTGGATGCTCCATCCACAAAGAGCTTCCACATCTCTCCCACGAACAACTTCCAGCAAGTAGAGGGATCAAATGATGCCTTGGGATCTTCCTTGTTGCTGGTGTCTTCTTCAAGGTCCATGCTTGTTGTCTGCTCCTCGCCATCTGGTTGTATCAAGTCTTGTTTTGTTGGTGAGTCTTGACTTGGTGCAGCATGGTTTGCTTTTTCCTTTCTTTCTTTACTCTGGTCTGCCTTGGGGCCTGACTGAGTAACCAGTACTAGGGGTTGCGTTATTCCGACGTCAACTTCCATCCCTAGTTCGGTTGTTTCAGTTAGGTCGACTGGACAGATGTGATGACTTCCTGGTGTGAATTCTGCGACGAAGTCTACCAATGCTTGGGCCTTTACTGCGGTTCTGGGTTGGAACTTGATGTCAAATTGTCCCAACTCTACTGCCCACTTTAAGATTCGCCCAGAAAAGTTCGCCCTCTCAAACAAAGCTTTTAATGGGAAGGCTGTGAGGACAACTATAGTGTGGGCGTGAAAGTAGTGCGACAACTTCCTTGAGGCCATCATCAAGGCCAATGCTAGTTTCTCCAGTGGTAAGTACCTTGTTTCAGCGCCTAGTAATGTCTTGCTGACATAATAGATGGGCAGATGTTGGATTCCTTCTGCTCGGACCAACACTGCGCTGATTGCGTGCTGCGAGACTGCTAGGTACAAGAAGAGTTCTTCTCCAGGAATTGGAGTTACGAGTAGTGGTGGAGAAGACATGTATTCCTTCAAGCTTTCCAGAGCTTGGTCGCATTCGTCGTCCCATTCAAACTTGGCTTTCAGAGCATGAAAAAATGATCGTAGTCTGTCTGACGACCGGCTTATGAATCGATTGAGCGCAGCGGCCATGCCGGTGAGATGCTGTACTTCTTTTACTGAGTTCGGTCTCTCCAACTCCTGAATTGCCTTGATCTGAGAAGGGTCTGCCTCAATACCCCGGTTGGTCACCAGGAAGCCTAGGAATTTGCCAGATCCTACTCCGAATGCACATTTCGACGCGTTGAGGCGTAACTTATGCTTCTTCAGGATCTCAAACATCTCACCTGGGTCTTTGAGATGGTCATTCTCATCTTTGCTCTTGACCACCATATCGTCGATGTATGCCTCCATTGTCTTGCCTAACAACGGTTCGAACATCTTTGTGACCATCCGTTGGAATGTCGCCCCTGCGTTCTTTAGGCCAAAGGGCATGACCTTGTAGCAGTATAGTCCTCTTGGCGTGGTGAAGGATGTGACCTCCTGGTCTGGTTCGTGCATGGCAATTTGGTGGTAGCCTTTGTATGCGTCCAGAAAGCTAAGTCGGTTGTGCCCCGCCGTTAGGTCTACCAATTGATCTATTCTTGGTAGAGGAAAGCTGTCTTTTGGGCACGCCTTGTTGACCGTCTTGTAGTCGACGCAGACGCGCCACTTGCCATTCTTCTTTGGCACTACGACTGTGTTGGAGATCCATCTGGGGGAGTGTACTTCTCTGATTGCCCCAACTTCCAACAGGTTTCCTACTTCTTCCGCCACTATCTCGGCGTAGTGGAGTGCCGATCTGCGGGTGCGTTGGATGATTGGTCTGGTGGATGGGTGGACGTTGAGTTGGTGGCAGATAAAGTTGGGGTCAATGCCTGGCATGTCGTATGGTGTCCAGGCGAACACTTCGATGTTGGAGGTCAAAAATTCCAAGACCTCCAATCTCTCGGTGCTGGACAACGACGAACCGAGCAAAAAGAACTTATCCGGGTTCTTTTCGTCTATTCTTACCTCCACCAAGTCTTCCACCACTTTCTGGCTAGCCGCTTTGCCAACATCTGCGAATAGTTCATTACTCTCTGGTTCTTCCACCGAATGAACGTATCCTTTGGCAGCGCGACTGCCATTCACTATGACGAAGCACTGTTTTGACATGATCTGGTCTCCATAGACTTCTTCTATTACTCCGAAGTCGTTGGGGAACCGCATTACTTGGTGGTAGGATGACACCACCGATCGCATGGCATGCAGCCATGTTCTGTCCAAAATGATGTTGTAAGTGGAGGGGACCTTCAACACCCAGAACTCCACTTGTTTTGTCACACTCCCTGCTCTGACTGGGAGGATTATTTTGCCGACGGGCCATTCTGGCATGGAGTTGAATCCGATCAGGGGAGATACGGCGGGTGCCAAGTCTTTATCTTGTAACTTTAATTGTTTAAAGGTTTCGTAGTACATGATTTCACATGAACTACCCTGGTCAATCAGAATCCGCTTGACGTCAAAATCCTTGACTCAGAGAGTGACGACCAGGGCATCATTGTGAGGGCAATATATCCTTGCCAAGTCTTTATCCGAAAAAGGCATGACATTCGTGGCCTCTGTCTTCCCCTTCTTGATGGTGGGTTGGGCACTTAGCACTTCTCTCAAGTGCTCAGCCTTTTTAATTGATCCTCTGAGCTCGCATACACGCTCAGGTTCAAAGACTCCATGTATTACGTTGATTACGCCTTGAGGTGGGGCGTCAATTGGCATACCATTGGGGTTATTATGGTCCTGGGGGGCTGGTTGCGCCCCTCCTTCGATGTATTTATCCAGGTGGCCTGCCGCCACCAACTCCTCCAAGTGCTGTCTCAATGGCGTGCAATTCTCAGTGTGGTGCCCCTTTTCTTTATGGAAGGTGCACCGTGACCTGTCGTCGTAGTCCTTCTGAGCCTCGCCTAGCTTGGCTGGCCACTTGACGAAAGGCTCGTCTCGAATCTCGCTAAGTATTCGGTAGATCAGTTTTTTGAAGACCGTGGTTATGGCAGTGCGGACTCTCAACCATCTTTTGTCCTGGTCTTCTCCGTTGTTTCTTCTGCCACGTCCGTTTTTGTTTGGACGGTCTACCGTGTTGACCTTTGCTGAGGTCTTCTTTTCTGGTGCTGTGGCCGCGCCAGATTTTGCTTTGGCACGTGCGCCATCCTCCTCCACCCTGATGTGCTGATGCACTCTTTCCATCAGGGCTTCCATGGTGAGGGGCAGTGTCATGGTAATTGAGTCCCTTAGTCTGTTGCCGACTGGAAGGCCTCTTTTATACTGTGCAATGGCGAGATTGGTGGGGCAGTCCCCAACCTGGTTGAAGGTCTCCCAGTAGTGACTGTTGTATGATCTTAGGGTCTCCTTGTCGCCCATGTCGATGGAGAGTAGCTGGTCGATCTCCACCGGAGTTTTAGTGTTTGTTCGGAACCTTGTCACGAACGCCTCCGCCAATTGCGCCCAGGAGGCTATGCTGCCCTCTGGAAGTTTCTCAAACCAAGTCAGGCCTAGGTCGCCAAGGCTCGAGGGGAATAGGATGCACATCAGGGCCTCATTGCGTCGGTATACAGCCATGACCTGGCGAAAGTGGCTCAGGTGTGAGTAGGGATCCGTTTTCCCTTCGTACGTGGTGAACTTGGGCTGTAGGAAGCCTGACGGCAGGGGTGCATTCTCTATTGCCGGAACGAACGGTGAGGTCTGTAGCCTCGCCAATGCCTTGTCCGTTAGTTCGTAGGCAGGGCGCGGTATTGGCATTCCAACCTCGACGCTTCCGTGCGTACGAGGAGCCAACCGCTGTAAGGCAGAAATTCTATGTGGATCACGTGCCCTGGCGTCCTCCCTCCATCGTGCCTTCTCTTCTAGAACGGATCGTAGGTCGGACGATCTGGGCAACTCCGTCTGTCTAGACCTTGTTTGGTGCGTATGCGAGGGCTAATATGTGCTTCCCTCGGTGTACGACCTCTCAGATCTCGTCCTCTCAGACCTGGAGTGACGAGTTCTGGAAGATCTGGATTGCGTGTCGCCTGTCCTGAGGCTTCTGTCATCTGCTTGGGAGGGTGTAGTATTCCTACTACGACCTTCCGAGTGGCGAGGGGGCGTCTTGTTTGTGCGCCCCTCTCCTGTCGCCACTTCTTTTCCTTTTACCTGGCGCTTAAGAGATTCCATGTCTGCCACCATCCGACGAATCAATTAGTCTTGTTCCCTGACGCGATCCTCCAAAGTTTGAGGATCAATCCTTCGCCGTTGTCTTTCTGGGCTTTGTGAACGAGAGTGATGGGGGCTGTTAGCCCGCCTTCTACCCCTCGCATCCCTCCTGGAATTTTGTCTTTGTGGTTCCAAGCTTGCCATGGGAGTGACCAAGGGTAGACCTTCGCGCCTCGCACCTCCTTCTAGAGTTAGTCCGTCAAGGGCGGACTGTGGTAACTCGTCGTTGTTCGCCATCGATTTTTTAGAGAAAAAGCTTGATCAAAAGGTTTTGTTCTTGTCTGTATTCCCACAGACGGCGCCAATTGTACGGGAAAGAAATACACCTTCTCGTATAATCCTGTTGATCAAGTTTGCGCTCCTCCGTACAACGTCGCTTTATCACCTGAAAACACAAACGTGAGCTAGCCGGCGGGTGTGTGCCGGAAACCTCTCCGATGCCTAAGTCAGTAAGCTTGACAAATAGACAAAAGCTCTGTGTATTCAGAAAACAAAGTTGTGTTACCTCTCCATAGGTGATGTTGGTGAGCTTTTATAGGTTTCGTGTGGCACAATCCTAGTAGGACTCTTACTTCTCTATGTAGAGTCCTCCTAGGATTCATACTCCTGATGGATAATGCTTATCCTTCAACACCCCCCTCACTGCTCAAACCAAGTGAGATAGTTTTATCATGGCCGGACTACCATCCGACCGAAATAACATTGCCATGTTAAACTAACTGAAGTGATCGACCAAGATGTTAGTTCGGTTCTTCCTCACTGTCTCCTACCTCGGCTTCACTTGTTAAGACCGAGCTATCCATAGGAGAATCTTGCCGAACTAATCCAGAACAATCAGGAAGACGGCTTTTTCACTTCGGCTAGAAGACTCAACCGGGCTAACTTCAAGGCCTTTTAGGACTAGACTAACAACCACGGTCCTGGGACCGGACTAACTTCAAAGCCCATTTACTCAGCCCCTCATACTTCGACTTATAACAGCCCACTTCCTAGCTCGGCCTAATTTATCCATATAAATTACCCTCTCAATGACAACATAATCCTCTTGTGATTTGTGGACTAAAGTGCACCGTTAGGACCATTAACGATTTAATAAAAAAAACTGTATTTTCGACATTTGTTTGGAAGATAAAGTGTACTCTAACCCCTTGTGCTTATTTTGTGTGCAATTTATCCCCTTGAAATATGTTTATTTTATGTGCAATTTACCCCCTTGAAATTTGAAAATGCGCAAGCAATTTGCCCCCTTTGAAATTTGAAAATGAATATATAACCCCCTTATGTTATATGTTTCACACTTGTTATTAAGTTGGATGAAATGTTTAACAGTGTTTAACGATGCACTTCAGTCCACAAACCATGTGAGAGTTATGTGATCATTTCCAAACATTAGAGGTAAACTGCACATAACCCAAACTACATGGGGTAAAGTGAAGCTTGCAAACTATAGGAACTAAAGTGAAATTTGAATCAAACTATTAGGGTGAAAAGTGTAATTAACCCTATATTTTATTATTCTTGAAATTTAGTATTGTAAACATAAAAATTAGGATAAAATTAATTTTATTCCCTTGTGGTTAATAGGGGTAGACAAACATAGGGCCGGGCCGGTTTCGGGCCAGAACGGCACAACATAAAAGAGATTTTGTATTTGTTCAAGTCTGACCCAATTCTAACATCGGACCTTTATGATCTGTCCGAACCCGGTCCAAAAAATTATTATAAATCCTGAACTCACCCATCGGGCTATATGTTAAAAAAAAAGTTAAATCATTTCATAAGCAAATTCAATCACACATTATATTTTTTAAATAAATATATTGACATCATTATAAATTGAAGAATTTTTTAAATAAATTCAATCACACATCACCATAAATGTGAGTTTCAATAAAATCAACAAAAATAAAGTCTAGATCCTAACAAAAAAAATATATATTTTAATGTATTATAAATAATTAATTAATTAATCCCAAGCCTAACCCATTGATATTTCGGGCTGAAAATGTTGATACAGCCTGGCCTCATGGGTTAAAACAACCTTCTTAAGCCCTAGAAAAATAGGGCTGAGCCGAGCAGGTTGGGCAGACCAATGAGCCGATGTCCACCCATAATGGGTAAAGGCTTGAACAGTTTACCCTTTTATTATTCAAATATATGTAGACTTTCCCTATAAACTAGAGCGAAATTGCAATATTAACTTCATTAAAGTTAACAAGAGAAAGTCGAAATTGCAAATTTGTTTGACCTTCCATCTCCTCGAGGCGGGGTTGGTTTAGGGGAGAGAAGGCAGCAACGGGGGTGGTTTAGGAGGGGAGATGTGGCGGCAATGGTGGAGAGAGACTAGAGAAGTGATGTACTTGCTATTAAGTTTTAAATCTTCATTTTTGGATTTTTCATTTGTGCTTGATTTTATCTTGCATTTCATTGATAGATCAATCCTAGGTCAAGCATGGAAGCTTCTCAACTCTTGTTTTTCATGGAGTTTAAACGGTTGTTCTCCTTGGTTTTCTACTCCAAGCTTTCTATTACGGATGCACGGTGAGGTTCAGTTTTCTACTTTGTCGTATCTAAATTTAATTGAGAAAAAAGAAAAAAAAATGCATGAGAGAAAAAAAAAATTAATTACCTTGCACATAATTGCACTATAGAAATTATAGAATAATATACAACTATAACTATTTTTAAATATGATGGGTTTCACTTTATTCTCTTATCTTTTTGTCTATGTACAAATTACTCATCTCATTTGAAAATAAGCACATAACCCTTTATGATTTGTGAACTAAAATGAACCGTTAAATACATTTAACAGTAAATGTGAAACATATGCCAAATATAAAGAAATTATATACTCATTTTCAAAATTTAAGGAGCATATAGAATAAAGGATAAGGGGTTAAAGTGTATTTTGCTTCCGAAGCAAATACAAAAATATTCGTAGCTCAGATACTTAGATTACTTATATATAAGAATATTTTTGCCTTTTTTATTAAATTTTTAATTGACCTAATAGTGTATTTCTGTTTATAAATTACAAAAGGACTATATGATTATTTTCAAATAAGAAAAGTGTAATCCGCATATGGATCAAAATAAAATTTGGCCTTTCAAATAAAATGCATTAGAGAGATTCCCAACGGGTGATATTCATTGGAGGAGGGAAACTATAATTGGGTTCTGTGGTGTGGTTACATTTTTTCTGAAGTTTAATTACCATGTAGATAATTACATGGTGCATATTTTTCCTATTGAACTCTAGGAATTTTTTTTTTTTTTATTGAAGACCATTCTAAGGCCTCATTTGGAAACCAGCCCGTTTAGCCAAAAAGTCAAAAAGTTACTAAAAAAGTCAAAAAGCCAAACAACTCATACCAAAAAGTCAAAGATTCTCTTTTCTCTCTATTTTTTGCACATCTTTTCGTAAAAGCCAAAAAGTTATCCCAAACATACTAGTTTTTTTTAGCTCATATTTTAGCCAAATAGTCAAAAAGTTACTAAATTAGCCTATTCCCAAACGAGGCCTAAATGAATATTAAATAAAATAGTAAATTGGTAATAAATCCAATCTAAGGAAAATATAAGACATTAGGTTTAGTGTATATTTTTTATTGGTGAGAGACCCACCCTTTGTAAAATAGTTTGATGAGAAGTCCTTTTACTTGTTTTGAATGACATTATGTTTTCAATTTTATCCCTTAATTTATCTGCATTTCGTGTCATTGTTCGACTCCCTGCTTCTATTTGTCTAGATGTGATCCAAGCGGGTTCAAGTGCTTAAGAGCATATTTTCCGAAACAAATATGATTACTTCGATAAGGTATGTCCTTCATTCTTCCTCTATGATGTTTACGGAATCTAGTTCTTTTGGGGTTATAGTTGATGGTTTTTGCTAAATTCCATCTCTTCTACATAACCGGATGTGAGTCTCTTCTCATTCAGCTCCTTGAGAATAAAAAAGGATTCAAAACATTTAATTTGAATTAACATATACATACTTAATGAACAATAGATTCAAGGGGATTTTTTTTTAGGATCCCTGGTATTAAGATTTTATAACATAAAGGACATCTAATATTTTTATAATGTCTAAGGTCCCTCAACATCGATCTAGAGAAATTTCGATCCCAGAGAAATTCTCTCCAAAGAAATTTTGGGAATTTCTCTGGATTTCTCCAGAGAAATTTTGGACTTCCCAAAGAATTTCTCTAGGTTCAAACTAGAGAAAATTGAAATTTCTCTAACTCTGTTCATAAAGAATTTCTATGGCTTTGTTCACAAATTTCTCTATGTTTGTTCACAATTTTAAACCAAAAAAAATTGTTTTAACCAAATCAAAGAAATTTTAGCACAATGATTTTAAACCAGGGAAATTGTTTTAACTAAATCAAAGAAATTTTAATCAAAGCCCTCTTTTTATAACAAGGTTATATTCCTTGAAAGATGTAAGCCCTTGGGGCTATTTTTAATTTGAGACACAAAATTAATTGTTTTGTAATAGTATCACTTGGTATAGATTCAGGCTTAAGAGTTATAAATTTGTAATGCAAGTGATTTATTTTGTACATCTTACTTGATGAAATGAAGAATACAAAAAGAAGATTTACTTTCATTATGAATATCAGATAATATTGAATATTATGTCGGCTTCCGCATGTATGAATTGAATGAATATCTAATAGAGGAATTAAAGTGAATTTTTAATGTTAATCGGATCTATAGAAATTGGACCGTTACAATGGGGTTTGCGGGTTTGTTTAATTGATTGTATTGGATTTGTTAATCGTAAATTCAGTGAGGTTGTTGATTGTACATTTATAAGTTATGTTGATGTAATTTTCATGATAATTGTAATATTGAATCTCAACAACTGACCCCTCCAAAATATATATATATATATATATATATTTAATAATATCTTGTTGCTTATTGTGAGTTTTTTTTTTTTTTTTTTTTTTCAATGTTGTGAGTAATATGTGCCCCTCTGTTTTGAATTTCTAGATCCGCTAGATCTGCCACTGTGCGCAATGTTTTGAATATTTTCAGCAATGTTAGTTTGCTTCTGTAGCAGTTTTTAATTGCATTTTATTTGGCCTGTCCTTGCATAGCAGTTTAAAGCTTTACATCAGTTGCAATTTTTACGGTTCAATTGATCCAAATTTCTTCTAAATTGGTTGTTGGTGAGTTAGCCTAACTGCTACAAAAAAGCTAAACTGGTTGTTGGTGAGTAAGAGTATTTACTACAAAAATAAATAAATAAATAAACAATCTCAGCTTTTAACATAATAGTATTTAGGAAAATGTTTTTTCCCCTTAAAATGTTCCCCCCTAGTCTCCCGAAATTACGGAGGAGAGGGAAAAAAAAAAAAAAAAATACAAAACGACGCCGTTTTGTGGAATTAAGTAGATTCGGGGAGTTCAAATTCGAGCTCTCTAGCATTGCCCATTTAAATGTGATGATTTATCCTTATTTGCCGTCACACTTTCTTAACATGATAGTAAACTAAAAACACAGATTAAAATTTTAAAGTATGCTCAACATTCTTATTAAGTTCTCGGTCTTTTCTATAAAATTGTGATCATATATAAAACATACATCTCAGTTTTTCAAAATTTGTAATTGTAAATGGCAAAGAGTCTCAATTTTTCTACATAATTGATCATTTCTAAAACATACATCTCAATTTTTCAAAAGTACAATTGTAAATGGCAAAAGATCTCAATTTTTCTACATAATTGATCATTTCTAAAAACATACATCTCAATTTTTAAAGAACGATTTTAAATGGCAAAAGATCACCTTTTTTTACAAAGTGATTATAAATGGCAAAAGATCTCAGTTTTTGAATAAAACTGTGATCACTTCTAAAACATACATCTCAATCAGTGTCATTGTAAATGACAAAAGATCTCCATTCTATTTCAACCATGATTGGTATTTGATAAAAAAAATCTCGAACTTTTCAAATTTAAAAACATGATTATTTACATTTGAAAAAAATAAACAACAAATATTTTCCTAGTAAATCAAAGCATTAAACTTTAATTACACAAACTGATTTCTATAGCGACCCCGGTCTTTTCCCATTTGATTATTGTATCCGGACTTATGTTCCGTAGACTCCATTGTTGTGTTATTGTTGTTGTCGTCTTTTAATTCCTTAGCTTTGGAGTTATAGGATGTGTTGGGCAGGTTTGGAACAGGTTGGTTGAGCTTAGGAACCAAAACTAGTTGCCCAGATTTTAGCTTGTCCGCTCGAGCGGGAGTTCTGGCGCTCGAGCGGGAAAAACACCCATCCAGTATTTCTTGTGCAGGGTTGGACGCTCGAGCGGGAGTTGGGCCGCTCGAGCGGGAATGTGGGAGTGACGCTCGAGCGGGGAGTTGGACGCTCGAGCGGGTACCTAGTTTGTCGAGATGCTGGGAGTGTGCATCCGCCGCTCGAGCGTGGGATTGTCCGCTCGAGCGGGAGTCTGTGAGTGTGCGCTCGAGCGGGGTTTTGTCCGCTCGAGCGGAGATGCTGAGTATAAAATCGTGATTTCGTGTTTTAAAACAGTTTTTCAGCCCCTTTTGATCCAAAAACCCTAAAGTTCGACCTTTCTTCTTCTCTAAACACCTTTTCTCCTAGGTTTGATCTAGTTAGGGTGTGTTTCTACCCTAGTTCTTTTACAAATAAGATAGAGGAGAGTGAGGGCTTCCATTTAATCTGAGCAGTTGTCAGTTTGGAACACTTCGGAGTTTCGAGCATCTTCTTCATCATCATCTTTTTGGGTTATTTCTTCGAGGTAGGGATTTCCTACTCCATTTATATGTTTTAATCCTAAGTGTTGGTATTTTGGTATGTGGAGGTAGTTTGGTAATTTCGGAAGAAACCTTAGGGTTTTGGTTTAGATTAATTTGTATAATTAATTTAAAGGAATCATGTGGAATTTGGTTTAATTCATGGGATTGGGAAATTTAGTGAATTGATGATATATATATTTGGGGTAGTTTAATTATTTACCTTTGGGAATGTTAAATTTACATTCATTGATGTATTTATTTCTTATTTAGAAATAACTGTTTTGGGCTATCGGTGGAGGATAGCCATTGATTGTTGTAGACCTTGCATGCGGCTTAGGTATAACTGGAATTGAGTCAATTGTTTGACTGTTGAGTTAATACAGAACATTTGTGTATTAATTATGTGTTGTATATGGCAATTGTGTGTTTATTGCATATGCATGTTGTTTGGAGAAGATAGGGGATGAACTCCACGGTTTAGGGGAAGATAGGGGATGGACCTCTAAACCGGATTTATTGGGAGGAGATAGGGGATGGACTCCAGTAGCATCACTCTTATGTGTGCTTATTGATTAATAGATATATTTCTATTTATTGTGGATATGATACATCACTAAAATGTGTATCAGTTGGGAAGTATGGAAGTGAATTGGTTATGATTGATACAATACCAACTTGTGTATTTGTTATGGTTAGGTCTAACTTAAATTGTTATTCCTGTTGAATTGGAAGTATTGTTAATAAAAGATGAAACCCCGTTGAGTTATTTGGCCAGGTTCTGAGCCATAAGTGGGAAGTAAAATGTGCCATAGACAGTGTGTCATAGGCAATGTAGACAATTGTGTCATGAAAATTGTAACTTGATTGTAGAGTGTTAACCATGTATCAGATGCTAATACTTTAGTTAATTCTTATGCTTGGTTTAGTATTTCTCTACTGGGCTGTGGCTCACCCTATATGGGAACTTTATTTTTCAGGTTCAGGTGGTTCACTCCCTCCAAGGACTTAGCTTGTGAGGAATTGAATTTGAAGACTTGTCTCATTTCTACTTGTTTTATTTGAACAATGAAATCTTTCAAGCCTAGGGCTTTATCTGTTTTTGAGTTAGAACTCAGTAAATTGTGTCCAAGTGTTGGCTTGGCAAGATGTAAGCCCGTAGGGCATTTATTCTGATGCTTTATTTCATAATACTCTGATGGATGGATTTATATTATTGTTTTAATATAATAATGCATGTTTATATTATTTATTCTGGGTTTATTTTTGAGGGCGTGACAATTTCAATTTTCAAATATCTGCTGCTATATATATAGTAGTTCTATCAACAAAAAAAATGAGTCATTCCTACAACAAAACAAAGTTTGATTGAGCAAATAAAAATTAAGGAACCTATGGACTACCATAAGCAACCTTCAATTTGGCGACGTCATTATGCAAGTAGTGCCACCGTTTTTCTCTCCCTCCATCTTATCTATATATATTTCTCTCCAGATTCCCTCTTGAACCCTACAACTTAACACCCAAAATGCTTCAATAAAAAATCAAATTAAAGTGAAAATTAAAGCTAAACAAGAAAAATGATTTGAGAAAAGAACAGGGGCAAAAATCACAAAACGAAGATATAACACCAGCCATCAAATATGATGATAGGAGCATATAACTCAACCAATTCCTTAAATTCAATACAAGAAAAATGAAGTAATCCTAATTGTTAAAAAACACCAATATCATGGAGAGGATTAAATGATCTTAATAACGTTTCCCAAAAAGTCAGTCATTCCACAAATAGCATCATATAACTACACTTGAGATCAAGCTTGTTAAAAATTAACAAGAGAATAAGAATGGACTACAAAGCCAAAAAGAGTCATAACATAACTCTCAAAAATTCAGAAGGATCAAAGGGAAAAAATATCTGGAGAGCAAAGAGGAAGGCCATATGTAAGCTAA
The DNA here is from genome assembly GCA_030407325.1 of Camellia japonica. Taxonomy (NCBI): domain Eukaryota; kingdom Viridiplantae; phylum Streptophyta; class Magnoliopsida; order Ericales; family Theaceae; genus Camellia; species Camellia japonica. The sequence goes on from JAPPVO010000059.1 coordinate 150,313,857, forward strand.
ACTAGCAGCATTTTCTTAGAATTCCATTTGGCAATCAATAAATATTTTAGTAGAAAATAATAGATAAATGGCTCTGTCACAAGCTCTAAACTAGAAAATACTTCAAAATCCACAAACAAAAAGCTGAAAACTGAATCTAGTTTCGTTACTACAATATGCAAAAAATTAAGAAATATGATATAGTCCAAATTTTTTTTTAAATAATTGGGTAAACTACACTGAATCTAGTTTTGTTACTACTATATGTAAAAAATTAAGAAATATGATATAGTCCAAGATTTTTTTTTTTTAAATAATTGGGTAAATTACACTGACCTATCTATTGAGGCTTTTGACAAGATGGAGACATCCCCACAAGTTTAAATTACACTGACCTCTCTCTGCCACCTAATTACAAATCACAATCACCCCTCCATCATTGGTTTGAACCATCATACATCATCACCCAAGTCTCTAACCATCTCCAATAATTTTATAAATAATATTTTTCAAAAAATTTAACTCATAATTTTTTGGTTAATTCTTTTGCGGCTGAAAAATCATATGATGTTCATAAATTCAAACAACGTCAACAAAATCATATCATCAATATTCAGTAGTCATGATACGGGTAACAAATCGTATCTATCTGTGTAATCCATCAAAAAACATACAGGATTTCAACACACAGATCCTCTTTGGTAGAGGAGAAAATCAAGCAAAACAATAGAAAATCTGACAATAGTTAAAAAAATTATGAAGAAAATAAGGGGGGGAAAACAGATGAGATCGTAAAGAAAAAGTAAATAAAAAAACCAAATCAAAGAAAACTACTAAGTTTAGATTCACAAAAAAACAGAGACGAAAAAGAAATATGGAATGTAGCAATTTGTTCGAGGCCATAATCAAAATGAAAGTTTATGTTTGAAAGGCACGGAGAATCGCAATGTTTCTACTATTGCCAACCTTCAATGCAAGTGGTTTGTCATTGATTCATTGACACCCTTGCTCTGCAAATTGGCTTTTCCCTCTTCTATATCACAAACCCTAATACATAATACATATATTTACATAAACATGTAAAAGAGAGAACGAAAAGAAAGAAAGAATTGGGTACGAGAAACATTTGGGGCTACTCAAATATCAAAAGGTGTTGTCTATGCCATATTCTAAGACTTTTGATGTAAAGAACATAATTTTTGGACAACTTTAGCATTGTGTGAAATCTTAGAAGTGTTGAAAATTTGAGAAAAATAATGTAGTTAGACTAATCATGGGGTTAAATAGCCTAATTAAAAACATGGTTTGATTTAGTTGAGTTTTGCTATTTTTTTCAAAATTTTCAAACTAGTTTTGCTTGCTAGTTTCTTGAGTAAATATGTTCTTATGATTATTTTAAGGTTTAAGTTACTTTTGTGGATTTGTTGGGTTATTTAATGAATTTAGAGACTATAAGGGCTAAATGGTGATTTTGGCCACTTAAGGGTAAAATAATCCATTAAAAGTAATTTGGGTGAAATTCTTGAATTTATCATATAAGAAATTAACTTGTGGTTAATTGGGATATAATGGTAAATGATGCCTTGAAGGCATTTTGATAATTTATGCCTTGAGGGCAATTTGGTAATTTTGTCCTTGAGAGCATCTTAGTAATTTGTGCCTCAAGGGCATTTAGGTCAATTATGCCTTGGGGGCATAATTGAGATTGGACCCTTAATTAAGGGTATTGGCCAAGGAGAACATTTTTTAGAAAATGGCCAAGTGTCGAAAAATATTCCAAGTGTAAAAGTAAATTTGTGACTTGAGTGTTAAATAACCAAGTTTGGAGTTTTATTTGTACTCGGTTGATTTTCAGTCGAGTCTTGGTATTATTGATTTTACAGGCGTGCCCAGGTTATAGGCTTATAGCCAGTATTGCCAATAAGCTTCAGGAGATAGTGGATCGAGCTATTTGAGGGTTAGAACTCCAGACACTGCGCAGTTGATAGCAATAGTAGCTTCTGTGGAGAGGGTGGTGTGGATTTTCTAGCATGCAGCTCAGAGGGAGCATTGGGTGAGATCAATGTAGGACCTAGTATGTACTTATTTATAGCTTGGATATGTTATGTGTTGGTGAGGCTAAATTTTTGCCCTGTTGGCAGTTTATTTAAGCCCTATTGGCGGTTATTGATTTTGGATTCTTTCCATTATTTAATTATCTCTAGTGAGTTAATTAAATAATATAAAATTAAGTTAATCCAGAAATTGGACATTCCATTACATAATTTATTTGTCACAACACTAACATGTTTACTTAGTAAGAAATGAGATTACTATTGGGTGAGTGTCAATACTCACCCCCCTGCATTGTGTAGGTACTAATGGACACCCGCCGGCATGAGCGTTGGGACGTAGTTTGTCATGTTAAGTTCAAACCCTACGTTAATTGGGCTTGCATGCCTTTACATCTTTTGTTGGATTATTATATTAATTAATTTCGGGTCTGTAACATTTATTTCTATTATTGCATGATGTACTTCATTTTATTAGTTTGGGCACCAAGTGAGAATGTGTTTAGTACGTGAGAGAACACTAGAGTTTTTGAACTTAAAGGGCAAATTATTTCAAAAACTATCAAATGGCATGCTTCCTAATACAAGCTGAATCTTATCAAAACACTTGTTTTGGCACCTAAAGTTCAGTCAGGCTCTTATAAAGGAAAAATGGACATTTTTCTAGCCTCATACAACTTAAGGCCATTGGGCACATTTTACGAGACAAACCTAAATTTCATAATTGAATGAGAATTGGCTATGGAAAGGGATTTTGAGAATGAACTAAGTAATAAAGGGAGTTTTTAATTAAAACCTCATGCTTAGGTTTTTTTTTTTTTTTTTAATTGGCACGGAGGTGTCTAGATCAAAACCCGACTAATGTCCCAGGAGTGCACAAGTCCTCAGTAAGGAGTTTCCCACAACTGCATCATGGTTAATTCAAGGGTTTTCCCCCGGTCCGATGGCCCCAAGGAATTGTTAGCACCTAAGAAGTTTTGATCCCTAAACCTTGGAGAGAGTACACCCCCAAGACCCAAGGCTTTGTCACCAAGTTAATTGTTTCCGCCTAATAGATCTTTAAAAATCGGGGGCGTGACAATCTATGTGGTCCAATATACTACATAAAGCATCCATTTTGCCTTTACTACATATTAGGCAATTTTGAAATTTGCAAAGTTCTTCACATAACATGTCACGCAAAAACAAAATCCTTTTTTAGGATCGTAACAAGTGAAAGGGGTTTCGAAAAGAATTTGAACCCTAGAGGTCTATTAAGGCTCGATTGGTCTAGAAAAAGGTTGGTTAAGGTGTTTGACTAGGCTAAAGTATATATAAGTGCATCCAATTTCAAATAAAAGTGGGCAATTCAAAAGTTTCAAACGATCTCTCATGTTCATCATCGAGCAATATTCTCAAACCCACTTAAAAGATAAAAGTATAGTCAATTTCAAGCATAGAGACAAGGCTACTATGTATCATTCCATCTTCACGTTGTGTCCGACAAAACAACTTAAAAGATGAAAGTGTAGTCAATTTTATCATACTCAGTCCAAGTTCAAAGTACCATTTGTACAAGAAAGAATCCCCTTGGTCATGAGTTCTTCTTCACAAAAATAGAAATAGGATCCATGAAATAATTGTGAGTTCATTTTGTGCAATAGCCATTCCCATCAAATAGGTAGTGGCTTTGATTAAGGGAACCCACCAGAGCCATAGCAATAGTGAATCTGCATACGGTAACTGTCACTGTTAGTGGATGTGAAGCTAGGTTATCTATCCATGACCAGATTGAAGCTTGGGTGAAACTAAGTGGAGGTATGAATCGGCTGATGCTTTAGAATCAACAAATAAAGTTGTGGTTAGGGATAACGTTGTGGCAACATTGCAATTTAATGTCCTACCAAATCATATTTCTAAGAAATCATTAGCAAACTCAACCATGTGTAGTAAGGTCATGCCAAAGTAAATCATTTTATCAAGGGAGTGTTGCTAATAGCCTCACCAAATTTCTTGGAGCACCCACCAACAAATTTTGATTTTTTTTATTTTTCTTTAGACACCCCACTTAATACCAAAAGTGTCATCCACTAGCAAACCGTAATCCTACCCACCCCACACACAACCCACTACCACCAGCTCCAACAACCATCCCCCTGCCCCTCAGCAGCTCCGACCGCCACTCCACAACCCTTTCCCACCTCCAGCACCACCATTAGCATCCCTTCCCTGTCCTCCCTCAGCCTCTTTCAACTCCCCGCCACCTCCGTAGCCCCCACCCTCCATGTGCCACCCTAGTCCTCTCCACCCTCTGACGGCCTCCCCTCTAACTGAGAGAGAGAGAGAGAGAGAGAGAGAGAGAGAAGGGAAGGGGGAAAGTGGTGGGGTAGGTGCCGAGGATGGGCTGGGAAAGGGTGGGTGAGGGTGGGGAAGAGCAAGGGATGGGCGGGAGATGGTTGCTAAAGCAAGGGGAAGGGCAGGGGAAAGGCCAGAGCAACTAATGGATGATGTGGGAATGAGGTAGAGGTAGAGTTTGAGTGGTTAGGGATAAAGATAAAATAGGTATTTTGTGCTAGGGCAAAATGGTAATAAAAATATGAATAAGTGGGGTCTAAAGAAATTGGCGGGGCATATAGCAACAATCTTATCAAGGTGGCTAGTTTGAGGCACATATGTATTACGCAATGTTGCTAGAATCGTACAATAATTATATGTATTGTTCTATTTATCTCATATTGTATGGCTTAAGATATAGTGTGTCGACATCGGCTTGTGACTAGAATCGTGTGATACTTTTTTATATTGTTCAATTTTGCATCTTGCCACAATTCCATGAGTATCACACGATGAGTTAAGAGAGATAATTTGAATGATCTAACTTTAAGCATCTTCCTAAATTAATTTGGCATGATCACCAAACTCAAATGATGTTAGAAAATCATAATCAACAAATTAATAATAGAAAACAAAGAGATGAAAAATTTTCTTCAAACACAGGGAAAAAAGGGATTTATAAAGAGAAAAGAAGAATTTATTTATGAACACAAAGGATGGGTAGTAAGACCATGGCTGTTGTGTTATGAACCCAGAAGGGGTTTTCACATTGCCTAGTAACTGTTAGATTTGGCTTCGTCCTGAGATTTGAACCAAAGGCATGGTGGTTAAAATTGCAATAATAAAACAATAAGGACAAGTTGTTTCTAGTTCATAGATCCAAAGAGTTATGTATTCCTCAGCTATTGGTGGCATAGTTAATATCCACAATATGGCTTGTCTGAGAGAAAGATCTATTTTATCAATTTTTTTATTTTTTTTATAAAACAAGAATTCCACAGTTCTGTATTGGGACACTGTTAATCAAAGCAATGGGCAATCTTCCCATTCTAGCAACATAAATTGTACACAAAGGGAGCTAAGCTAACCGGAGGATCAAGTAAGCTTGTATCATACCATCTATGAGTTGAAGAAAGGTAAAGTATGTAAAAATGGTCTATTGGCTGCAAACAAATATCTTGATACAACATGATAGCTAGTTTATATCCTAATTGATGCCACATGACCTTGTAAGGTCTAGCAAAACAAATCTAGGAAACATGGCAATAAAAATATATCCCTTTTCGATCAATGCAGCATTTTAAAGAACAAGTACACCGTTCAAAGTGAAACCATTAAGAGATGAAAGCTCCAAATTGTCATGGAGTATGTCCAAACAAACTTTCAAAAAGACACCAACAAACAGACAGATAGAACTAATACCTGATGATCATCAAGGGAGTACCACATGCCACTTGATGTGCGAACAAAGCAGTAATAATGGCAGGAATGTGTGCTCCAACCGGCATGAACAAGAACACCATAAAGAGTATACTTTAAATCTCCATCCTGTCAAGTACAATCAAAGAATTAGCCATGGCACAAAACACACGGGGTATCAATCTCTCATCAAATTGGTACTAATGCTACCTAAGAGATTTACCAAGCATATACAACAGATTTAGTTTCTAGATCAATAAAAGTTGTAGGTCCATCAGGAATTTTTATCCAACTGGCTATTTATAAAAATCTGGTTACCAGATTTTTTTAATTATTAGCAATTTATCATTCATCCTCTGGTAACTCAAGTGTTACACGTGTGGATGAGTTTTGAGCATAATAAATCTATCATCTGAGATTGAACATGGCAGAAAGTCACCACACCCAATACATGTTCCAGATGCCACTATCACATTGCTTGCCCTGCCATAAAACCAACACAACATGTGGGTAACTGGAATAAAATGTTGGCAAGAAAATGTATCAAAAACCCGGTGAAAATGCCTGGTAAATGCATAACCAGGTGAAAGTTTTCAAGTCATTCCCCATTATGCTTCTAATTTGGTTCATGTTTCCACATTTCCCAATGTTCTATACAAAAAGTTGAATCCTGTTATGTATGTGTAATATCCTCTCAAGCCTGTTTTCTATTGGTAGCTAGTATACTTGAAACCATTCCAATTTTTGTTAATTTCAAAAACATGAAATCCATTTGATTGTCAATGACAATATCAAATTTGTGGACATAACATGTTCAAATCAATGAACTTTCCAGATTAATAGAAAATGGAGGCATTGAAAATTCAAAATTTGGAAATTTGGTTACAACCTATGTTGCACGGACTCGGGTACGAGTATCAGGTACGGGTGCGTATCTAGAGGTCGAACACTTCAAAATTAAAAATTAAAGATACGTGGATATGTATCCAAATTTAGATACAGGTACGGGGATACGTTAAATAGATTTTTAAATAATATATATATTTATTATATGAAGATGAGTTATATTATATAAATAACAAATAAAAATTATAAAATAATTTTAGATATAAAATAAATTATATTATATATGATAAAATAAATTATTTTTATTTTAGACATAAAAATTATATTATTTATGATATATTATATTATATAATTTTTTTGGATGAATAATATTATATATTATTATATTAATGTAATTTATATTATATGTTAATGTAAATGTAATATGAATAATAATTTACAAAAATTATTATTATATATGATATTTTAAGAAATAATAATTAGATATTTTATTATATATGATAAAAATTATAATTTATAAATTATATAAATTATATTATATATATTATATATCATCAATATATATGATCAATTAAAACAGAGACGAAGAGAGAGGGAACAACGAACACTGAGAGATGAAGAGAAAGGGAAGCAGAGACGAGACGAAGAGAGAGAAGCACAAAGACGAAGACGATCGAGATCGGCAGTGAGAGAAGAGAGTGACGAAGATGATCGAAGCCCTCAGAGACAAAGACGATGACGATCGTGATCAATAGTGAGAGCCCTAATCGTGATCGATGATCGAAGCCAACAGCGACCAGGTTCTCTCTTCCTTTCTCTTCTTTCATTTCTTTTGTTGTCTATAAAGAGCCGTGTCCGAGAGAGAAGAGGCGAATCCGACACAGATCCCACACCCGCACCCGTGTCGTGTCGTGTCGTGTCGTGTCGTGTCGACACGGGTACTTCGCCCCAAAGTGCCGAGTCCATGTAACACAGGTTACAACTAAACAAAATTGGTTCCCCCACTATACCTATACAAGCTATGAGTATCATAGCAGGCATCAATAAAAAGTTCACTTACATAGGGTGCAGTGACAAAAGGTTTTAAGTCCAATGTGGGACCAAACAGAACTTTCTTGTCAATCTTTTGCCCAGGTTGATATGTACCAAACCGCTTTAGCTGGATGGCAAGAACATAAGGGGCCTTGTGAATTGAGAGCTGTTTGAGAGCCTCTACTTTTTGCTTGCATCTTTGACATTGATACCGTCTCTCTCCTCCATCTAAATATTCCTTGGCAGTAAAATGCATGAGTGCCTTATGCAACGATTCTGCATTGTTGATTTCAAGACTTAAATCTAAGAATGGATCGAACTTGTTGGAGCAGAAACAGCATTGCATGCATTTCACCTGAAAATAAAAACAAGACTATTAATGAAAAAAACAGCTAGAGTCTCAAATGCTAATAGATTTCTCTATTATTGTGAGCAAATCCATCAAAAACTTCTTCTAGATTATTGTCAGTATTTATATAACATTGAAATTCATGGTTATTTACAAAGGCAAAAAGTGTGTTTGGTTTGAGCTTTTTGGATTAAGTTTTTTGAAAATTGAATTTTTTGGTTTTCGTGTTTTTTTGTTTTTAGTGAATATTTTTAAAATTTTAAACATTTTTTTTACTTTTTTAGATGCATCTTACTTAGATGTATCTAAAAAGTAAAAAATTTGTGAAAAAATATTTTAAAAAATTAATAAATATATAAAAATACAAAAAATATACTGAATTCTCTTTTTTTTTTTTTTTTTTTTGTATTTTTGGTATTTAGTGAATTTTTAAAAGGTTTATTTCACAAATTTTTTACTTTTTAGGTATATTTATGTTAGGTATGTCTAAAAAGTAAAAAAAAAAATTGCTTAAAATATTAAAGAAATTCAGTGAAAACAAAAAAACACGAAAAACAAGAAAGTAGAATTTTCTAAAAAGTGTTTTTTGAAAAACCTAACCAAGCAAGCTGAATGTGTTCCAGAAACAAGCACACAAGAAAAAAATGTTTACCTGGCTACGGAGGCGACCACCAAAGATCTTGTGAACCAAGCTTTTCTCGTAAGCACTAGGTGATTCACTTGGTATTCCTGCAGGTAAGCAACATTTGTGCATTGACTCCAGCAAATTTACCATGTACTCATGAGCATCCTCCTGTCTGGCATTTCAAAAGTTCCGAGATATGCCTAATATGTGGTCAAGGATTCCAAATTCTAAAAACTACGAAAAAGAAGAAGAAAATACCCATGTTGTGGCGGTTGGGTTTATTAGCCTTTCTTTTTTTTTTTAGAGAGGAGGGGGTTGTGAACAATAATTTAACTTACGACTCATAGAAGCTATGCGGGAAATGTGTCCTCACTACCAATTCGTGTCCAAATTCCTTGAATCCTAGATACAAGGTAAAATTATAATGATACAAAATTTGATTTCTGAGCTACCTGAAACCTTAGTTTGTATACAAAATTCATATTTCCTTACATTGTTATGAAAAAGAAACATGCATTGGCACAATTTCAATAAAAGAGAGGGAAAATCGCTTCCACAATGTTCAAACTTTAACTCAATACCCACAGTGCATAAAAAAATTTCTCTTGTGAAAACCTCTTTGCCGTCTATAGGGGGTAAAGCAGATAATGAATACATTCAAATGTATAAAGCTAAAAATTTAAAATAAATAAATAAATACATACCTTGCAACTTTAACAGAAATTCAAGAAAGTGATTCACGATAAAACAATATAAGGATACACCGCAAGTTTGAGACGAGATCCTTTGGTGCTAAGCTTCTCCCAGTTAATTGTAGGGCACGGCTAACATGTCTCTGTATAGCACACAAAGCACAAAATCCAGCAGTACGACCTTCATGAATCGATTGCAAAAATAAATTAAGGTATGAAATACTAATATTAACACAAACAAATGTTCTAGACATGAGAATCAACATTAAAAAAAATGAAGACCATCCATACAACCAAAAAAAACCTTTAAAATATAAAAAGAGAAAAATAACAGCAGACCTATTAGCAGTCCATTACATGTTACCTAATCCATTTCTTCAAACATTTTGGAATTTTAAAGCACACTCAAAGTGGAGTGTGGGAAACTCTAAATGGAGTGCAAATTTTCACTTTATCCGCACAGCAAATTTGGGGTAAATGCTTAGCCCTTTTTGAGAAAATAATAAAGAATTTATCCCCTTTGAGAAATACTAAAACAAGACAAAAAATACACACAAATAAACAAAAAGAAATGATAGTATTACGCACATTTGAGGTTATAGTAAGATACCCTGGAGGTAATTGTAATACTCTCTCCTTGTGTAGATACAAAGTCAATAATTAGTTACAAATTGTCAAGATTTTCTGATTATTGACTTCAGAAGCAGAGCTACATGCTCTTGAGTGGAGTCAAATGACCTTAGTGAAATTTTCAAAAGAATAGGTGCCAATTTAGTAATCTCTTAAATATTTCAGGATTTTTTTTCCAGTCAATGGTTAGCATCCAATAATAGTAGTGAATCAAATTCCTAAAATATGAAACTAAGCTTAAAATCATATCCAGAAGCATCTCTTTAAGTGAATTTTCAAGTCGCATATCCCCCGTCATGAGATAAATAATTCTTAAAAGGAGTTTACATCTTTGTGATTGACATCTTTTTCACTTGTTATGAAGATATAAGTAAACAAAACTTGAACTAAAACTTCTTTAATAAACCAAACCAAACCAAACTAAGCCTTAAGTCCCATCAAATGGGATCGGCTACATGAATTCTTCTTCTTTACGTGACTCTATCAAAGGCCATTTCGTTAATCAAATTAAGTAGATCCATATCTCTATTTGCAACGCTAGCTAACGTTAATCTAGGCCTACTCAGTCCCCTAACACTTCCATCTACCGTCACTATATCGCATTTTTTCACTACTGCCTCTGTTGGTCTCACTAAAACTTCTTTAATAATAATTTAATTTTTTCAATTCATCAATTCTTTGAAATGAAGTAATTTTTGTAGAAATCAATTGCTTAGTTTTAATTTTTAGTGAATTAATTTTGTATGCTAGGGTTTTGTTTTCCATCATTTTCTATGATAGTGGATATACATATATAAGATTGTGGCAAAGTTAGCACTGATATATTTTATATAAACTAAAATTTAGCATAATCGATTAGTTGTTGATTGACTCCAGGAAAAAAAAAAAAAAAAAATCTTAACTCCACCACTGATTTACTTGTTTTGGCAAAAATTGCATAAAGATTAAAGACAATTACTAAATGTGTACTCTTCTTCCAATTCAATAAGCTGTTTCAACGTTAAAAATTTTGGATCGCCTACATATGCATCTTCAACAAGCAAGTATTGATTCTAAGGCTTGGGAGCATATTAATATCTATATGATTGGCATACGACTGCAGTTCATTGGTGAGTACTCTAAAATGCTTATGAATATCTACGGCCAATTTAGGGGATGGGCATGGTCATTGGGGGAAGAGAATGAGAACACTAAACAGGTAAGGTTGCCTGCCAAGTTCTGGGTTTTATAAGATGGGTTGATTCAAGTTCAAGTTTAAGCATGTATGTCCAATTTTATGAAACTCGTGCATAAACTTAAATGCATCATGCGCACACATATTTACCTAAACAATCCACCAATGAGAAAATAAAATGTACTTGTGTCAAGGACATATACATATTAGAAGACAAGTGGTTGTGTCTTTGTCCATTTTGCATTTAGGGTATTTAAGGTTAAGCCAAGCTCAGGTAGGGTTTGTCCTAGATCATTTCAATCAAGGTTTGAATCACCAATTGTTCATCCAACTTCAGAAATTTTTCTAGAAATATATAATGAACATGAAAATATAGCATCACAGAATCATGAGTGCAATTCATCTAGTAAATTGTGTGCAAGATGAGGCGAGAGAGGGTGATAGAAACTCACAAGAATTTTGATGCTTCCCACTTTGTAAATATGCGGCTAAAGGCTCTGTATATGTGAGGCATTGTATAACCGAATTGAGAAAACAAGTATTTCCAAGATTTTCCAGTCCTGCACCCGGTAAGTTATGCATACCATCCTAATAGTTAAGCAAACCCATAACTTCAAACCAAGTCAACATTCAACAAAGTTCAAACTAATAAAAGTAAATGTAAATATGCAACTATATAAATAATCAAACACCTACAAATTAATAATGTAATGGCTGATTATACAAATAAGCCAAATCAAACTAATAAAGATAGCAAAATCACAATAAACCCTTGAAAAAAAATTAAAATAAAACACAAACTAAAGCATCCATCAACCAAAAGCCTAATCTATAAGCAAATCCAATAATTAGAGAAAGAATTTTAAAGAAAAACAATCTAATTGAAAAGCTAGCAAACTACCCAATCCCAACAAACAAACAAAAAAACCTGAAAATGTATATAAAATGCAATACAAACAGCGAAAAATGTATAGAAATTAACAACAAACTAAACCAATCAAAATCTAGAACAAAGTGCAAAAGACTGTTAAACCATATATAGAACAATACAAGGCAGAAATTACCAAAAACACAACACACATATATATACATATCAACGGAACAACTACTCACAATTCTCCGAAAAGCAATCCCAAAACTGAGCTCAGGGTCCAACCCAACATCCAAAAACTCCGACCCATCTGGTTTCTTCCCAGCCAGACCCGATTGACCACTGCCCTGGCCCGACGCACCGAGCCTCCGTGGATCCGAGATAGTAGTTGGGTTCAGAGTCCCCAACCGAAACGCTCCGCTGCCATTGCTGAACCCAGAGAAATCGACTTTTCAGCTGAACAGAGATTCGACTTTTTTGCTGGGTGGAAATCGACTTTTCTGCTGAGCAGAGATTCGATTGACGGCAGAGCCGGAGGGTCCGATGACTCATCTGGGCGTGAATTGGGTGTGATCAGTGTTTCAGCCATCATAAGAGAGATCTCTGTAATTGAGTACAAGAGAGATCTTCAGATTTGTACCCAAAAAACCTCTCTCTCACTCTCTCCCTCTCTCTCTAGAACATGTAACAGCTTGTTTCTCTCTCTACAAGCACCTGTATCTAGCTCTCTTTCTCTCTCTAAAACCAGAGGCTTGGTTTGGGCTTTCGGTGACACAGGCAAGGGAGGCGAAGCCCAAAAAACCACTAAACCCTTTTCTTTTTTCTTTTTTTTCTTTTTTTTTTCTTTTTTAATCCATACATTCTATCTGAGAGATCATCCAGGTCTGCCGCTGAAAGTTGGTTGTAGAAATCATCCCCATCTCCCATGACTGGTTCATTGTGCCATTGATCATCTTCTTCCATTCTTGGTGATTCATAAGAGACCACTATGTTGATAATTGGGATACTAACTTTCATCGACGAATGTCTCTTTGCTGAAGGGATATCCTAGGACAGCTAAATTACAATATATCTTTTGATTTCTATCTTCACAGACTAGTCGTCCATAATTTTCATTATATGCTAATAGAGGATTGTTGGCAAACTTCCTCCATTTATTGAGCTGGTTTCTGAGTGGAAATTTTTTACATGGCTAGGGTCTCCTATTGAGAAGTCCTGGGTATCCTGGAAATGTCGAGGTTCCTCTGAGATACATTTTATGTTTAGCTGGATTACACCATATTCCCTTCTATTCTGGTAATCTGCTATCAATTATTGCTTCTACATATGGGTGATGTTCTTCCATTACGCAAAGTACTCCATGAGCTAGTTTATTCCTAAAGCTATCTGTCTGATCTAGATCTGCAAAAATCATTCTGGAGACGAAGCCATAGTCTAACAATTTTGAGGCTGTTAGATAACGCGTTTCGCCCCTAATTTCTATCTCCAATGGCTCGAACGTTGCTAAATTTATCTGGCAAAGGCAGATGCTGAAATCTAAATTACACTGGCATCGACCAAATTGTTCTGACCTCTTCTTACATCTTTCTTCTTCTAAGCAAGGTTGCTCTTCGTCTTCGTAGGCATAAGTCCATTGATATGCTATACCAGGGCATTCGATTCCTGCTATGGAAAGGTCTTGAAGAAATTGCTGAATAGTGACTAGTTCGCTATTTCTACTGTCTTCGGCTAAGGTGTATATATAGGTTTTAGGTCTTCTATTACTTGGCTTTTCTCACAAAAAGATCGAATGATAAAATGCCTGAAGAAATACATTCTAGCACTCAATTGTTCAAATTCCTCACTAGTGAGTTATCTGATTTCTTGGTCAGGAATGGGGGCAGTTGTTTTTCCTGGAGCTAATTTTTTAAGCTGGATAGTTAGAGTTCGAATGGTGGCTCTCAATTGTTTTTCTTCGTCTCGGAGCTGGTCTAGCTCTTCACTGACTCTTTTGCCTTTATTCATAATTTTTGTGAAATTTCTGGAAAGACCTTCACAATGTCTACACATCTGGAGAGGATTTTGTGAATCTATCTGAGGATTAGAACTACTGCTTCCAGAGCTACTGCTTCCAATTATCTGGCTAACTAGAACTCCACTAGTAGCAAGAATAGTTGACCTCATCTTGCTGAATGTGTCTAGGTAATCTTTAGCTATCTGGCTGATAAAGTAACTGATTCCTATCTGTCTTCGGGCATATGTGCTGGCTGACTTGAAATCATAAAATTCTTTATACTGAGGTATGGGAAAATTTTTAACTAAGGGTTCTACTTCTATCCAGTCATGGTAAATACCGGGCTTAGTTCCTTTAGCTACTACATAGAAAGAAAAACTTTTAGACAAAGGTTTATTTTGAATTTTTGAGAAATATATACTAAGAGAGTTTAGGGCTGAAAGGCGTTTAGTTGGGTGGCTATGGCTCCAAATTCCATTATTGAAGGTCTAACTCAATTCCTGTTAAAGGTCTGAACTTGTTTCTGCCTTCATGAATGGGAAGAGAAAATCCCCCAAAGTTCGTGGTTTTGCTGTTCTCCATTATCTGCACAAAAATTAAACTGATTATCTTCTTTTCTAAATAAATTTTCCTACTTAACCAATCTGTTAACCTATTATCACTCCCTTTAATATGTTCAAATTCTACTTTATATCCTTGTCCTACTATACAGTCTAAATATTTTGCCCATCTTCTAGTACTTAATTTACGCTCATTAAGTTTGTTATGAAATCTAACTATAACTTCACAATCTGTCCTAATTGTAAAAGGTTTGTGCAAAAATAATCTAAATTTATTTATTGCATATACTGCTCCTAATATTTCAAAATCTAGGCTGGTCATGGTTGTGTCTTTTTCTTTAAATTTTCCAGAACTATATCTACAAATGCGTTCTTTATTTTTGCTATCATACTTACTAGGTTTAGCTAATAATATTGTTCCCCATCCTAATTGACTTGCGTCTGTTTCTACGACTATGTATGCTGATTCTAAGAGGAGTTGTAGATCTGGTAAATTTTTACAAATATCTTTAATTTTTCTAACTAGAGCTATATCTTGCTGATTGAAATATTTCTGTCCTGTGGGTGTAGTCTTACTATAAAAGGGTCCTATTATTTTACTGAGGTTAGGAATGTACATTCATGCATAATTTAAAATTCCTAAAAATGATTGAAATTGTTTTCTATCTTCTAATTTATCTGGATAATCTAAAATTTTCTTAACTATGTGAGGTTGTAACCTAATCTTTCCATCTCCTAACTCCATTCCTAAAAATTCTATACAAGGCTTATTTAATACCATCTTTTTCTTGCTAATTATTATTCCATTATTCATGAATTCTTCTAATGCTATATATAAATGATCTATGTGACTATTTTTATCTGGACTGAATACTAATATGTCATCTATGTATACCAATATAAAACTATATTTATTGAATATACTATCTATTTTACGCTGGAATATGGAAGGTGCATTTTTTAATCAAAAAGGCATAACTAGCCATTCATAATGTCCTTGTGGGCAACAAAAGGCCGTCCATGGTATGCTTTCCTTTTCCATTTTTATCTGCCAAAATCCTGACTTGTAATCAAATTTACTAAATATTTTTACTGTTTGTATTCTATTTATGAGTTGATCTTTATCTGGTATATTGTATTTATCGTCCTCTGTATTATCATTTAATCTCTTGTAATTTATAACCATTCTAGCTTTTCCTCTTTTTATCTCTGCATGATTTCTAACCATAAATGCTGCGCTCCTATGCGGACTATTACTAGGTCTAATTACTCCTAAATCTAGTAATTCCTTAATCTGTGTTCTAAATTCTTCTATATCTGCTGATGTATGATCTATTTGTGCTGATGTAATCCTATAATCTTTATTTTTTATATCTAAATTGGCTAAAACTTTATTTCTTTCCCAATATTTCATAGGTTGTTCTCCTAAAATCTCTGTTGTTTCAGCTAATCTTATTATTTCATCTAAATCATTCTCTGTTCTTCTATATACTGGTTTTTTTCTTTAATTTCCCTATTTTAGCAAAAATTAATTCTAGGTTAGCCGTTTGTCAAAAATCCTCTAGGTTCCAATAGTCTCCTTTTTCTTCAAAATCAAACTCCTCTAACTCATACTTTTCCATATCTAAATTTTCCAAAGAAGTATTTGCTATCTCCTTAGGTATGTACGTTTGGGCTAGCTCGGGAAAAATATTTCTACTAGGGAATAAAAAACTAGCGGGAACGGAATCTACTCCTATGGTACCACCACACTTCGCACGCAACTCTGATGATTGTGCTAAAGTGCTAAGGGTATATGCTGTGGGTGTATGTACAGTTCGCTTGAAGAAACTAATGTTGTGTTGGCTGATAAACATGCCGCCCTGTAAACTAAGTATGAAATTAAGTCCTAAGATGAAAGGATGATTCTGTCGGCTATTTCCAATCCAAACTTGAGGTAAAGGGAACCATTCCATATGCTGATCTTGAGAACCTAGATGATGAAAACTAATCTGTGCGCCATTGATGCAATGTGTATATGTCTGTTTAGTGCCGTCGGCTATGCTGACTATATCTTCTTCTAAGTCTTCTATAATATGTAATCTTTCTATATGTTTATTAGTATTAGGTCTTTGTCTTTTTGGGCAGGCTTTTGCAAAATGATTGGGTTCTCCACATATAAAACAATTACATTTTTTACTATTGGATTTTCTAACATATCTCTGTTTTCTTTTATCTCTTTCTTCTTTGGGTAGTTGCTTATAATTTATTCTATTAAAAGTTCTACTCTTTCTAATGAATTTTTGTTTTTTCCATGGTTTATTATATTTTTCTTTTCTATATTTTCCATATTTTTTGTATTTTTTCCTATTATATTTATCTTCATATTGCTGAGGGGTATATATTATATTGCTACAAAAATCATAATTTTGTTTTTTCAAATCTTTCTGTATTTTAACCTCTACACATTTTTCTCTAAGTCTATGGAAGGTAAAAACTATCCTAGGTCCTATTCTTAAGGTTCCTTTTATTTTTACTTCTCCTGAGGCTATTTGGGCTGGTAAGTTTGCATAATAAATTGACCATTTATTTTCTATTTCTCTTCCTAGTTCTCCGGGTAATGTTCTAAAATACTTATTTCCTATTTCTTCATCAAAACTTTTTCCAGTTTTGGCTGCTATGGCTAAATATTCTTTACTAAAGGGTACAATATATTTCCAACTTCCTAATGCCATCTGATCTAATTCAGTTAATGCTATGCTTTGAGTGTAAGTATTTCGTCTAGAAGGGTCATATCCTATAAGTATTTCTTTTATAAAACTAGTGAAATCCCATGGGTTATCTCCTAGTTCTTTAAGCTGTCTAATTATCTCCTCATATTTTCCTTTAAATGTTAAATATATATTAAAAGCCGAATCTCCTAAAAGTGTTTCCATATATTCCCACATATCAGTTGTTTCATAAGGATTACTTATCCATGCCTTTACTGCATCTTTTTCCAATCTTTCTATTACTTCTTGCCATATCTGAGGGTCGAATCTAGCTAGGTCTAAAAGGGTTCCCTGGTTATTAGCTGGCTGTAATTGTATACTCATATCTGGTTGTTTACGCTTTCCATGAAATCTATAACTTTTATTTGGGTCTGCATTACTACGTCCTGAACTTGCTAATGGCCTTCTTCCTCCTATTGTATACTGTATTGGTTCTACGGGATCTTCTACAGTTAGTTGTTGGTTACTAGTTCCAGAGCTTTCTGTATTCATGTAAAAAGTATCTTCTAAATTGGGTTGTTTTGGTATTCTAAATATTTTGCTAGGATTTATTTTATCTTCTATAATATCATCTACGTATTCAGTATGAAACTCTTGGTCTAAAAATGACATTGCTTCATCATGGGTATCTCCTCTAGCTAAGTATTCATAATATCTGGTATCTAATATTTTGTTCATGTCTTCTAGGGTGAAACTTTCTAAATCTATCTCATCAATATTATATATCTTATTTTGTGATATTGTTTTTTCTTCTGTCATTACATAAAGCTGATTTATTTCACTACGATTATCTTGATTTTCTTCCCTGTCTATACTACTAAATTCATTATCTTCAAATTTTTCTGGTGCTACATAAGTATACTGAGTGAATCTTACTGCATAGCTTCCATCTGCTCTTTGATATAGTAAGTTATCCTGATGGGCTAATCTCTTTTGTCATAGAAAATCTCCTAGTTTCCAATCTAATGCTCCATTATCTTCAGAATTATAATTTTTAGCTGGTAGTGCTTTTATTCCTTTTGCGCCCAATAATTTAACTATCTGATCATTTGTAAGTCTATAATGAGTATTACTTTCTGAAACTGCTAAGCCTAAAAATCCTGTACAAACTAATAAATTCTTTTCTCCTTTTTTTCATGTTGTATCCTCTACTTTTTATTCCTATTTTTATCTTTTTATGAAAGGTCGAGGTTGGTAGTAAGAAATCTGGTGTAAAATAAACTATTCCTCCTTTTGAATTCATATCTAATTCATAGCTGCCTAAAATACTTTGTCCTACATCATTAAACCTATCATCATAAAGACATACAAAAACTTTAGTTCCTAAATTCTCTCTAGTTAAAGCTTTAATTCCTACCACAACTAATCCTAAGTGGGTCATCTTAAGGTGTTCATTTATTGCATATTTATAGCTCTCTCTGTCTATTAAGTTTAGCTCTATTTTTTCATCCTCATGAGTTACACTAATCATTTGTTCACTATAGTGTTTAAATAGATATTGTTTTTTATGAATCTTTCCTAACTTATATACATATTTTGCTGGAATTAATTCTAACTTTTCTTTTTTAAATTTATCTATCTGTTGTTCTACATCTATAAATTCTTCCATTTTAATATCTTCATCTTCATTACGCTTTTTGCTACTGCTTCCTTTTATTAGCTATTTAAATTCTAACTCTATTTTCTTTGAACTGTTATTATTTATAGCTGAAATTAAAGTTTCTATTTCTAGTTTCGTGGGGAATTTTTCTAAATTTAAATCTGTTCTTTTTTGTAAAATTGAACTACACTGGTCTTGGATATAATCTAATTTTTTATCTTGATCTTTAATTATACTACGATTATTACGGAGATGATCTATAGATAAAATAAAAAGATTACTAATTTTATCTATGTCCTTTTTAATATTTTCTGCGAAATTAATCTGATGATCTATAATACTATTTAGTTGAAAATTGTGTTCACTATGGAGCTGATGTGTAAAAGTACCTTCAAAATTACAACGAAATTTATTTTTATCTATGCTAAGACGATGATTATAATTGCTGAGTTCTAAATCTAAATATTCTACTTTTTTCATACACAAAATTAACTCATAATTTAAAATTATTACAAGCTACTATAATATGAAATTTATAACTAACATGTCCAAAAATAAAAACTATTCTATTACCATAGGCAAAATGCATAAACTAACTTAAACTGTCCTAAAACCGAACACTGCTCTGATACTAATTTTTTGGGGGTATGGGTTAGTGGTCTACCACTATTTTGGAATTGGGCTGAGAATTATTTAATTAATTCTACAGTTATGCTAATTGGTCTTCAAACTGTTGTATGGCTAGCTTTAAGGGTTCTTGTCTTACAATTATCTGTCTATTTATTTGAGAAATTTTTAAACTGTAATTTTCTAAAGATCTGCCAGAAGCTAATGATAAGAGAAACTGATATC
Organism: Camellia japonica; assembly: GCA_030407325.1. Classification (NCBI taxonomy): domain Eukaryota; kingdom Viridiplantae; phylum Streptophyta; class Magnoliopsida; order Ericales; family Theaceae; genus Camellia; species Camellia japonica. The sequence continues at coordinate 150,333,593 of JAPPVO010000059.1, forward strand.
TTAATTTTTGATCTTCTAATTCTTGTATAAGTTCAGTACTAATTTTGATTTTAATCCTAAGTTCTTTATCTAAAGGCATACAATTTTGATTTTTTAAATTCTTTTATGAACAATATTTCCTTAATATTTCTACTCGGGTTGCTCTCCTTTCATTCTAAAATTCTTTTTCTTTTGGTAAAACTATTTTTAAGCAATGTTTGTTTTCATTACATATACTCCCACCTTGAAGCTAAGCCTCATTCAACATAGTATATTTTTATTTTCTAATTTTTACCTTTCCCTTTCTGCCTACAATTTGCCCTCCAACGCCTAACCACGGCTCACACGGGCTCTTTAGCTAAGGTCACTCAGTAATAAATTAGAAAACAGCAGATACTACGAAGGTTCAAAGCATGTAATATTAATGAGCAAACAAGCATTCCATAAACTTAGTTTTTCCAAAAAGAAAATAAATTTTTAGAACAGAAGAGTTACCCTTTTGAAATATTTAAGGAAAAAGAGAAACTACTCACACTTCATATTAATAAGAAATATACTGACAAAGATTATATTACAGACTCTGAAATTCTGAAAAACTTAGTACACTTAGAGGTTTTTGAGAGGGGTTGGAGAATTTTTACAACGCAGAGTGAAGGGGTATTTTTCATTCTGCTTATTCTGTTGGCATGCAAGCCAATTTATACAACTTAAAAAGGGATAAAAACAAAACTCTAAATCTATGCTACGTCTAAGACTTTTCCCTAAATTCAAAACCTATAAGCCTATGACTTTAGACTTTGAAAATATTTCTAATAATGTAATGACCCGGAATTGTATGACGTAATTACCGGTAATTAATTATGTGTTTATATGATTTAATTGAGGATTATCTGTTTGATTGGGAAAATATTTGTTAGAATGACAACTTCGGGACTGAAATTGATGACCGTAATGGATTCGGAAAATGAAATTGAATATACCTATATGATACCGGGAATTTTTAGACCCATTCGAAATGATAAATTGAAGACTGAATTTCGTCTGATTCGTAAAGCCTTGTTTGGCTAAGGATTTTGGCACAAAATGGTTTATATGATATATATGGTTATGGATAATGATGTTTGACCATTTTTGACTCAAACAAAAGAGAGAAGAAATATCTAAGAGAGAGAGAGAGAAGAGTTCGGGAGAAAGAAGAAAACAAGGGAAGAAGAGAAGGAAAAAGGGGGATTTCAACTAATTCTCATCAATTAAGTGATCAAGGTATGAATTTCTCTCTAAATACTTGAAGTAAAGTGGATCATCTATGAGTTATGGCAAATGAATGGAAAGGATGAAGAGAATTCATGGTTAATTGCAAGTGTTGTGTTGTATTTTTGATTTAGAGAGCATTCATGGCATATATCATGAAATTATGCTTTAACTCATAGTTTTCTTGCATGTTCTTGGTTAATCTTTTAGTGGATTCATATGAGTTTGATTTAAGAGTTTTGATGTTTAAATCAAGTTGATTTCAAGTGTTTGTGGCATTGAATTTGATAAATTGGAAGTTGATTTTACAAATGGAGGCCATGGTTTTTGCAGAAAATCCCCTGTTTTTCGCCCAGGATTTTCACAGTCCGCTCGAGCGGAGGTTTGGACGCTCGAGCGGAGTTTTCGCACTTCCAGTATTTTTCTCACAGTCGTGGTCCGCTCGAGCGGAGGTTCTTACGCTCGAGCGGGGACCTGTTTTCCAGAAAATCCAAACAATGTTTTGTTGCATGATTTTGGTATCCTCATTTCATTTTTAGCATTCTTGAGATTTAATTAAGACTTGATGATGAACTTATGAGAGAATATGTGAACTTGACTTGATGATATTATGTGTTAAGGAATTGTGTTATCATGTTGATATTTGCAGGTCAAAACGTGAAGACCATACAACCGGTTCTGGAAAACCACTGTAAGTAACATTTCGGTAAAGTTATGTTCTTACAACATATGTTCTGAAAATGCTATGCTACGTTATGTTTCCTGAAATGATAATGTTTTCTGTGAACGAATATCCTGTTTGCGAATCTAGTATGGCATCCATAGATAGTCCTAAGTCATGGGGGACGGCATGAAAATGCAGGTCCATGACCAGTTTACGAGATCTCGTTAGTCACTTCATTGTGACGATATGTGTTTAATCAGTATCCGGAACTGATTACTCTAGTCGGAAGACGTTCGGTTATGTTATGTTCTGTGGAGTATGCCATTATTATGTCCTGATATGAATTGATTACGTTTACGAATGGATTATGTTTTACGGATACATGTATGTGGAATTCGTTCACTAACCCTTTACGTTAATGTTACTTGCTGGGCTTTAGCTCACCCCCGTATATATGTATTTTATAGGTGAGCCTTCGGGGAGTCAAGCCTAGGCGGAGCCCGAGTCGAGCCGCCGTTTTGGAAGCCGCCAGGTGTTTTGTGTACCCCGAGTTGGGCTAGGCCTGGAAGGCCGTATAGTGAGCCTGTTTTGCTATGTATTTGTGGCATGTGCCTATATGTTTGTATATGAATTTTTGGACACATGTTATGTAATATGGTGGGTGAATTAACATTTTTGGCATGTAATTATCTGTTCATATATATGCACAGCTCTTTGGACTATCTGTATGTTATGTTCGCTTCCGCGAGCCCCGTTATATATATGTTTTGTACAGGAAGGCTTTGGTAATCTAAGATTACTGGCCGGTCTCGTCACCGAACTTCTAGGGGCGGGTTCGGGGCGTGACAAATAAGGACAAACCTTTATACATACAATTATATGCAAACTTTTTATGAATAAAAACAAATAAAGGGTTTAGATAATGATGCCGGGTATTGCTTTGGATCCCATCGCACATCATTCAATCTTTCCCTTTTGACAAAATTTTGACACTATAATTATTACAGGACACGTGTAAGGATTCTCACAGTTTTTCTTTAATGGATCAGGGTAGGGGTCATCTACTCTATTAAAATAGTGAGTGAAGGAAAATCCTTATTACTGACAAAAGTAAATAATTACAGACACAAAAATCTACAGAATATCTTGGCGCACATTTTTCTGATAATTGAAGAGAAGCCTTATCTTCTCCGGATTTTGTCTTCTTCTGCTGAAATATCAATTATTGATGTTGACGCTTCGATGTTGAATTTTCAAAACGAATTCTTCGTGGAATATTTACAAAATTGAAGAGTCAAAAGTACTGCTGCTATAATATTTTTAAAATATTATATGAGTCTTGTAGTGGACACCCTGTTTTTTTTTTTTTTTTATCCATACATTCTATCTGATATATTAGTGATATAATAATAATTAGTGATATATTAGTGATATACTATATGTTGTAATAAATAATAAAAAAAAAAAACTCTTTTATTTATTTATTTTAAATAAATTAATACATCTTTAATAATAATAATTATTTATTATTATTTTTAAAATAAATGTGATTAATTTATATTGTTATTTATCTATCTATATGTCCAGTGTGATGCACAGACTATTTTTTCTTTAAAATAAAATTTTATGTTATAATATATGTGTTATAAAAGAATAATTTTAATTTTAATTTATAATTAAAGTGTGATTCTAATTATTTATTGTGATAATTTTAGTCTTATCGTTTTGAATACTTATATATAATAATTTTAATTAAATTATTTATTTATTTTTATAATTTTAATTTTACCATGCTATAAAAATGTAATTATTATATAATGATTTTATATGCTATATATTAAATTATATGATAGTGAATGGATGAAGGGTCACTGCGATGGTACTCCTGCTGTGCCGTTCAAAACGGCACCGTTTTTTTTTTTTTTTTTGAGGATTACATTAACTTCTTATTTTGTTACGAAAAAAAAAAAAAACATAAATCCTTAACCGTAAAATAAAAAACATAAATTGTAAGAATTAAACCCTAAACCCTAAAATAAAAAAAATAAATTTTAAGAATTAAACCTTAAATCCTAAAATAAAAAAAATAAATTTTATCCCTAAACCCTAAAATAAAAAAAAATTATCCCTAAACCCTATGCCCTAAAATAAAAAATAAAAAAAATTTAAGAATTAAACCTTGAACCCTAAATCCTAAACTCTAAAATATATATAAAAAAAAAATTATCCCTAAACCCTAAATAAAAAAAAATTAAACCCTAAACCCTAAAATAAAAATAAATAAATTTTAAGAATTAAAGTAAAAAAGTGACCAAATATAGGGGCAAAGTGTAATTTATCATGCCAAAAAACATAGTGAGAACATAAAAAAAAAAAAAGAAAAAAAAAAGAAGAGGTGAAACTGTGAAAAACATAAATTTTAAGAATTAACCCTAAACCCTAAAATAAAAAAATAAATTTTAAGAATTAAACCTTAAATCCTAAAATTAAAAAAATAAATTTTATCCCTAAACCCCAAAATAAAAAATAAATAAATTTTAACAATTAAACCCTAAACCCCAAAATTAAAAAAAATTAAAAAATTTATCCCTAAATCCTAAAATAAAAAAAAATAAATTTTAAGAATTAAACCCTGAACCCTAAATCCTAAACTCTAAAATATTTAAAAAAAATTATCCCTAAACCCTAAAATAAAAAAAAAATTAAAAATTAAATCCGAAACCCTAAACCCTAAAATAAATAAATAAATAATTTAAGAATTAAAATAAAAAAGGTGACCAAATATAGGGCAAAGTGTAATTTATCATGCCAAAAAATATAGTGAGAACATCAAAAAAAAAAAAAAAAGGTGAAACTGTGCCTTTTTTTCTTCTTCTTCTTTTTTTTTTTTTTGGTGGTAATGAAATAAGAAGTTAATGTAATCCCCAAAAAGAAAGGGAAAAAAAAGAAGCGGTGTTGTTTTGAACGGCACAGCAGGGGTCACTGCAGTGGTACCCCTGCTGTGTCGTTCAAAATGTTACCGTTTTTTTTTATTATTATTATTTCATTACCACCAAAAAAAAAAAAAAAAGAAGAAGGAAAAAAAAGGGCACAGTTTTTGGCATGATAAATTACACTTTGCCCCTATATTTGGTCACTTTTTTTTACTTTAATTCTTAAAAAAAATTTTTTTTTTTTAGGGTTTAGGGTTTAATTTAAAATTTTTATTTTTATTTTATTTTAGGGTTTAGGGATAATTTTTTTTTAAATATATTTTAGAGTTTAGGATTTAGGGTTCAGGGTTTAATTCTTAAAATTTATTTTTTTTATTTTAGGGTTTAGGGATAAATTTTTTATTTTTTTTATTTTAGGATTTAGGGTTTAGGGTTTAATTCTTAAAATTTATTTTTTTTATTTTAGGGTTTAGGGATAAAATTTATTTTTTTTATTTTAGGATTTAAGGTTTAATTCTTAAAATTTATTTTTTTATTTTAGGGTTTAATTCTTAAAATTTATGTTTTTCACAGTTTCACCTTTTCTGTTTTTTTTCTTTCTTTCTTTTTTCATGTTCTCACTATATTTTTTGGCATGATAAATTACACTTTGCCCTATATTTGGTTACTTTTTTACTTTAATTCTTAAAATTTATTTATTTTTATTTTAGGGTTTAGGGTTTAATTTTTTTAATTTTTAATTTATTTTAGGGTTTAGGGATAATTTTATATATATATATATATATATTTTAGAGTTTAGAATTTAGGGTTTAGGGTTTAATTCTTAAAATTTATTTTTTTTTTATTTTAGGGTTTAGAGATAAATTTGTTTTATTTTTTATTTTAGGTTTAGGGTTTAATTCTTAAAATTTATTTTTTATTTTAGGGTTTAGGGATAAAATTTATTTTTGGTGGTAATGAAATAAGAAGTTAATGTAATCCTCAAAAAAAAAAAAAAAAAAAAAAACGGTGCCGTTTTGAACGGCACAGCAGGGGTACCACCGCAGTGACCCCTCATCCATAGTGAATTCAACACTCATTTTGGTATTAAAAATAATAGTTAAATTAGAAAGAATTGATAACATAAACCTAAAATTGATTCTAATTATTAATTTTTTTTAAATATTTACTAGTGGTTGGACACGTGCGTTGTACGTGATATATGATTTTTCATCAATTATTAATATTATAATTATACCTATCTTTTAAATTGATATGTGATATGCATATAAAGTATGAAGACTTGTATTTTGCCATTTCTTTCCAAAATGTCTTACTTTTGTGTTTTAATTACAAACTTACCATTAGTCTTGGGAATTGTGCCTATTATAATTTACTTTGTTTTTGAGGTTTTTTAAACACACTTTGGCTCATTTTGGAAAGTGGTTAAGAGCCACTTTATAACTTTTAACCCATTTCATTCTCTCACAAAAAGGTAAAAAAAAAATCAAAAAGTAACTTTTAACTATTTTCTTAAAACACTCCTTTGTTTCATAAATATACTAGTTGAACCTATTGATAATAGTTGTATCTTGCAGCTCATGTATATTATATTATTGATGCAATACAATGTACCTTATGCAATACAATGTACAAATATAATCATTATAATATTATTGATGGTACCAAATCAAATATTATTTAGAAAATGAAATTTTAATTGAAATACTTAGCATTGTCAAAATGCTATTATTTAGATTGCTATCTAAGAAATGACATCTTATATTTTTATATTTTTTTTGATTTTTTTTATCTAACTATTACAACAACAACAACAACAACAACAACAACAAAAAAAACATATTTTTATCTCATCCTAATAAAAAATAAGGTAAATTACAAACACACTCCTAAAATTTGTTTAAAATACGAATTGTCCTTTCAATTTTGAAAAATACATCTCGCCCTTTCAAGTTTCTAATCATGTAACAAATGACACATTTTATTAATACATAGTCAAAAATATCATAAATATATTTCAATTAATAATTCAAATAAAAAAATAATTTTATCATTGTATAGGGGAATAGTTAGAAATTTTATTTTTTCGGCTAATTCTATTAAATAAATTTTTTTGATAATGGAGTATTTGTAAGTTTTTAAAACAAATAGGACAATTTATAATTTAAAGAAATCTTAGGAGATATATTTGTAATTTATCTTAAAAAATAAGAAAATAAAATCCATTCATTTTATTTATTTATTTTTCTATAATATAATTTGTCTCTTGTGCTTCTACCTATATTCTATCATAAATCACTTATCATTTATTTTTGTGAGAGAAACACTTCATATATTAAAAATCCAAATATATATATATATATATTATTCAAAATAGTGTTTACCTGAATTCTCTTCTATGTTATGTGTCACTCATCTCTCTTACTTTTTTAAAATGTCACAACAATATACCCTTATACTGGATTAATAATGCTAAAATCTAATAGGTAAAAGAATTATACTTAATCTAAATTACCTATAAAATTAATACTTTACAAATTAATTTTCTTCTATTAAATATTAAAGATATATTTTTTTTCACCTACCTTATCAATATCTTAATATTAATTTATATTGAGTTTTTTTATTTAATATGAAATTATATATATTTTTTAACATAAGATGAAATTCTTTATTACGAAATATTTATATTTAGTTTAAATTTTGTATAGCTATATACAATACATATGAATAATTCAAAAAGAATATTAAAAAAAAAAATCAATACTCTACAAAATTAAACCATGTATTTTTTTTCTTAATTCAATTACAACATATTTATATTTAATTTTTTTTTAAAAAAATTGTATAACTTCTATTTCTACATATTTTTACTTCCCAAATGAATATGCAATGAAATTGAATTAATTAGAATCATTTTTAATTTTATGTTACTATTTTTTTTTTCAATTTAAACTATTATTTTAATATCAAAATGAGTGTTTATTTTACTATCTTATAATATATATATATATATATAATATATATATATATCATGTAAAATCATTATATTATAATTACACTTTATACAAAATAATTTAACTAAAATTGTTATATATAAGTATTCAAGTAACACTTTTATGGAATGACACAGCTAAGATTATGAAAGTAAGGATGATTTGGGATATTTTAAATAAGTGCACTTTTTGACTTTTTATATATATAAAAAAAAATGTGTAGAAAAGTAAAGAAAATTGGTAGAAAAGTAGAGATAAGATATTGATAGATATTGATTGATGTGACCCAAATAAATGTATATACTAAAAAAAAAAAAGTGCACTTTTTTAATGTATGCCAAACACCTACTAAGGTCTTGTTTGTCATCCCCCAAAAAAGTCAAAAAATCAAAAAGTCACTATCTTATTTAAGTCACATTATCTTATTTAAGTCACATCACATCTTTATTATATCACTTCAAACCTAACCCCTATTTCATAAAAAGTCAAAAAGTGCACTTATTTAGAAGATCCCAAACACTCGGTCCATAAGTCCAAATCTCAATTTTGTTTAGCCCAAAATTCAGTCCAAAAGGATAAAGTCTTGTAAAATGACCAAACTACCCACTCATATATATGCTATACGATCTCAGTCTCAAACCAACGATTACATCTCTCTCTTCTTCTCTTTCTATCTTCTCCGTTTCTCTCACTCTAAACCTTCGCCAAAACCCTAACTTGAGCTACTCTACCGCCGCTGTTATTGATCAAGGCGAAGCTGGCTTTTATCGCCGCCGTCATCTCCTCCGTTTGAAGTAAGCGTTTTAAACCAATTCAACGGTAGCACGATGTACAGCTGGCCGAGACACTGTCATTGAAGTCCATTTTGTTAAAGTTACAAATGAAACTTAAAGGTGTTTTAAATTCGTCTCAATTGGCGAAGATCGTACACCACTTCCGTAGCAACCGATCTACCACCATCGCCTCATCTCTCTTTATTTTCTTTAGATCTCTCTCTCTTTTCTCTCCTCAAATCTCACCATCCTCTACTTTGAACTGTCATTCTCTACTCCGTTGCCAACGAGGTCGCCGTCTTCAACGTTGCCTTTGCTGCTAAACCACAAATCCAAATTTGTCGTCGCTGCTACTCAGCCGCGAGATCTAGATCCATTGCTTCCAGATCTAGATCTACTACCACTACTGGGCGTAAGAACTAATCTAAAGTTTCAAATATCCAGATCATCATCGTCAAGCCATCCGATATACGGACCATCATCCCTCTACCATCGGCCACGCCTCTTCATTTCTTTCTTATTCATCTGCTTCTTCTAAGTCTCTCTACTATACTATGTTCGTTGGGTATTTGTATGTAACATATGTACACATAACTCTGTTTTAATTCTCTTTTTTTTTTTCTTCTTTTCTAATGAACTAAAAAAATGATTAGTTAATATGCGTTTGACTTGTTATCGAAACCATTTAAATTTCAAGTCTTAATTTGAATTTATCATTTGCATCTTTGGTTGGTTTGATGCTGAATTTGATGTTTAAGTATAATGTTTGAGTATTAGTAGAGATTATGTGATCAATGGTTGGATTTTGAATAATTAGGGTTTCTCTTTTGATTGATTCTTTTTTAATTGACAATCTTTTTGCTAGGTTTTGGAAATCTAAAGAGTTTTCAACTAATTGTATTAGAGTGAAAGATAAACTTGGGTTTCAAAGATGTGTGACAATTTTATGGAGAAATTTAGGTTGCGTTTGGTAGAGTTTTCTAAATATGATTTGAAAATAGAGTTGTAATTTGAGTTTGTGAGTTTTGGAATTATGATTTGAGTGTGGAAAATTTGTTTGGTGAATAAGTTTTGAAAAGAGTTTTGAATTAAGTGGGGATTATAGCGATCCCGGTTTCCTTTGCTTTAATTGTTGTATCCGGACTTAGGTTCCGTGGAGTTGTTGTTGGTGTATATCTTGTTTTTCATCCTTTACTTACTTTACTCTTTGTATTTGAGTCTTGGTGTGTTGGGCAGGTTTGAAACAGGTTGGTTGAACTTAGAAATCAAAAGTAGTTGCCCAGAAATTTGCCTTCACGCTCGACCGGAGTTTTTGACGCTCGAGCGGGCATTTGTTGTGCTTCTTCGCTCGAGCGGGGGTTTTGGCGCTCGAGCGGGAAAATCCATCTCCCAGTATTTCCTCTACAGTGTTGGACGCTCGAGCGGGCGTTTTTTGTGCTCGCGAGGCGGGGAGTTTTCCGCTCGAGCGGGGACCTAGTTCTGCAAAAGTTCTAGGAGTGTGTATTCGGCGCTCGAAGGCGGTTTTGGACGCTCGAGCGGGGTTTCCACGCTCGAGCGGGAGTCGAGTATATATCACTCCGAGATCCGACTTTTTGGATCACTTTTTCAACTCCATTTCTCTCTCTTACTTTTCAAAAACACCATTGGAGACCTCCTCTCACTAGAACCTCAACTTCTCTCTAGGTATTGATCTAGTAGGAGTGATTTCCTCACCTTGGGCCTTTGTAAAAGTTGTGTTGATCGTCGAGGGCTATCTTTTGATCCGAAAATTTTGGGATTTGGAGCATCTTCAATTTCTTCATCTTCTTCCCTTGGACTCCGACTTTGAGGTAGGGATTCCTACTCACTCTTATGGGTTTTAACCTAGATTTTGAGCTTGTTGTTTAAATGGTTGATTTTGGGACTTAGGGTTTCAAAGGATATAAAAGAGGGTTGTGCTATTTTGATTCTTAAATATGTATTTTGGGTTTCAAAATGATGTTATTGTTGTTGATAGGTGATACTTGAACCATTGGGTTAATATTGAGAGATGGGGAGAAAGCCCTAATTTGTATATAAATTAATTGGTATTTGTGCTATTTTGATTCTTAAATATGTTTTGGGTTTCAAATGGTTATTGTTGTTGATAGGTGATACTTGAACCATTGGGTTAATATTGAGAGATGGGGAGAAAGCCCTAATTTGTATATAAATTAATGGTATAATTAATTTGGGAAAGTTATGGATTTTTGAAATTGAGTTGAATATAATGATAGTGGTTCATCATGAGATGGAATTGTGGAGTCGGATTAATAAATCGTTCAATTTTGAAAATGCGGATATTTATCTGTTGGTGCTTTTATTATCTGTTTAGAAATAATTGTTTTGGGCTACGGTGGAGGGTAGGTTTTGATGTTGTAGACAATGCATGATGATAGGCAAACTAAAACTCAATTGGATGTGTCATAAGAATATGACGGTGAAGAATACATGGATTTTATGTATTGATTGATTATGTATATGACCTATGTGTATATACGTTGTGTTGTGAGGGAGGGATAGGGGATGTACTCCACGGTTTAGGGAAAGATAGGGGATGGACCTCTAAAACGGATAGTGTTTGGGAGGAGATAGGGGATGGACTCCGTAGATACAGCTCTTATGCTTATCTAATGATGTGTTGATATAGCTCATATGCTTATCTATGGAAGTATAATAGAGCTCATATGCTATCTGTTGAATTGTTGATATAGCTCATATGCTTATCTATCGAAGTGTTGGTATAGCTAGTATGCTTATCTATTGTGAGATGGGAAATGTTTAATATGAGTTGCTACCTCATTGAAATTGTTGGCCAGGTTCTGAGCCGTAGTTGTGAATTGTGAATTGATAAGAAATGGATAATGAAATGAAACATGGACATTGGTCATGTAATGAAATGGGTATGAATTGATTAATGTGAGTCAAATATTTATCAATTGCTAATGTCTTAGTTACTGCTCATATTGTGTTTAGTATCTCTATTGGCGTTGGCTCACCCTATATGGGACATCATTTCAGGTACAGGTAGCATGCCACCTCCAAGGACATAGCATGGATGGTTATGGGAGTTGAAGACTCTTTTGATTATTTTGTTTGTATTACATGTATATCAAGCCAAGGGCTTATTTTGTATAGAGTTAGTACTTTCTTTTTGTAACCAAGTGTTGACTTGGAAAGCTGTAAGCCTTAGGGCATTGCTTTTGTTGTTAACATGTAATACTGTTGTAAGAACTACTCTGATGAATAGAAAGATGTTGAATTCTCTTTTATCATTGCATGTCTAAAATGACGGGTTTTATGTTTTTTTTTTTTGAGGGCGTGACAGGAATTTTTGATGTGACATATGATATTTGATACAAAAACTTACAACTCATAACCAAACTCACAACTCAAAATTCTATTCAAAGTTCATAAAAAAATTTAAAAAATTCAAAAAAAAATATTTTTATTGAATATGTAAAAAATTAACATGTATCAATTGTAAAAAATAAATAAATAATGCACTGGTCCGGTCAACGGGAGGACGTCCAGTGGGACGTCGGCGGGACAATTGGTTAGCCCAAATTTTCCCGCCTTGGACAATTTTCAAAAGTGAGTGTGGAATTAATTTTGAAAACCGTAAACAAACACGGTGTGCAAATTAAAGTCCAGAACTAACGTTCTAAAGCTCTACCAAATATAGCGTTAGCTCTTTCAGTGGGCGCTTGAAGATTGGTGAGCCCAGGTTGGTTAGAATATGACTGTTGCATGAGCTCAATGAGTTTCAAGGTGAAAAAGTTGGCAAAAATTAAACAGATAGAATAAAAAAAAAAAAATTCTACATTATCTATGATATGTTTGAGAATTTTTGAATTTTTGAATAAGATAGGTTTAAAAGAATTTGTATAGATAAAAATTTGAACAAAGAGGTGTAAAAGTCAAGTAAATCAAGTGGTAAAATTTCAACAGACAGTAAAAAATTGAACATGTAGGAGAAAAATTGAATAGATATATAGTCAAAAATTTGAACAGATAGGGAAAAAATTTGAACAGATAGTTAACGAAAATCAACATATAAAAAAAAGTCAACAGATAAATTAAGTGGTACATTGGAAACAAAATGTCTTTCAAAACAATTAAAAGGATTTCTGACCAAACTATTTCAGAAATATGGACTTTCACCAACAAAAAAATTCACTGGACTTAAGGTCTTATACTCTCCTTAACTTAGACTTTCAATAATTATTCTCAATAATAAGAATTAACTTTAATTTTATATTAAAATTAATATTATTTTTTTTGTAACACATACATTGTAACATAAATATTATTTTGAACAAATAAAAATTTGCCCGTGCTATCTTGAAGTCATCTATCTCCTTAATGCCAAGTGAAGAAAATTGAGAACAAATTGTGTATATGCCATTGAAATTTGAAATTATTTGTTAAAATGCCACCATTAGGAGAAAAGTAGACGAATTGTAAATAATAAAAAAAATATTAAAAAATACCAAAAGGTATGTAAAATAATTTGAATAAAACAAGTATTCGCAACTGTTTTATAAGTGAAAATTTATTTTTTGCAAGTGATAAAAAAATTCTTTTTATTCCGTATATCACATGAGTCAACTGCTAATAATTATTGATTATCGAGTTGATTTGATTTTTTATAACAACATATATAAATTTAATAAATAATATAAAAATATGTGATTATGATTATTAAATTAAGTTAATATTTAAAAAAAAATATATATACATAAAAATTTGGAAAAATTATAATAAAAATTTCATGATTTACCCTAGTAACAAGGTAAATTTTGAGTTTTTTAATTTTATCAATTTAAATTTAAATTTTTTGATTTGTTTTTTTATCTAAACCAAACACCTATTTTCGTTACATAAAAATAATAGTAAAAAGTATTTTAATTATTAAATTCAATATAAATTAGACATTTTCTATGCACTATCATTAAGTATAATCAATAAAAAATATTCTTTCCGTCAATTTTACTTAACGAAGATAAATGAATGGTTTAAATTAAAAATAAATTGGATAGCTAGCCCAGTGGTCTATGTAACTATTTCTTGAAACAATAAGAATATCAAAGGTTCAGGATTCAAGTCGATGAACTAATTGCGACAATCTCGTTGTAATCTGACTTCACTAACCCCTTAATGTCCTATTGTATGACCAAAATAAAGAGTTGGCATAGCGGTTAAGGCTTGGGTACTTGCAGTGTAACGTCCCAAATTTCTAGCCCAAATGATAATAAAACAATCATGGCTCTTTCAAGGAAAAGCGAATATAAATCTCCAAACTTACATTACATGATCCAATAGTTCTTCATGCAACAATACATTAATCCAACAACAAGTAAATAAACAAATAAATATCCCCAAGGGCTTTAAAAGTTTCCAAGCCTTGAGCCTAATTACACAAAACGGTTATTTAAACCCACACACATATAACTCTTGGCTTACATACAAAGTCACAGCAAAATGAGAGTCTCGTACTCTCAACACACATTTCCTCGCCTCTAGTTAGGCGGCATCACATCTTTTCTTGTGCAAAAATCCCGTAGGGTGAGCATAAAGCCCAGTAAGAAATCCGTAACAAAGTATATACATTTTATACAAGTCTCAAGAGATGAAATGCACATGCCATGCTATGCCTTTTTGAAAGAAAATCACATCTTCATCTTTGAAAACCATCATGCTCAATGATGTCATGCAATTTCAATTCTTCAAAACTTAACAATTCATTTCAAGAACAGTAAATACGACTCTGATAATCCCTAGGTTGGTGTCTGCAAGTAGACTATACAAGTACTACCAATTTGTCATTTTTACCAGCATTGGCTGGAAGGCTCGACACCTATAATCTGTCAATTTTACCAGTATTAACTAGAATGCTCGACACCTATTCAATTTCATCTACACCACCTATCAAGACTTACCACCGTATTTACCCCAAAACTAATTCATGGAAACTTGTTTCTCAACATTCTTTTCTCAATGCAAGTTTTCAAATCAACTTTCAAAATTTAACGTAATCAAGTGAATTGATATGCCAATAACACAAGATGAATATAAATACTTTTATTCCAATTCATCATCCAAGGAATAACACAATTCTCTCTTCTTAAGTTTCCTCAACAATTAGTCATTTCAAGACTATTTCAACGTTTTGTACAATAATTTCCAAAATGAACAACAATTCTCATATTCCCTGAAATTCATCATTTATATAATATAATAAGAAAAAGAATTTTCCAAACATCCATTTATTTTGACACGCAAAATAAATATAACAATATCATTCATGGATTTTCAGTCTCTTAAAAAAAAAATCTCCAAATTCTAGGTTTTCTCACCAAAACTATACAACTCAAATCTTTTGAAAGAAAACTTTCCAAAATCATCTTTTTTTTCAATCAACGAAGATCAAAACCCATAAGATCATTTTAAAAGAACAAGAGACAAACCCACTTTCAAAATCGCTCAACCTTTTGAATTAACAATCAATTTTCAAAGCTATCGAAGGACGATTTCGAAAATCATCTAGATCTTGCAAAAATATATATATAACTCTAAGAAAATCCCTACCTCAAGTTTTGAAGAAGAAATGAGATAAAACCCCCAAAATCGACGGTGTCGAAACTTGATCTTCACTGCATACAACGAAGCCCTCGAGAAGTTAACCAATTTTGATGAAGAACCTATGGCAGAACTCTAATGGATCTTGAGAAATCAAGGTTTTGATCCAATTTGGCGTAGGGAAATATAAAGAGAAAGGAGAGGAAATGTTTTTAGAGAGAGAGAGATATACAAAAGTGATCTGAAATATAAGATTCACGAACTGATATAACATGGTCCGCTCGAGCGTGGAAAGCCTCGCTCGAGCGTCGAATACACCTTCCCAGTACTTTTGCAGACAGGTCAAACTTCTGAAGCCAAACATTCTCCGCTTGAGCGGACAAGCAACTTCGAATGCATTTTGCATTTTTGCTTCGGGACCGCTGCTCCTCTACCCCGCCAAGGCGCTGCCCTCAGACCTGCCAAGGGGCGTTGCCCCCTCGACCCCTGCGAGCTGACCGGGCAGCTCAATCCCCGACCTGTCCAGTCAAAGTTGCAAAACATGAAAGAAGGGTCGAAACCGGGATTGCTGCAACCTTCCCCCCTTAAAGAATTTCTTCCCCGAAATTTCAAATCAAATTACCCAAACAAAGGGGTTTCTAGCGATCAAAACCATGCTATTTCATTTTCAAACCACAATACTAACTCTTAACCAAATTCCACCATTTCCACCATGATTATCTCATTAACAACAACCACCTAAATACGTATAAACATGAAATTTCCTAAAAAGTAATAGCAACTCTCAACAACCTTATGCTTAAAACAACAACGCACATATCAACATGTGATTAATAACTTTAAATACATTTCCCTCAACACTAGGAAATATTACAAAGAAAAGCAACTTAAGCATTTTCAAACAAATCCGGATATTTGGAGCAGACTTCTGCCTCCCATTCTCACGTCGCTTCTTCAACCCCATGGTGTCTCCACAACACCTTTACCAATGATATAGTTTTGCCCTGTGGCACTTGCCCGGGTATCTAATATTTGAACCGGTCGTTCTTCGTAACAGGTATTCTCATCTACATCCAAGTCAACCCAATCAAGAACATGAGAAGGGCCGGGTTCATACTTCCTAAGCATAGATACATGAAATACGTTGTGAACTCCCGAAAGTTGTGGCGGTAAAGCTAACTGGTATGCCACTTCTCCAATTCACTCTAAGATCTCAAAAGGCCCAATGAACCTTGGAGATAATTTGCCACTCTTACCAAATCTCATCAAACCCCGCCTTGGTTAGATTTTTAGAAACACATGGTCATCAACTTCAAAAGATAAAGGTCGTCTCCTCTTATCGGCATAACTCTTTTGTCGGCTTTAGGCCGTAGCTAACCTCTTCCGAATGAGAATAACTTTCTCAGTTGTCTCTCTAACAATTTTCAGACCTAGTAACGGTGCATCACCCACTTCGGCCCAACAAACCGGTGATCTACAAGGTCGGCCATACAAGGCCTCAAATGGTGCCATCCCAATACTAGCTTGGTAACTATTGTTGTAAGCAAACTCAATCAATGGTAAGTGCCTTTCCCAAAGCCCCTTAAAATCAAGAACCCAAGCTCTAAGTATGTCCTCCAAAATCTGAATGGTACGTTCCGACTGTCCATCGATTTGAGGATGATAAACGGTGCTAAGAGTCAACTTAGTTCCCAACGCCTTTTGAAGGCTTTGCCATAACTGGGCAGTAAAACGAGGATCCTTATCCAACACAATAGTCACGGGAACTCCATGAAGTCGAACTATCTCTCTAATGTACAACTCTGCCAAGCATTCAACTGAGTCGCTGGTGCACATTAGAATGAAATGGGTAGACTTAGTCAACTTATCAACAATCACCCAAACGGCGTCATTGCCTCGTTGTGTTCTAGGAAGCCCAGCTACAAAATCCATGGTAATACGCTCTCATTTCCACTCGGCTATCGGTAAGGGTTGTAACAAACTCGCTGGTCTTTGGTGTTCGGCCTTCACTTGTTAACAAGTAAGGCACTTCGATACAAATAAAGCGACATCCCGTTTCATACCCCTCCACCAAAACTGACGACTAAGATTGTGATACCCCTATTCTGTATTGTGCTAAACTGGTCCCTAATTTGTTTATAGTTATGTGTTTAGCATGATTTTGTGTGCCAATATGTGATTTTGGATTCATATCTGTTCGCCGTAGGAATATCTGTTTGAATAGTCCCCTTCGGGGATTAAATTGAGGGCCTTATCGGCCACAGGACCCAAAATTGATTACGCCATTGTAATTGGCATAATTTTTAAAGCCTACGGCGAAATTTAATTGAAAATTGATTTTGGTCAATGAAACTGATTAAATTGATTTAATTAATGGGATAAGTGCCAAATTACCTTATATCATTAATGTATTTGAGAGGGGGCTTTGAGAGGCCATTATACACCCTCACCTTGTCCCTTGGAGCTCACCAGCCGAAATTCCTCTTTAGAGAGAGAGAGAACCGGATTTAGAGAGAGAGAGAGAGGGTTCAATCTTGAAGATTTTGTTAAGGAGCTCAAGCTTTGAAGGGGCTAGGCTCAAGAACTTACTACTATTTGGAAGATTGAACCTCTAGGTGAGCATTTGATCATGGATTCATGGGTATAAGTTTGTAAATTGAATACTCAAGTTAGTTGGGTGATCAAGAGCAAGAATTAAGATGAATTTGAAGTTAGAATGAACATGCATGTGCATAATTGTTACAATCTTGGGTGTTCTAGCATGTAGCATGTTAAATATGGGCAATGGAGCATCAAACTTTACATGCATGAGTAGTTTTGTGTAGCTTCATGAATTGGAGCATCACTGGTACCATTTGTAATAGAAATGAAATCAAAATTGACATGCATGCATGATTGATGAGGATATGAAGCTTAAATACATGATTTCAATGTATTGGAAGTGAGTTTGGCATAAATTGGGTTTGCATGTGATTGATTCATGAAAATTGAGCTTCATATGTTGGTAAATTGGTATTGGTATCATGTTAATATGTGTATATGTGATATTTGGGCTTTTGTATGCAAGAAATGTGGTTGAATGTCGAGTTTGGAGCTCAAGAACACATTCTGGGTTTTCCAGAATTTTGAGGTCCGCTCGAGCGGGGAGACTGCCGCTCGAGCGGAGAAATCGAGCTCTCAGCATATTTTTCTGCAGACATGATGCACGCTCGAGCGGATAAATTGGCGCTCGAGCTGGAGCTATGTGACATGGATTCCGCTCGAGCGGAATAATCACGCTCGAGCGGGGACCCTGTTTTAGAAATTCTGTTTTTGCATTCTGTGTTCCGTTTTCCGTTCTCTTTCACTTGTGAACACTCTTAGGCATATGTTAAGCATTGTAAATGAGTTAATGAGATAATAATAAGCCTAAAGAGGAAAATGTGAATTTTGAACGGATTGAATTGTTAATGACCCTCTTATGTTCATGGCATGTGTAGGGTCGAGTTCCAGGGCGAACCAATCAACCGATCACTGTGAGTAATATCTTAATAAGATATTTGAAGTATACCGTTGTCCAATTGTTTACTTGTATGTAAGCTTTGTGATTCCATTATTTGATTGGGAGACAACGATTGATATAAATGCTTGGGCCAAAGGCCGATGGATATGAACGATTGATATGAATGAATGGGCCAAAGGCCGATGGATATGAACGATTGATATGAATGGATGGGCCAAAGGCCGATGGATACGAACGATTGATATGAATGAATGGGCCAAAGGCCGATGGAAATGAATAATTGGGCCAAAGGCCGATGGAAATGAATGGTTGGGCCAAAGGCCGATGGAAATGGATAATTGGGCCAAAGGCCGATTGAAATGAATGATTGGGCCCAAGGCCGATTGACATGAATGACTGGGCCGAAGGCCGATTGTTGCAATGTTCCAATAATTGCTTACGTAACTTGGTTATTTGATATTATTCACTGGGCATTCGCTCACGCTCATTCATGTAATTGTAGGTGAGCCAAGTGAGGTCCAACCCCAGCCCCAGTGAAGTTAGCCAGGAACAGCAGGAGTTTTGGGAGAGTCAGCCTTGTGTCTCACGCACGAGACCCAACCTTGCCATTTTGTTACGTATTTATTTTGTTCTTGTTGGCAAGGATCTTGTATATATTTGCATATAGTTTGCTATGGTTGACTCAGTTTAGATGATCCTGTCTGTAAAGAAGTTTATACTACTACACTTTTGATGTGGGTTATTAATGTGTATGTGTATGGTTTGTTTTGGTGTGCATATAAGCACAGCTCTATGGACAAAGTTTTAAATTTTACTTCCGTTTGGCCCCCTTACTCTGATAAGTTATGTTTGTTTTGTATGGAGGCCGTAGGTAATCTCAGGATTACTGGCCGGTTATGTCCTTAACCCTGGGGGCGGGTTCGGGTCATGATAGAGTGGTATCAGAGCACGAGTTAATAACTCACACACTTGTCCAAAGAGAGCAATAGGCGTCTAGATAAGATCTAGGATGCATTCATGTGATAGATATGAATTTGGAAGCATTGACGGTATGCTTAAATGCTTTAATATGAACGTTGAAGACATCACGAACATGCTTAACTATTTTGATTTGTGTAATTGTGTGCTATAAGTTGTGACCTACTTGCATTGCAAATTATCTGGATATGTATATTCCTTGTTACGTGCATACTTGTGTATATCCTGTATGAAATATAATGCAAGTCTAATCAGATGGTGAGAACGAGAGGCGATGAGTTGGAGGAATCCTCTACAGCCAGAATAGACAGGATGGAAAGGTTGCTACAGGAAATGGCCGAAGCCTTGAGACAGCAACAGGAGTGGCAACAACAGTGGCAGCAACCACATCCACCACCTCCACCTCCGGCACCCCCTGTGCCAGATAATCAGAACGATGACCGAATCATAGCCCTCACCAAAGAGTTCAAGAAAATGAAACCGCCACAGTTCCACGGGGGATTAGATCCTTTGAAAGCCGAAGCGTGGGTCCTCGGCATTGAGAAATTGTTTGAGGTGTTTCCCTGTTCAGAAACTCAGAAAGTGCTTCTAGCTACTTTTATGCTAGAAGATGAAGCAAGAAGATGGTGGATGTTAATGCGGGAGAGTTACAGAGGTGCTGATTGGGCAAAGTTTTTAGAAATCTTTTATGACAAGTACTTTCCGCAGTGTGTTCGGGATAGAAAAGTGGCGGAGTTTATGGAATTGAAACAAGGCAGCTTGACAGTAGCCGAGTATGAGGCCAAATTCACCGAATTGGCCAGGTTTGCGCCACATGTGATTGACACAGATTATAAGAAGGCACGACATTTTGAAGGTAGGCTCCGAGATGACATCCTAGAGAGGGTGAATGTTCTAAAGTTGGAAACCTACATTGGGGTACTTGATAGAGCCATCATATCAGAGGCTAATATAGCTAGACAAGCTAAGCCAGCGACGGAATGGAAGGGCAGCAAAAGGCTGGGCTTCTTCTCAAAGAAGAAGTTTTCAAAGAAGCAAAATACGGGCTCCTCGAATACTTCAAATTCTTCCCGAGATACAACCCCGTTGTGTACAAATTGTGGTAATAGGCATCGTGGGGTTTGCTACCGTGTGACAGGAGCATGTTTTAATTGTGGTAAGCAAGGGCATATGGCCAGAGACTGTAAGCAGAACCGTGGAAAATTTGCTGCTAGTTCAACAGTGTCAGTCCCAAAACCAGGAAATGTTACGGGGCCTACTCCCACCGGAGATACCGTAAGACAGGGGAGAGTTTTTGCGCTTGTTCCAGGTGATACACGGAATGCCAATGCCGTGGTCTCAGGTACTATCTCAATATGTAATCAGGATGCTTTTGTGTTAATTGATTCTGGATCGACGCACTCATTTGTGGCATATGCATTTGCATCTAGATTGAAAAGACCCCTAGAATTGTTACCATATTTGTTATGTGTGTCTGCTCCATCGGGGGAATCTGTGTTATGTGATTATGTATATCGGTTTTGTGACATGCATATTGAGGATGCTACCTTACATGTAGATTTATTGCCCTTAAACTTTAGACACTTCGATGTAATCTTGGGCATGGATTGGTTGACCAAATATTGTGCCACCATAGATTGTGTGGCAAAGAGGGTTGTGTTTAAACCACCAGAACAGAAGGAAATTGTGTTTGTGGGTAATGGGGTAGTGCCTCCACCTTATCTGATATCTACAATGAAAGCATGTAAATTGATCAGAAAGGGTGCCAGGGTTATTTGTGTTATGTATTGACTGAACAATCCGTGAATGTTGAATTGAATGATATTCCTATTGTTAGAGAATTTCCAGATGTGTTTCCAAATGAATTACCAGGGGAATTGGTAGACAGAGAGATAGAGTTTACTATTGAAACTGTGCCAGGCACCCAGCCTATTTCTAAAACTCCCTACAGGATGGCTATCGCCGAAATGAAAGAATTAAAGGAACAGTTGCAGGACCTTCTTAGTAAAGGGTTTATCCGGCCTAGCACTTCGCCTTGGGGCGCGCCGGTACTATTTGTGAAAAAGAAGGATGGTACTTTGCGTCTATGCATCGATTATCGGGAATTGAACATGGTAACGATTAAGAACAAATATCCCCTACCCCGTATCGATGATTTATTTGACCAGTTGCAGGGATCACAGGTGTTTTCTAAGATTGATTTGAGATCCGGGTATCATCAGTTGAAAGTCAAAGCAGAGGATGTTGAGAAAACAGCATTCAGGACGAGGTATGGTCACTTTGAGTTTCTTGTTATGCCATTCGGAGTGACTAATGCTCCGGCAGCGTTTATGGACTTAATGAATAGAATTTTTAAAACCTACCTCGATGAATTTGTTGTAGTCTTCATTGATGATATTTTGATATACTCTAAAGATAGACTTGAGCATGAACATCACTTGAGGATTGTTTTACAAGTACTTCGGGAAAGAAAATTATTTGCTAAACTAAAGAAATGCGAGTTTTGGTTGGATGAAATTGTTTTCTTAGGGCATGTGATCAACAAGGAAGGATTTCAGTGGACCCGCAGAAAATAGAGGCAATTGTGAATTGGCCTACACCCACTAATGTGACGGAGGTCCGTAGCTTCATGGGCTTAGCAGGGTACTACAGGAGGTTTGTGAAAGATTTTTCGAAACTAGCTGTGCCTCTTACCCAATTGACACGTAAAGGGCAACCGTTTGAATGGAATGATGAAAGAGAATCTGCTTTTCAAGAGCTGAAAACAAGATTGACCACCGCACCAATTTTGACACTACCTTCAGGTACGGAAAATTTTGTAATTTTCAGTGACGCATCTTACAAGGGTTTGGGTTGTGTGTTAATGCAGAACGGAAGGGTTATTGCTTATGCCTCCCGACAATTGAGGCCACATGAGAAGAATTATCCGACGCATGACCTGGAATTGGCCGCAGTTGTTTTTGCCTTGAAAATCTGGCGGCATTACTTGTATGGGGCCAAGTGTGAAGTCTACACGGATCATAAGAGCTTAAAATACTTCTTCACGCAGAAAGAGCTGAATATGCGTCAGAGAAGATGGCTGGAATTGATAAAAGACTATGATCTTGAGATTCAGTACCACCCCGGGAAAGCTAATACAGTTGCGGATGCCTTGAGCAGAAAATCAACAGGGGGTATGGCTTGTTTGCTTACCGAACAGAAGGAAATCTTGCAAGATTTTGAGAACTCTGAAATTGAGGTAGTGGTATGTGAACAGGGCGGATTGATAGCCGCTATTACCGCCGAGCCGTCAATTATTGAGGAGATCAAACAGAAACAGAAAGAGGATGAGTTCCTCAGAAAAGTAATCACTGAATTTGAGGCGAGTCCAAAAGCAGAATTTAGCATTGAGAATGAAATGTTGAGATTCCGAAACAGAATGTGTGTTCCCGATATTCCGGAACTTAAGAAGAGGGTTTTAGACGAAGCCCACAGATCCGTTTTTGCTATGCATCCAGGCAACAATAAAATGTACCGGGATTTGAAACAGACCTACTGGTGGCCTAAAATGAAGAAAGAGATTGCAGAATTTGTATCCAAGTGCCTTCAGTGTCAGCAAGTTAAGGCTGAACATCAGAAACCAGGCGGTCTACTCCAACCTCTCCCTATTCCTGAATGGAAGTGGGAACATGTGACTATGGATTTCGTCGTTGGCCTACCTCGGACTTCACGAGGTATGGATTCTGTTTGGGTTGTAGTTGATAGATTGACTAAATCCGCACATTTTCTGCCTGTCAAGACTACGTTTACTGCTTATAGATTGGCTACTATCTATGTTGATGAGATTGTCCGTTTACACGGTGTTCCAGTATCCATTGTGTCGGATAGAGATCCAAATTTGTATCTAGGTTGTGGAAGAGTTTGCAGGAAGCTATGGGAACAGAACTAAGGTTAGTACTGCATTCCACCCACAAACAGATGGGCAATCAGAACGAACGATACAAACCTTGGAAGATATGCTTCGCATGTGTGCTTTGGATTTTCAAGGGAGTTGGGAAGATTATTTGCCACTTGCAGAATTTGCTTATAATAACAGCTTCCACTCCAGCATCGGTATGGCACCATACGAGGCTTTGTATGGTAGGAGGTGTAGATCACCTATTTGTTGGACAGAGGTCGGGGATAGAACTTTGCTTGGGCCAGAAATTGTGCAGGACACTTCTGAGAAAATCAAGACTATTCGCCAAAGGCTCAAAACAGCTCAGGACCGACAAAAGAATTATGCAGACGTTCGGAGAAGACCTCTTGAGTATGAGGTTGGTGACCATGTGTTCATCCGTGTTTCTCCGATGAAAGGCCAAATCAGATTTGGGAAAAAGGGCAAGTTGTCACCCCGTTACATCGGGCCGTTCCAGATTCTGGAGAGACTTGGCCCAGTTGCTTATAGAGTTGCCTTGCCACCGGGATTCGAGCAAATCCATAATGTGTTTCATGTGTCGATGTTGAGGGGTTACCTCCGAGACCCGCTTCATGTGATTGATTATCACCGGATTGCTATCGATGAAAATATGGAATATGCTGAATGGCCGGAACGGATTGTAGACAGGCAAGTGAAACAGTTGAGAAGTAAGTCCATCCCCATGGTGAAAGTAGAATGGAAAGAACACTATGGGACGGATGCTACATGGGAAAAAGAGGAGGAAATGCGATTAAGCTACCCACATTTGTTTCCCGACGAAGGTAAATCAAGTTTGGAGGACCAAACTTCCTAAAGGGGGGAAGACTGTGATACCCCTATTCTGTATTGTGCTAAACTGGTCCCTAATTTGTTTATAGTTATGTGTTTAGCATGATTTTGTGTGCCAATATGTGATTTTGGATTCATATCTGTTCGCCGTAGGAATATCTGTTTGAATAGTCCCCTTCGGGGATTAAATTGAGGGCCTTATCGGCCACAGGACCCAAAATTGATTACGCCATTGTAATTGGCATAATTTTTAAAGCCTACGGCGAAATTTAATTGAAAATTGATTTTGGTCAATTGAAACTGATTAAATTGATTTAATTAATGGGATAAGTGCCCAATTACCTTATATCATTAATGTATTTGAGAGGGGGCTTTTAGAGGCCATTATACACCCTCACCTTGTCCCTTGGAGCTCACCAGCCGAAATCCCTCTTTAGAGAGAGAGAGAACCGGATTTAGAGAGAGAGAGAGGGTTCAATCTTGAAGATTTTGTTAAGGGGCTCAAGCTTTGAAGGGGCTAGGCTCAAGAACTTACTACTATTTGGAAGATTGAACCTCTAGGTGAGCATTTGATCATGGATTCATGGTATAAGTTTGTAAATTGAATACTCAAGTTAGTTGGGTGATCAAGAGCAAGAATTAAGATGAATTTGAAGTTAGAATGAACATGCATGTGCATAATTGTTACAATCTTGGGTGTTCTAGCATGTAGCATGTTAAATATGGGCAATGGAGCATCAAACTTTACATGCATGAGTAGTTTTGTGTAGCTTCATGAATTGGAGCATCACTGGTACTATTTGTAATAGAAATGAAATCAAAATTTGACATGCATGCATGATTGATGAGGATATGAAGCTTAAATACATGATTTCAATGTATTGGAAGTGAGTTTGGCATAAATTGGGTTTGCATGTGATTGATTCATGAAAATTGAGCTTCAATATGTGGTAAATTGGTATTGGTATCATGTTAATATGTGTATATGTGATATTTGGGCTTTTGTATGCAAGAAATGTGGTTGAATGTCGAGTTTGGAGCTCAAGAACACATTCTGGGTTTTCCAGAATTTTGAGGTCCGCTCGAGCGGGGAGACTGCCGCTCGAGCGGAGAAATCGAGCTCTCAGCATATTTTTCTGCAGACATGATGCACGCTCGAGCGGATAAATTGGCGCTCGAGCTGGGAGCTATGTGACATGGATTCCGCTCGAGCGGAATAATTCACGCTCGAGCGGGGACCCTGTTTTCAGAAATTCTGTTTTTGCATTCTGTGTTCCGTTTTCCGTTCTCTTTCACTTGTGAACACTCTTAGGCATATGTTAAGCATTGTAAATGAGTTAATGAGATAATAATAAGGCCTAAAGAGGAAAATGTGAATTTTGAACGGATTGAATTGTTAATGACCCTCTTATGTTCATGGCATGTGTAGGGTCGAGTTCCAGGGCGAACCAATCAACCGATCACTGTGAGTAATATCTTAATAAGATATTTGAAGTATACCGTTGTCTAATTGTTTACTTGTATGTAAGCTTTGTGATTCCATTATTTGATTGGGAGACAACGATTGATGTAAATGCTTGGGCCAAAGGCCGATGGATATGAACGATTGATATGAATGAATGGGCCAAAGGCCGATGGATATGAACGATTGATATGAATGGATGGGCCAAAGGCCGATGGATACGAACGATTGATATGAATGAATGGGCCAAAGGCCGATGGAAATGAATAATTGGGCCAAAGGCCGATGGAAATGAATAATTGGGCTAAAGGCCGATGGAAATGAATGGTTGGGCCAAAGGCCGATGGAAATGGATAATTGGGCCAAAGGCCGATTGAAATGAATGATTGGGCCCAAGGCCGATTAACATGAATGACTGGGCCGAAGGCCGATTGTTGCAATGTTCCAATAATTGCTTACGTAACTTGTTATTTGATATTATTCACTGGGCATTCGCTCACGCTCATTCATGTAATTGTAGGTGAGCCAAGTGAGGTCCAACCCCAGCCCCAGTGAAGTTAGCCAGGAACAGCAGGAGTTTTGGGAGAGTCAGCCTTGTGTCTTACGCACGAGACCCAACCTTGCCATTTTGTTACGTATTTATATTTTGTTCATGTTGGCAAGGATCTTGTATATATTTGCATATAGTTTGCTATGGGTTGACTCAATTTAGATGATCCTGTCTGTAAAGAAGTTTATACTACTACACTTTTGATGTGGGTTATTAATGTGTATGTGTATGGTTTGTTTTGGTGTGCATATAAGCACAGCTCTATGGACAAAGTTTTAAATTTTACTTCCGTTTGGCCCCCTTACTCTGATAAGTTACGTTTGCTTTGTATGGAGGCCGTAGGTAATCTCAGGATTACTGGCCGGTTATGTCCTTAACCCTGGGGGCGGGTTCGGGTCATGACAAAGATCATGATACATTTTAGTGCCTCCTGGGTGTACTGCAAGGGGTGAGTGATGGAACTCCAGAAGTACTTCCTCTCTAAAAGATTCTGGTACAAACAAACGGTCTAGGTAACGTACACTTAGATCTGAGTGAACGTTCAAACCTTTCTCTTCATTCCCATTGGAAATCTTAACACGGATTAATTCCACCTCACGGTCTCTTCGTTCTACTTCTATGACCTTATTAACCAAGGTAGGTTGAGCTTTCAAAGTAAACAAGGTAGCACTCTCTCCAGACTCACCCAAGTGCAAATCAAACTTGCCAATAACATCTAGCATATCCCATTCCTGAATGGCCACACTTGCCAAACTACTCACAGATTTTCGACTCAAAACAGCAACCACCACATTGGCCTTCCCTGAATGATAGTGTAACTCAAAGTCATAATCCTCCATAAATTCAATCCACCTCCATTGTCGTAAATTCAAGTCTTTTTGAGAAAACAAATACTTTAGATTCTTATGATCGGAGAAGACTTCAAACTTCTCACCGTACAAGTAATGCCTCCAAATTTTCAAAGAAAAATCACTGCTACTAATTCTAGATCATGGGTGAGGTAATTTTTCTCATGAGTTTTCAATTGTTGTGAACCGTAGGCCACAACTTTTCCCTCTTGCATCAAGACACAACCAAGTCCATCTCTGGACGCATCACAAGAGATAGTGTAATTCAAACCCCTTTCTAGAATTATCAAAACCGATGCGGTAGTCAATCTAGTCTTAACCTCTTGGAATGACTTTTCACAAGCCTTACTCCACACAAATTTAATACCCTTTCTAGTTAACCTAGTCAAAGGTGCAGCTGGTCTAGAGAAGTCCCTTACAAAACGTCGATAATACCTCGCTAATCCCAAGAAACTCCGGATTTTAAAAACATTCTTTGGTTGTTCCCAATCTTGTACGACATCTATCTTTGAGGAGTCCACAGTTACTCTCTCTCTAAATACTACATGTCCCAAAAACTTCACCTCTGTTAACCAAAACTCCACATTTTTCAAATTTGGCATACAATTGGTGCTCACTAAGTAAACCCAACACTACCCGCAAGTGAGTCTCGTGTTCCTCTTTTGAGGTTGAATAAATCAAGATGTCATCCACAAAGACAACCACAAAATGGTCCAAGTATTCCCGAAAAATTCTGTTAATCAAATCCATAAAGGAAGCCGGTGCATTGATCAACCCAAAAGGCATTACAAGGAATTAATAGTGGCCATAACGAGTACGAAAGGCCGTCTTCTGAATGTCCTCCTCCCGGACTCTCAACTGATGGTACCCCCGACCTCAAATCTATTTTTGAGAAGCAACGAGACCCTCTAAGTTGGTCAAACAAATCATCTATTCTGGGTAGAGGATACTTGTTCTTAACTGTAACTTTATTCAACTTGCGGTAATCAATACACAACCGCAATGACCCATCATTCTTCTTCGCAAAGAGAGTCGGCTCTCCCCAAGGTGATGTACTAGGGCGAATGAAGCCCTTGTCTAAAAGTTATTGGAGTTGAATCTTCAATTCATGCAATTCGACGGGTGCAAATTTATACGGTGACATGGAAATCGGTGCCATGTTAGGCACTAATTCAATGGAGAACTCGATCTCCCGGTGAGGTGGTAAACTAGTAAGATCTTCTAGAAAGACATCCGGGTATTCACA
This sequence comes from Camellia japonica, assembly GCA_030407325.1. Lineage (NCBI taxonomy): Eukaryota > Viridiplantae > Streptophyta > Magnoliopsida > Ericales > Theaceae > Camellia > Camellia japonica. The sequence goes on from JAPPVO010000059.1 coordinate 150,362,101, forward strand.
AACTACCCTTGGTAACTCAACACGAGCCCCATCACTCTCACTATCCAAGAGAGTTGCAAGAAGGCCACTAAGCTTGCTCCTACTACGAGGGTCAACAACTGGCGACAAGGCTCTATCAACTCGGTTCCCCAGAAAATAGAAACGATCACCACCCGAAGTGCACACCGTAACTCTCTGACGGTAACAATCAATCACAGCTTGATAAGAACACAACCAGTCCATGCCTAAAATGACATCAAAACTCAACATATCTAGCAACACAAAAGCAAACGGAAGTCGACGCCCGGCAACTTCTATTTCACAATCACGACAACCCCGGTCTAAATCAACTGTACTCCTAACAGGTGACTCTACTCTGAGTGAAAGCACTAATCGTGCTACCTCTAACCCCAATGCAGAAGCAAATGTAGTAGATATAAATGAATGAGACGCACCCTTGTCTATCAATAAATTAGCCAAAGAATTACACATAACAAAAATACCTCTCACAACTGAGGATTCTGGCAACTGCTCTAGCACGGTAACAGCATACATACGCCTCTGTGGCCCTTGATTAACATGCTCCCCTCTCGGAGCATAGGCATGTTGTACTGACTGAGCCGAAGTGGCTCCCTAATTAACTCGCGAAGCTTGGACTAATTGAGCCTACTGGTGGCTCTGAGTCTGCCTCGACCTTGATGCGCCAGATGCGCCTCCCAACTGTGGGCAAGTTCTCTTCATATGCCCAGCTGACCACACTGATAACAATTAAACCCTTGACCTTTATTCTGAGACTGAGACTGACTTTGAGATCGGTTAGGTGGTGGTAACATTAATTGCTCTCCTCTCTTCTGTGGGCATGAGAAGGCTTTGTGAGCCAGTTGGCCACACTTGAAACACGAGAAGTTACTCGATGAACTTTTTCCCAGACCCGCACTACGCAAAGGAAAAGTAGATCTAGACTGCTGTGGTTGGGACTGGGATGGATAGGTGTTCTTGCTCTTCTTGTTCTGCCTATAGTCTCCTTGAGACTCTTGGCCCCTAGACCTCGAACTCCGAAGCCTCTCCTCCTCGGCTTGTATGGAAATTTCTACGTGTGTTGCCGTCTCCACAAGACGGTCATATTCCCGAATCATATTTCCGACAAGCTTGAACATAATTTTTGTTTTCAATTTCTTTTCAAATTCAATGCAACGGCGCTCTTCCGTTGCCACCAACTCTGGTGCAAATCTGGACAAACTAGAGAAGACCGCCTCAAACTCGGCCACGGGCATGTCGAGTTGTTTGAGGTCTTTAAACTCTTGCCTCAATCTCTCCCTAGTAGTGGGAGGTATGTACTTATCTTGGAAAGCAACCGCAAAGGCTTCCCATGTCGGCTCCACTCTACCCTTGGCATATTTCCACCATTGACTCGCTAGAGTCACTCTTAGTTCACTATCTTCGATGTGAAGCATCTCAAATGTCTTCACAGTTTGTTTGAGCCACTCATCCGCTTTCTTGGGCTCGGGGCCACCATGGAACTCATCTGGTTTGGCCCGCAAGAACTCTCTAGTAAGGAAACTCGCCCTTGACTCCGCGATGTTCTCTCGGGCTTGATTCTCCACCCTCAACAAGTTCATAGACTCTCTTAAAGCCCCTGTCATTTCTCGAGCTAGGGCCCCCATTGCGGTTTGACCCGCTTGTCTCACCAGCTCGGCCACATTAGCTTGGCCTGTTTGCTCGACCATATTAGCTTGGCCGAACCCTTCTTGCACCGGAACCCTATGGACCGGTACCTCATGCATACCTTGGCGAGCATACCATGCCTCCTGCCTCTACCACCACGGACTTGACCCCTTCCTGACATCCTAATAAAGGACACAAGAGAAATAATTTAGCACATTAACTCATATGTGCTCGTAACTTGACTCACACTTCGACTACAACAATTCCATATATTTCTTTACCATATACACAATTCAATTTCACTCCACATAAGCACTTAGTCATGTAAACACATACGGACTATTCTTTTACAATGAAATCCATCCCACGAAAAACCAAGAATTCTTAGTAGAACGAGTATTGATCAAGTACCCTTCTAATGAGATCTCAAGGAATTTAACAAGCGCAAACAACATCCCAAAAGTCCAGTTCCATACCCATTTAGTCACATAAGCATGTTATCACATAGTCACAAAATGCATAACACTTCCTAAGCATGTTTAATGAACCCATTGTGGTTAAACAACCACTTCCCACGAGCTCCAAGTATTCAAACCTGGTAGCTCTGATACCAAGTTGTAACGCCCTAAATTTCTAGCCTAAATGATAATACAACAATCATGGCTCTTTCAAGGAAAATCAAATATAAATCTCTAAACTTACATTAATCCAACAACAAGTAAATAAACAAATAAATACCCCCAAGGGGTTTACAGGTTTCCAAGGCTTGAGCCTGGTTACACAAAACGGTTATTAAAAGCCACACATATACAGCTCTTGGCTTACACACAGAGTCACAGCAAAATGAGAGTCTCGTACTCTCAACACACATTTCCTCGCCTCTAGTTAGGCGGCATCACCACATCTTTTCCTGCACAAAAATCCCGTATGGTGAGCATAAAGCCCTGTAAGAAATCCTTAACAAAGTATATACATTTTATACAAATCTCAAGGGATGAAATGCACATGCCATGCTATGCCCTTTTGAAAGAAAATCACATTTTCATCTTTGAAAACCATCATGCTCAATGATGTCATGCAATTTCAATTCTTCAAAACTTAACAATTCATTTCAAGAGCGGTAAATACGACTCTGGTAATCCCTAGGTTGGTGTCTGCAAGTAGACTATACAAGTACTACAAATTTGTCATTTTTACCAGCATTGGCTGGAAGGCTCGACACCTATAATCTGTCAATTTTACCAGTATTAACTGGAATGCTCAACACATATTCAATTTCAACTACACCACCTGTCAAGACTTACTACCGTATTTACTCCAAAACTAATTCATGGAAACTTGTTTCTCAACATTCTTTTCTCAATGCAAGTTTTCAAATCAACTTTCAAAATTTAACGTAATCAAGTGAATTGATATGCCAATAACACAAGATGAATATAAATACTTTTATTCAAATTCATCATCCAAGGAATAACACAATTCCCTTTTCTCAAGTTTCCTCAACAATTTAGTCATTTCAAGACTATTTCAACGTTTTGAACAATAATTTCCAAAATGAACAACAATTCTCATATTCCCTGAAATTCATTATTTATATAAATATAAATAAAAAAGTTTCCAAACATCCATTTATTTTGACACGCAAAATAAATATAACAATATCATTCATGGATTTTCAGTCTCTTAAAAAAAAATCTCCAAATTTTAGGTTTTCTCACCAAAACTATACAACTCAAATCTTTTGAAAGAAAACTTTCCAAAATCATCTTTCTTCAATCAACGAAGATCAAAACCCATAAGATCATTTTAAAAGAACAAGAGACAAACCCACTTTCAAAATCGCTCAACTTCTTGAATTAACAATCAATTTTCAAAGCTATCGAAGGATGATTTCAAAAATCATCTAGATCTTGCAAAAATATATATATAACTTTAAGAAAATCCCTACCTCAAGTTTTGAAGAAGAAATGAGATGAAACCCCCAAAATCAACGGTGTCGAAACTTGATCTTCACCACACACAACGCAGCCCTCGAGAAGTTAACTAACTTTGATGAAGAACCTATGGCAGAACTCTAATCAATCTTGAGAAATCAAGGTTTTGATCCAATTTGGCGTAGGAAAAAGTAGAGCGATGGGAGAGGAAATGTTTTTAGAGAGAGAGATATATACAAAAGTGATCTGAAATATCAGATTCACGAACTGATATAATATGGTCTGCTCAAGCGCGGAATGCCCTGCTCGAGTGTCGAATACACCTTCCCAGTACTTTTGCAGACATGTCAAACTTCTAGAACCAAACATTCTCCGTTCGAGCGCATAAACGGCCGCTCGAGCAGACAAGCAACTTCAAATGCATTTTGCATTTTTGCTTCGGGGGCGCTGCCCCTCGACCCCACCAGGGCACTGCCCTTGGACTTGCCAAGGGGCGCTGCCCCCTAGACCCTCGCGAGTTGACCAAGCAACTCGATCCCCGACTTGTCCAGTCGAAGTGGTAAAACATGAAAGAAGGGTCGAAACCAAGATAGCTACAATAGCTGCATCAAATAAAAAATAAAATAAAAACTATAGTTGCATTAGAGCTACTCTATGTATTGAAAAAATATTTGGTCAAAGGGTAGGTGCTGAAAATTTTAGTCGTCTTGGTATGAGGCAGATGAAAGTATATATATATACATATTTTTATTTTAAAAATGCTAAAGATTCTAAATATTTTATTAATTTTTTTACTAAACATTTACATACTGTAGGCTCACTCACGTGAGTGATGTGTGATCCAAACTCATGTGAGTGTTTGGTTAAATATTTGATAAAATATTTTGTAACCCTAGCATTGTTTTATCTGGTAATGCTCCAAAATCATATTTAAAAAAGAAAAAGAAAAAAAAAAAAGATCCACATATATTGGACTAAATGGGTGAATTCAAAATTTAAAAATTTCTTTAATAGTGGACTTGAAATGACTGAATTATACCCGATGTTTGGTCAAATAGAATTTAAGATGACAAATATATTTTTATTGTGTTATACAAACTTTGTCCAGCCAAATCTTTGCTCACTTCTAGTATAAACAAAATATGAAATTTTTTTGAGATTCTTAAAAATGTCTTAATTTAACAAATGATGATGTGACATGATAGGTGTACATTTAATTTATCATACCCTCAATTATATTAGGCTCAACATCTTTACCAAGTATCTAAAATTTTGAGTCCTTAGACCATCTTCAACATTGCATCAGATTCAACATCAAATTTGAATTTGATGAAAAAAGTCATTTTTTCTCCCTCTAATGGTTTCACCAAACTGATATCAAACTGAGAACGAAGCAAAATTTTTATCAAACTGAGTATCCGCATGAGCCTTCACCAATTCACTGTGCTGTAACATTGCAAGTGGGCCCACCGGTCAACCGACCGGACATCCAGTCGGTTGACTCACCGGTCAATCCACGCATACAGCTGCTTCATTCTGCTTTACCCAATCGATCACCGGAGTCAGCCTCGTCTCCCACGTCTTCAACGAATCGAAGCTCGATCAGCTTCTCGGTGACATCACAATTGGCTATGTTCACTACTCCACTGTTGGGTCTTCAATGCTCAAAAATGTTCAACCTTTCATCGCTGGTTATCGATTTGGGTCTGTTAGTGTTGCCCACAATGGGAATTTGGTGAATTGCCAATTTTTTGGTGCGATGCTTGAAGATAATGGGTCAATTTTCAAAACTAGTTCTGATACAGAGGTGGTTCTTCACTTGATCGCGATATCCAAAATGAGACCCTTCTTTTTGAGGATTGTTAAGGCTTGTGAGAAGCTTGAAGGGGCTTATTCGATGGTGTTTTTGACTGAAGATAAATTGGTTGCGGTTCGAGACCCGTATGGGTTTTGACCATTGGTGATGGGTAGGAGGAGCAATGGTGTTATTGTGTTTGCTTCTGAGACTTGTGCTTTGGATCTAATTGAGGCTACATATGAGAGAGAGGTCTATCCAGGTGAAGTACTTGTGGTGGACAAAGATGGTGTTCAATCACTCTGTTTAATGTCTCACCCTGAACCCAAAGCTTGTATCTTTGAACACATATACTTTACTTTACCCAATTCAATGGTTTTTGGGAGGGAAAAAGAAATAATAAACGAATTGGGAACAGAAAGGAAGGGAAAGAAAAATAATTTGAGGTTACTCGGTCGTCCGGCCAGACGTCCCCTTTGTTTTGATGCACGCTACAGTGAACGGCTGGAGCTGCTTGTATTAGATTGAGAAAATTGTCTTTATTTTACTCAGATTTGGTGAAAATTTTACTGAACGGTTGGAGATGCTCTTAGATGACCAATAATGGAAGTGTTTGGAAATAACTTAACATGTCAAACGAACCCTTAATCTAAATTTTTTGAATTAACAAAATAAAAAAATATGCCATATAAAAAAACACTAATCAATATATCAATTTAAACACTTTTTAATAATTTAGGGGGTCTATTGATATGATTTTATAGTTTAAATAATCAAAGTGACATTTTTTAATAAGTTAAAGAATCTCCATGTAAATAACTCTTAAAAATAAAAGTGAACAAACAAAATGAAAATACTATTTTCCTCATCAATCCTTCCGTTGTAATATGCTTCTCATTACAACAACTCTAACTTTATTTATTTATTTATTTGTTTATGTATTTCAACGTTATTTTTTTATTATATTTGTTTATACACACAAACTGTTTAAAGAATCTCTTATGATTCTTCAAATATAGTTAATCTTGAATTTTTTTATTAAAATAATTATTGTAATAACTAATTCATTAAAGTGATTAAAATATGATAATATTAACTATAATAACTAAGAAATCTCAATTAAATAATGCATTAGAGATGCTCTTATACCCAAAAAGAAAAGAAAAGAAAAAGAAAAGAAAAAGAAAAAAGAAAGAAAGTAATATGCTTCACCAATGTCTAAAATACCTTTCACCCTTACAACCTTCACCTTTGAGCATCTCTAACAAACTAGCTATTTATTTTTTAGCTAAAATAGTGATTTTGGCATCTTCAACACTAAATTTCAACTCCATTAAACTAGCTACCAAATTAGCTATTTTAGTTTTGGGTAAATTACACTGATACTCCTTGAGGTTTCTGTTTAATACAGAATTTTCTTTTACGTTTGAAAAATTACATTTCTCTCATTGAGATTTGTAATCTCATTATAAATTGCCCCTAGATTGCTGATATCATGCTTTAAAATTTTCTAAATGACCATTTTGTCATTTTTTCCTACCATTTCTTTTTCCTATCATCATAACAACATTTTACAACTTTTCATCATTAAATTCTACCTAAACATATTATTATTGAATGATGATATATAAACATAAATTTTATATAAAATTTTCAAATGCAATGATATACCTTAATGGTGACCTTTCACTTTAAAACAAAACACCCATAAACATGATTTATATTTACAACAATATCACTATCACAATATTTTTATGATATTTTTTATATAAATTTTTATATACGAATAGAATTTTTCATTTTTCTTTTCACCATCATTTTTCTTTCTCGTCTATTCACCCACATTTATTACAGTATTACCAAACACCTTCATTCACATTTATTACAGTATTACCAACACTTTCATTCACATTTATTACAGTATTACTGAATTTTTATATTTTTTTTTTGTATTTGGTGAATTTAAAAAGAATTACAAAATATTATACTTCTTAAGTATATATGGATGAGGTGTATCTAAGAAATAAAAAAAATACTTAAAATATTAAAAAATTCAGCAATAATAAAAAAGCACAAAAAATAAAAAAAATTAATTTTTTGTGTGAGTTAAACCAAAAAAGATGATTGTTATTTCTCTTGAAATGACATAAATAAAATATCAATATTATTTTATATATATAAAGACTAAGGAGCAAATATGTCAATCTGACAGGAAGATAAGTGTAATTTTTTAAACGTGAGGGGAATCTATATTAAATAGAAACCTCAGAGGGTGTCAATGCTATTTACCCTTTAGTTTGTGTTATTTTGACTCAACAAATATAGCTAGTAATTTCAACTAGTCAAACATTAAAAAATTAATATTTTTATTATTTTAAAGTTACTTGTGCTGAGTTCATAAAAGACAATTTAAAATAAAAATAATATCTGAATGACATTGGCAAAAAATAGAGAATTTGTTGGAATATATATTGAAAAAATGTATAACTAAAATAGAAAAATTAATTTTTGAACTAAAATATAACAAAATTTTAAATAGTTTGATAAAAATACTCTAAAATAAAAAGAAAATAACTTTTGAATTAAGGCCAAGTTTGGCATGTGGCAAAAAAGTTAAAAAGTCAAAAAGTTACTCAAAAAGTTAAAAAGTTGTCACTATTCACCAAAAGTCAAAAAGTACGACTGCACAACTCTTAATCCTAATTTTTCCCTACACACTAATTTATACAATTTTTAAATACAATTTTTTTCATAAAAAGTCAAAAAGTTAACCCAAACAATTTTATTTTCTTCTTAAACTTTTTAGTCCAAAAAGTACACTTATTTAGAATATTCCAAACAACCCCTAAAATATAACAACGTTTTAAATAATTTAATGGAGAAAGTCCTATCCATTATGTACGGGTTGGTTTGGGAAGTGAGTTGATTTTTTTATTTTTTAGTTTTTTTAATTATTTTAATCTGAGATTAAAAATCTCGTTGGGAAAGAGTTTTTTGGTTTTTTTTTATAAGAAAAAAAATATAATGATTATAGATTTGATATAATGCTTTATCTTATTAGGCTAAAAAAATTATTTTATTTTTTTGTGATTATTTTAGTTAAAAAAACACAAAACTAAACTTCCCAAGCTCTAAATCTAAGTGGTTCAAAAACGGTAGAAAAGTAATCTTAAAAGATGCGCTACAAATAAAGCATTGAGATATCAATTAGGGTTTGGGCTCAAAGAATGAATGAGGCTCCCCAGCAGAGAGATTGGGATGTTTTTGAGGGTGGTTGCCCCTCTCTGCAACACAGAAGATGATCAGATCAAAGGTCATCGGAGCCGATGATTTCACCTCCCAAATCAACAGCCTTCCTCTCACTCACTCACTCACTCTCTCTCTTGTTGTCTCTGTGTGTGTGTGTTTGCGAGTGGAAGTTTGGATCTTCTCCATCTTCTTCTGGCAGGAAATTCTATTTACACCACAGGCATTTTCCCTATTCATTTTCAAATCCCTATTCCCCAACCAAATACAGCGTTTAAGAAAAAGAAATGCTTTGACTCAACCCTCCGGAAGGGTTAGAGGCTGTTGATTGCAGCACAAAAACTCAACCCTCCGGAAGCGCTGTCTTCGGCGAATCAATCTGAGGCTGTGACGATGTACTGTATCTGTATTTTCTTCTGAGCACATGAGTCGGGCACTGAGAACCCGACCCGTTCATTGGCGGGGCAACTCGGAGGCTCTGAGAAACAAAGAGAGAGAGAGAGATGGGTTACCATTTGTTTCTTTCTCTCACGGGCAATTGTTGCAGCCATGGCGTTTTCGGATTCTCGCCTGCTCACTCATAGATCTGAGCCTCAACTTTTTGTTTTGTTTTTTTTTTTCTTTTTTTGCTTTTTCCACGTAAGCGGTGATTGGTTAAGGAATTTAAAAAAGAGAATTGAAATATATATATATATATATATATAATTAGATGAGATTAAAAATGATTTATAAAATTAGGCAAAATATATATTTTATTTATTTATTTTTAATTTATTTTTTTAATTTTCTGATCAAATAGAACGCTAATATTAAGATTTATATATATGGTTGATTTTATAGGTTTATTTGTGGTAGAAAATTTGGATCAATCTTGTTACTTATGTCGAGATTTGATTAGAAATTTTAACGGATTCAAAAAATTTGAAGGTTATTTTGTTTTGATATTGAACCGAGCTTACGGTGTATTTATTTATGGAACTAGTACTGAACGGAATCAGAATTCTAATTTGAAGTACCCAAATTATGGGTCTTCTTTTTCATACTTTCTTCTGATGTTGATAATTTGGGAAACTTTAGCGGTTAGGGGTATTAACTAAATTTATTGATTATATTAGTAAGTTTATTATTATAAATTTATTCATTAATATCTATCATTTTTACTAATCACTTATTTATCAGAATTCACCATCTTCTTTCATATATATATAAAGAACTATTGATAAATTTATTATTAAAAAAATAAATCTAAATATGAAACAAAGGAATGGTGATATGAAGTGTAGATTGGTGAGAAAAATTAAAGAAACAAAAGAGTCAATTACTTAAAAGTCTTATTAACAAATATTATGGTAGCTCATGTCATATTTAAGATTTTTTGAACCAATAAGTTTTAGGAAAATTTATCAATAAATCCCAAATATTGTTCTTATGATCTATTTGATCCCATTTGATCCCATTTTGTTTTAGGCCTCGTTTGAGAACCCTCTCTTTTAGCCAAAAAGTCAAAAAGTTACTAAAGCTAAAAAGTCAACAACCCATACCAAAAAGTCAAAGATTTTCTTTTCTCTCTACTTTTTGCACATCTTTTCGTAAAAAGTTAAAAAGTCATCCAAAACATATTAGTTTTTTTTAGCTCATATTTTAGCTAAATAGCCAAAAAGTTACAAAATTAGCATGTTCCCAAACGGGGCCTTAATGTTTCGTTTAGTCCTGTCCTTTGTGAAAGGACGCAATTGCCATCAATGTACAAATTAATGTATGTGATATAGCTAGATGTGAAGGGAGAGGGTTTAAGCACGTGTGGCACAGGGGAACTAAGTTGAAGGGTGTAGCTAAGTTGAAGGGTGTAACATGAGTGGGTCACATGACACATGATGAAGTGTCACACATCAACAAAGTGCATTAAAGGCATTTTGTGCTCTGATTGTGGGTTTGGTGATTGCCACATGCCACATGTCACAGATCAGCAAAGTGCACTAACGTGAGGTGTGTTGTTGTGTTGGTATTGGAGTGTCACATGTTACATTTGAAAAAAATACATTAAGGATTATTATTTTTTTTTTTTGAAGTGTCATATTATATGTCACATTTGAAAAAAATACACTAAGGAATTTTTAATTTTTTTTAAGAGTGTTACATCATACTCGCCATGTTGTCACGTTTGAGTAAAGTACATTAAAGAGTTTTTATTTTTTTTAAAGTGTCATATCATATATGTCACGTTGTCACGTTTGAGAAAAGCACATTAAGGAGTTTTTATTTTTTTGAAATGTCACATTATACTTGTCACTATCACATTTGAAAAAGTACACTAAGGAGGAATTATTTTTTTAGAGTAAAAGTTTTGGAATGTCACATCATACTCGTTACGTTATCACATTTAAAAAAAGTACACTAAGGAGTTTTTAATTTTTTTAGGGAGTCACATCGTTGGAGTGTGATATTAATACCTGCCACATTGGAGTATCACATCATACTTGTCACATTAATAAAAGGGTATAACTGTCTACCAAAACACAACCAAAATAAAAATAGGACTACACGGAAAGAAACTCTTCACTGATAGGACTTAACAGATCAATAGAAAAAACTTAGAACTAATTGGAATATTTGTGTGTGAGATGAGATTTATTGGTAAATATCTCTAAGTTTTATTTCATAAAATTGAGAATATTATCAATTTTTTTCAATTTTTAAAAATAAGAATATTATCAATTTTGCATAGTAATATTTCAGATAATTGTTTAACAGACTGATAAAAAAACAGAGCATGAGATAAAATGTTTTTGTCTTTCTACTTATCGGTTTGATTCAAGTATCTAATTAGACCGAGAATATTATCAGTTTTTTTCAGCTTTAAAACTCAGAACATCGGTGTGTTTAGTTTGAGTTTTTTAGATTAAGTTTTTTTAAAACTAATTTTTTGGTTTTCGTGTTTTTTTGTTTTTGTTTTTAGTGAATATTTTTAAAATTTTAAACATTTTTTTTTTACTTTTTTAGATGCACCTTACTTAGATGTATTTAAAAAGTAAAGAATTTGAGAAAAAATATTTTAAAAAATTCATAAATACATAAAATACAAAAAATGTACTGAATTCTAATATATATATTTTTTGTATTTTTGGTATTTAGTGAATTTTTAAAAGTTTTTTTTACAAATTTTTTACTTTTTAGGTATATTTATGTTAGGTATATCTTTAAAAAAAAAAAAAAAAGAGCTTAAAATATTAAAAAAATTCAATAAAAAAAAAAAACGAAAAACAAGAAAGTAGAATTTTCTGAAAAGTGTTTTTGAAAAAATGGAACCAAGCAAAGTTATAGACACAAATTTTTTTTTTCTTTCTAGTTGTTCCTTTATAGATATAAATTTTTCAATTTTGCGGAAAAAAATAATTCAGTTTTTTCAATTTTGTCAAAAAAAAAATATTCATTCTGTTTGGTTATAGTTTTTAGAATTTACTTTTCAGAAAATTCTACTTTTTGCTTTTAGAAAATTCTAGTTTTTAGAAAATTCTACTTTTTTGCTTTTCGTATTTTTTTTTGTTTTCATCGATTTTTTTAATATTTTAAGCAATATTTTTAATTTTTAGGCACATCTAATACACCTAAAAAGTATAATATTTGTGAAAAAATCTTTAAAAAAATTACTAAATACCAAAAATAATATAAAAATTCAGTACATTTTTTCATATTTTTGTGTATTTATTAAATTTTTAAAATAGTTTTCACAAATATTTTGCTATTTAGATATATCTAAGTAAGGTGTATCTAAAATTTTTTTTTAAAAAAATTGCTTAAAATGTTAAAAATATTCGCTAAAACAAAAAAATACGAAAAAAAAAAAATCAATTTTCAAAAAACTAAATTCAAAATACTAAAACCAAACACACTAATTAGTTTTTTTTTTTTTCACATAATTTTTTTTTTTAGTTTTTTCAATTTGAAAGTTGATGTTTTAAAATTTTGAAAATCAAAATAAATGTCAACTCGTCATGTTCGTTTATAGATAATCATAAATGACGAATAATTATTGTTTGAAGGGCAATTCTGACAATTAAAAATTTAATGGGATTTGAAGGACCAAAAAATCTTAGGTAGGACTTAGGCCTCGTTTGGCATGTGCCTGTTTGAACCTAAAAGCAAACAGTTACTAAAAAAAATCAAAAAGTATATAACCTATGCTAAAAAGTCAAATATTTTATTTTCTCTTTAATTTTTGCATATATTTTCATAAAAAATTAAAACGTAATACCAAACATACTAGTTTTGTTTTTATCTCATATTTTAGCCAAAAAATCAAAATGTCACGAAAATAGCATGTTCTCAAACGAGACCTTAATGGAGTATAAGTTTATAAATTAGGACTTGTGTATAATTGCCTAAAAAAAAAAAAAAAGTATTTCTATGTGAAAATTTCACTTCAGATGTAGTTTTGAAAATTAATTATAAATAAGTGGTAAATTTTATTAATATTAATAATTAAAAAATAAAATTCATAAATGTGTAATTTTTCCTATTTATATCCCAATTTACTTTGTTCATTGATGAAATATTAATAGGGTGAAACACCAATAAATCTCAAAATGTGATTTTTTGAATTGTTTAATTCTCTATTTTTTTTTTCCCCATGAACTCAAAGGACCTATTGAATTGAAAATCACATAAAATAGTAGTCACTTGCACATTTGGGTTTACTTTTTAAGGAATAAAAGTGAATTTTTCTAAATGTAAAATTACATATTTGGATAATTTGCACTATAGAGGTTTTGGATTTTCTCTCCTTCTAGAATAAATCTCATATTCCAAATAAGAACGTAACACTCTGATGCGATACTCCAATATAGCACATTAGAAGGTTGTTTGAGATGATCTAAATAAGTGTACATTTTAATTTTTGAGAAATGCTAGATATCATGAAAAAAAAATATCATGGAATGTTTTATGAAAATTTTTCATTCTTTGATTAGTGTGTGGTGTTTATTATATGGGTAATCTAAGGGTGGACAATTTTCATGAAGCATTTCATGATCCCTAACATTACTCTTAATTTTTTACGAATAGATATGTAAAAAAGTAGAAAGGTGACGTGACTCAAAAAAAATTAAAAGGTGCCCTAATATAGGGGATGCCAAACAACTCTTAAAAAACTCTTTAGTTTATTTTTTCCAAACGTAAAACTCCAATCAATATAATCCCAAATGTAACACTCCAATGTAACATACAAAAACACTAAAAGAAACTCTTAGTATACTTTTTTCAAACGTAATACTCACAGTTTGAAATTATACATTTGTCAAAAGCTTATCAAGAAATTTTTGTACTCCTTTTGGAATGGTTTGAAGAATCCTACATATTTTATTGGAATGTTACGTTTGGAAAAAGTACATTTAGGATTTTTTTTTTGTGTGTGTGTGTGTGTGTTACATTGGAGTGTTACGTTTGAGTGTTATAGTTTGAAATTATAATTTGTCCAAAACTTACTAATGAGTTTTCGTACTCCTTTTGAAATGTTTGAAAAATCTTAAAATCCTTTTGGATTGTTTGAAGAATTCCATATTTTAAGCCATTTTTATACTCCTTTTGGAATGTTTAAAGAATCTCACATTTCACGTCATTCTAAATAAAAAAAGATTATTATATAAAAATCCATCACAAATTTTTATCCTCATAGGTTGTGTATCTTATTGTAACATTACTTGGGGGTTACCTATAAGCACTAAACAGTTCGGACTCTCGATTTCTTTGATCTAGTCTCACGAGGGTAATATGAAACATAGATGAGAGTTCAAATCAGGTAACTTTTATAGAAAATCCATTTTATTGCCAAAACTAGTTTGCGTCATCAGATCTCATAGTCGCTACCTAATATTTTGGAAAATTAAAAAACCCATGACTCGTGTCAAGGCCCCTGTCCATCGTAACCAAAGATATCTCAGTTCGGAACCTTAGATATGAGAGGGGAAGGTCTTTAATTGAACACCTTCGTTCACGCGATCAAAGATCACCCTCTACTAAACCATGATATGAGTTTTATTTACTTTATATGTTCATATTCTAATTTGTTTAATAAATCCTAAAATTTATTATGTGAAAGTAAACCAGTATAAATTGTACCATTTATTTTGGAATAACTTGATTTTACGTGTTTTGAAAAAGTTTTAAGAATGTGCAACTCAATAGAAATTGAGTTTACAAATATGAAAATCGATATTATTCCAAATTGAACAACACAACCTCCATCCACTAGCATTTATAGAGATATATCAAATAAGCAAGTAGCCACATGGTAGGATGCTTAAACATAATAAGAAAAACACATACAAGCGGGATGCAAAGCATAAAAATTTATATATTTATCGATGTTCCATGAACAGTTACAAAACAAAGTTAATAAAATATGCATGCTCTTATTGCCAGAAACTATTCTGCTCATGTCACGACCCAAACTCGTCCCTATGAGTTTAGTATCGTAATCGGCCAGTAATCCTTGGATTACCAAAGGCCTCTTAACAGAATAACATATAATTAGGGGTTGCAGAAGCAAATATACGATAACGTATATGAGACAGAAATTTTCAAATATATATATATATATATATATATATATCTGTCATAAGACAATAGTCTTACATCACTCACATACACAGATGTAACCAAAAAGGAAAACTTGTCCCTATATACAGATAAGCAAAACAAACAATGAAAACATTCTTATCAGGTTTACAAAACTTGACTTCTTCAAAAAGGAACCTCCTCGGGAGGCACAGTGGTTAGCTGACTCAAACACTCCAGGGAGCAGTTTAAGCCTGGTCATGCGCTTGGTCACCTACATACATAAAATAAATAGTGAGTCGGAGCCCAGTGAATAATAACAGAGTACAGGGTTTAAATGAATGATGTCCACATCAAGTTCATAAATTAGAGTTCATATCAGATATAGATTTACAATCATGTTCTTGTTCACACTTCATACAGAAATCAGAGTTCATGCTTAATCATACATGGTACATCCATTAGCGTTATCATGCTTGTTAGTTCCTTAAAAGGAACCTTCAGTACCGGGAAACTTGTAACTTGCTTGAACCACGGTATTATTACCTACGGGCAAGGGCCTTGAAACAACGGTATTGTTACCCCTAAGCAAGGGCCTTGAACTTGTATACCACGATATTATTACCCCCGGGCAAGGGCCTTCTGCCAAGGATGCCGCGATTACATTTCAGAAACTTGGACCATCATTCATTGTACGGAATATAACATTGCATAAAATAGATCTTAATTCATATCATTCAGAAAATAATTAAAGTTAAACATAGCTTTACTAAGTTATTACTCATAGATGGCTCCACTTGCAGAACAAACAAATCAAATAACTTGGGGCACGTGACCTACATATATACAGCAGAAACACATAATAAAACACACATTCGATCGGTACTTAATCTCTTTTGTTTCATTCTTAGTGTGTTTCTGGGTCTTAACCTCTTATTGAGTCTTAATCATGGCCTAGGAATGCCTAGGATGCATTGTGGATGCTAAAATGCACTTTAATACATTTAACAAAACTTGCTGAAAATAGGGGTTACGCTCAAGTGCAACTTCTCTCGCTCCAGCGGACATGCAAACATGTAAGGGGCCGCTCGAGAGTAACTTCCTTTGCTTGAGCACTCTATAAGCTTTGCAAAAGTACTGGTTAGGTGGAATCTCCACTCAATGGCCGCTCGATTCTCGCTCGAGCGTGAGACTCATGCCCTCGCTCAAGTGCAACTCTCGAGCGATCTGCAAAACATGCAACTTCTGGAAGCATGCATTTCATGCTCGAGCAGACTTCCTTCGTTACCTTAGTTTTGAGAATTCATCTCATTTTCCATCAAACGTTCTACCTTAGTCTGTAAGATCACAGAGTGTCCGCTTGAGCGCAGATTCTGATGCTTGAGTGGAAGTGCAGAATCTGGAATTTCCAGATTGCACTCCCAAGCTCCAAACTTGAATTCAAGGCTATTAAACTCAACCTTTGGGCCCCCAAACTTGAGAAAACAAGTCTAAACTTGGAAAAGATAAAGAATTGAAGATCATTTCATGAAATCAAGGTCCAAAAATATGCCAATTATCCAAAACGAAGCCCAAATCTTTGAAAACATAACATTATACATCATGCATGTAAAGGTTTAAGTTTAAAGCCTTCAAAACATGATCAAATGAGACAAATTGATGGAAAATGAGATGAATTCTCAAAACTAAGGTAGAATGATAACATGCATGCATAGTATGGCCTATATTCTTTTATTTTAGCTCAATTCTAGCATTACACAACTTAATTCTTTGAATTCTTGTGCTAAGTACCTTAAGTACACAACTAAAGGCTTGATTTCTTACCTTAGGTACTCAATTCCTTGAATTCTAGTGAGTTCTTGTTCAAATTCTTCAATTTCCTTTAATTCTCTAGCAAATTCCTTTGTTTGAAGCCTTTTCTCTAGTCTCTCTCTCTCTCTACACGTTTGTTGCCCAAGATGCTGGTAGAAAATGTGCCTACCCATCTATAAGTGGCCTATTTATATGCTTGATTAGTTTAGGCTAGTTATTTGTAATTAAGCTAAGCAATTGACTTAAATTATTCTAATTTAATTCGTTCTGAATTGAATTTCAATTGAACCTACCATAATGTTCTAAAAATTCTAAACAACACGTATACCAAGTCAATTTCTGAATCGGATGCTGATAAGACCTTCAATTTACAGAATAAAACAAAATCAAAGACAGATATTCCTACACAGAACAGATAGAAACTCATATAACACCTAACACACGTGTTATGAATGCAAAATTTCACCTTAATTACTTATTAAGCATTCTTAATCATGAATTTACGCAAATCAGTGGTCGGAGTTGTTACAATCTTCCCCCCTTAAAGAGTTTGGCCCTCCAAACTCGAAGTACCTTTATTTTGAAAGAACGCTGGGTCTAATAGCAATAAATCGGGGTATCTTTTCATCATGTCTTCCTCCGTTTCCCAGGTTGCATAGGTTCCTCCATGATTTTGCCAATTAACTTTGACCAACGAAATTTCCTTGTTTCTTAATCTTTTGATTCTTCGATTGACAACTTGGATTGGCCGTTCTTCATACGTGTAGTCATCCTTCAGTAATACATGCGTCGGTTCAATAATATGTAATGGGTCCCTCAGATAGTCTCAGAGCATTGAAACGTGGAAAACATTGTACATATGTTCCATGACTGGCGATAAGGCTACCCAATACATCACTGGATTAATCTTCTCAAGAATTTCATATGGCCCTACGTATCTCGGTGCCAATTTACCTTTCAAACCAAACCGCGTTTGCCCTTTCATTGGAATTACTTTGATAAATACGTGATCCCCGACTTCATATTCTTTGTTTATTTTTCGAACATCTGCATAACTCTTTTGGCAACTTTGTGCGGTTTTTAAGTGCTGTTGGATCAGTTTCATCTTTTCTGTTGTCTCTTGTACAAGTTCTGGTCCCAACAAAGGTCTATCACCTACCTCAGCCCAACATATCGGTGAATGGCACTTTCTACCATACAAAGCTTTATAGGGAGCCATCTCAATACTTGAATGATGACTGCTGTTGTACATGAATTTGGCCAAAGGAAGGTAAGTCTCCCAATTCCCTTGGAAGTCCAACACACACATCCGTAGCATATATTCCAAAGTTTAATTGGTTCATTCTGTTTGGCCGTCTGTCTGTGGGTGATAAGCACTGCTTAGCTTTAGTTCAGTCCCCAAAGCTTGTTTCAAACTTTGCCAAAACCTTGATGTGAACTTTGAATCTCTGTCAAATACAATGGATACTGGCACACCATGTAGCTTCACAACTTCATTCATATAAACGTTGGCCAATTTGTCCGCATTGTAAATAGTTTTAACAGGCAAAAATTGGGCAAACTTAGTTAAATGATCAACAATAACCCAAATAGAATCCATACCTCGGGAGGAGCGAGGCAGTTCAATAATAAAATCCATAGTAATATGTTCTCATTTCCATTCCGGTATTGGAAGCGGTTGTAGCAATCCGACAGGTCGTTGATGTTCAGCTTTAACTTGTTGACAATGTAGGCATCAAGCCACAAAATCAGCAATGCACTTCTTCATTCTGGGCCACCAAAAGTTTTGTTTCATGTCATGGTACATCTTTGTATTCCCTGGGTGCATAGAAAATTTTGAATTGTGAGCCTCGGTCATAACATGTTTCCTCAATTCAGAACAATCCGATACACAAAGTCTATTTTGAAAATTTAACACATCATTATTAGTCACGAACTCGGGCCTCGGTTTTGAGTCAATTTCATTGAAAATTTTCTTTAAGAACTTATCTTCATGTTGTTTTTCTTTAATCTCTTCAATGATTGCAGGTTGAGTAGAAATGGCGGCTAAGATCCCTATTCATGCAGTATAATTTCAATTTCATTCTTTTCTAGATCATATATTTCCGACTCAAGGCATCTACAACAGTGTTGGCTTTTCCCGGATGGTACAAGATTTGCAAGTCGTAATCTTTGATTAACTCAAGCCATCGTTTCTGTCTCATGTTTAGTTCCTTTTGGGTGAAGAAATATTTGAGGTTCTTATGATCAGTGTATACCTCACAAGTCACATCGTATAGATAATGTCGCCAAATTTTCAAAACAAATATCACAGTTGCTAATTCAAGGTCATAGGTTGGATAGTTCTTTTTCATGAGGGCGAAGTTGTCAAGAAGCATAAGCAATCACCTTTCCATTTTGTATCAACACACACCCCAAGCCCTTATATGAAGCAACATTGTAAATTTGAAATCCATCAGTATCATTAGGCAAAGTTAAAATTGGTGCACTTACTAACCTGGTCTTTAGCTCTTGGAAAGCAGTCTCTCTTTGATCAGTCCAATCAAATGGTGTAGTTTTCTGTGTCAATTGTGTGGGTGGCAAAGCAAGTTTGGAAAAATCTTTCACAAATCTGCGATAATAGCCTGCAAGTCCCAAAAAACTTTGAACTTCCGATACATTGGTCGGTCTAGGCCAGTCCACAATAGCTTCAATTTTCTGTGGGTCAACGGAGATACCATCCTTATCGATTACATGCCCCAGAAATGCCACACTGTCAAGCCAAAATTTACATTTGGAAAGTTTTGCATATAACTTCTTTTCCTTTAGGGTCTGCAAAGTAATTCTCAGATGATTTTCATATTCTCCCCTGCTTTTAGAATAAATCAATATATCATCAATGAACACAACAACAAACTCATCAAGGAATTGTTTGAACACTCTATTCATTAAGTCTATAAATGCTGCAGGTGCATTAGTTACCCCAAATGGCATTACTAAAAACTCATAGTGTCCATATCTAGTTCTAAATGTAGTTTTCTCTATGTCTTTTGCCTTGACTGTTAACTTGTGATACCTGGATCTAAGGTCAATTTTAAAAAACACTTAGGCTCCTCAGAGTTAGTCAAATAGGTCATCTATTTGGGGTAGTGGGTATTTGTTCTTCACAGTTACTTTATTCAATTCACGATAATCTATACATAATCTCAAAGACCCGCTTTTCTTTTTGACAAATAATGTTGGAGCACCCCAAGGTGAAGTGTTCGGACGAATAAACTTTTTCTCTAATAGTTCCTGAAGTTGAGTTTTCAATTCCTTTAATTCAGAAGTGGACATTCTGTATAGGGTTTTAGAAATTGGTTGCGTCCAGGGCACTACATCAATGGTGAACTCAATTTCCCTATCAATTAATTCCCTAGGCAATTAATTCGGAAACACGTTGGGAAATTCACAAACAATAGGAATGGTTTTCACATTAGCACTATCAGAAGATACAGTCAATACACAACACAAGTAGCCCCGACAACCTTTCCTTAACAATTTCCTAGCTTTCATAAATGAGATCAAATATGGTGGAGGAACTACCCTATTTCCAATAAAAACAAACTCAGGCATACCAGGTGTTCTAAATACAATAGATTTATTCACACAATCAATGGTGGCGTAGTATTTAATTAACCAATCTATATGTAGAATACAATCAAAATGATCAATGCTCAAGGGCAACAAATCAACATACAATGTCATATTACCAATCATAATATCACATACTGGATAGACATAAGCACATATCATAGAACCCCCAGACGGTGTAGACACAGATAGTAAACCATTCATAGGTGCTAGTGGTCTAGTTAATTTCTGAGAAAAAGTATGCGATACAAGTGAATGCGTAAAACCAGAATCAATCAGCACATAGGCATTCTGAGCACAGACATAGATTATACCTGACACCATTGACTCAGCATTCTATATATCCCCAGGTACTAATGCAAAAACCCGGTCTTGCCTCAAAGTTTCTCCCCCAGTATTGACTCTCACATTCGTTCTTGACACAGGAGTAGATTCGGGTGAACTTATCGCAGGATGGTTAGCCGTGTCGAGTCTTATCGAACAATCTCGAATCATATGACCTATTTTACTGCATCAAAAACAAGCGCCAGATGCACGGTGACACGTGCCCTTATGTTTCCTTCCACATTTTGTACAAACTGGCATAGACCCACTGCTCTGGTTTGAACTACTTGAAGACCCAGTATTTTGCTTTTTGCCTGCAAAAGATGGGTGGCCCTTCCGAAAATTAGAGCCAGATCTTTTGCCTATCCATTCAATTGTGGGAATATTAGTTTGTTTCTTTGCTGCTAGTATGGCCTCTGCCATCAATGCCCTATCAAGTACCTCCACATAGGTAGGCAATTTCAATACGCCTACTCTATTATACACTTCCAGGTCTAAGCGCCCTTCAAATTTTCAAGCATTCTTAAAATCTGTGTTGACCATATGAGGAGCAAATCTGGCCAACTCAATAAACTTAGCCTTATACTCGACTATGGACATCCTGCCTTGCTTCAATTCTTGGAATTCAAAAACTTTTTGATCCCAAAAATACCGAGGAAAATACTTGTCATAGAAGATCGCATTAAATTGAGCCCATGTCATATTCCCATTGCTATTTTGGATCAATAACCACCATCTCCGAGCTTTGTTTTTCAGGGTGTAGGTGGCCAAAAGGACTTTCTAGATCTCTGAACAGGGAAACACTTCGAATAATTTCTCCATTTCCAACAACCATGTTTCAGCCTTTAGTGGCTCAATACCACCAAGGAAAGTTGGCAATTTCATTTTCATGAATTTCTAAGTAAGGTTGATTATATCATTGTTGTCCGGTTCAACTTGCACCGGAGGAGGCGGAGGTGATAAATGTTGTTGCCTCAGTTGTTGTGTCATTGCCTCAGTCAGGGCTGTAAGCATCTGTTCCATTCTGTTCATTCGAGCCTCAGAAGATTCACTTGCATCATTTCCCCTAGCATTTTACATATTGCTATAAAGAGACAAGGTAATAATAAACATAAGAATAATCTTGTTCATTTCTTTACTTTTCATTTGTTCAGGTTCAAATTTAGGTTTCACATTTATAAAGATTAGCACCCACGCACACATGCTGATAAAATGTCCCTAATTCTTCTCTAGGACATCTTATAGCTCGTATGGACTTATGTGTGCGGTATTACACGTGCTCTGATACCACTCCGTCACGACCCAAACCCGCCCCTATAGGTTTAGTATCGTAACCAGTCAGTAATCCTTCGATTACTAAAGGCCTCTTAACAGAACAACATATAATTAGGGGCTGCGGAAGCAAATATACAAAATAGATTATCCATAGAGTTGTGATAACGTATATGAGATAGAAATTTTCAAATATATATATACGTTTGTGTGTGTGTCATAACACAATAGTCTTACGTCACCCACATACACAGATGTAACCAAAAAAGGAAACTTGTCCCTATATACAGATAAGCAAAACAAATAGCAAAAACATTCTTATCAGGTTTACAAAACTTGACTTCTCCAAAAAGGAACCTCCCCGGGAGACACAATGGTTGAATGACTCAAACACTCCAGGCAGCAGCTTAAGCTTGGTCACACGCTTGCTCACCTACATACATAAAATAAATAGTGAGGGGGAGCCCAGTGAATAATAACAGAGTAAAGGGTTTAAATGAACGATGTCCACATCAGGTTCATAAATTAGAGTTCATATTAGATATAGATTTACAATCATGTTCTTGTTCACACTTCATACAGAAATCAGAGTTCATGCTTAATCATACATGGTACATCCATTAGTGTTATCATGCTTGTTAGTTCCTTAAAAGGAACCTCCGGTACCGGGAAACTTGTAACTTGCTTGAACCATGGTATTATTACCCCCGAGCAAGGGCCTTAAAACCACGGTATTGTTACCCCCGGGCAAGGGCCTTGTGCTAAGGATACAACGATTATATTTCAGAAACTTGGACCATCATTCATTGTACGAAATATAACATTGCATAAAACAGATCTTAATTCGTATCATTTAGAAAATAATTAAAGTTAAACATACCTTTACTAAGTTATTACTCACAGATGGCTCCACTTGCAGAATAGACAAATCAGATAACTTGGGGCCCGTGACCTACATACACATAGTAGAAACACATAATAAAACACACATTCGGTCAGTACTTAATCTCTTTTATTTTATTCTTAGTGTGTTTCTAGGTCTTAACCTCTTATTGAGTCTTAATCATGGCTTAGGAATGCCTAGGATGCATTGTGGATGCTAAAATGCACTTTAACTCATTTGACAAAACTTGCTGAAAACAAGGGTCACGCTTGAGCGCAACTTCTCTCATTCGAGCGGACATGCAAACATGTGAGGGGCCGCTCGAGCATAACTTCCTTCGCTCGAGCGCTCTATAAACTTTGCAAAAGTACTGGTTAGGTGGAATCTCCGCTTGATGGCCACTCTACTCTCGCTCGAGCGTGAGACTCATGCCTTCGCTCAAGCGCAACTCTTGCCGCTCTTACGGTCTACAAAGCATGCAACTTCTGGGAGCATGCATTTCATGCTCGAGTAGACTTCAGGTCACTCAAGCAAAAATGTAAGATCACAGAGTGTCCGCTCGAGCACAGATTCTGACGCTCGAGGGGAAGTGCAGAATCTAAAATTTCCAGATTGCACTCCCAAGCTCCAAATTTGAATTCAAGGCCATTGAACTAAACTTTGGGCCCCAAAGCTTGAGAAAATAATTCTAAACTTGGAAAACATAAAGAATTGAAGATCATTTCATAAAATTAAGGTCCAAAAGTATGCCAATTATCCAAAACGAAGCCTAAATCTTTGAAAACATAACAGTATACATCATGCATGTAAAGGTGTAAGTTTAAAGCCTTCAAAACATGATCAAATGAGACAAATTGATGGAAATGAGATGAATTCTCAAAACTAAGGTAGAATGATAACATGCATCCGAGAATTCTTTGAAAACTTCTTCAAGATGCCATGATATAGACATGCATGCATAGTATGGCCTATATTCTTTCATTTTAGCTCAATTCTAGCATTACACAACTTAATTCTTTGAATTCTTGTGTACCCTAAGTACACAACTAAAGGCTTGATTTCTTACCTTAGGTTTTCAATTCCTTGAATTCTAGTGAGTTCTTTTTCAAATTCTTCAATTTTCCTTAATTCTCTAGCAAATTCCTTTGTTTGAAGCCTTCTCCCTAGTCTCTCTCTCTTTCTCTACACATTTGTTGCCCATGATGATGGTAGAAAATGTGCCTACCCATCTATAAGTGGCCTATTTATATGCTTGATTAGTTTAGGCTAGTTATTTGTAATTAAGCTAAGCAATTGACTTCAATTATTCTAATTTAATTCATTTCGAATCAAATTTCAATTGTACCTACCATAATGTTCTAAAAATTCCAAATAACACGTATACCAAGTCAATTTCTGAATCGGATACCGATAAGGCCTTCAATTTACAGAATAAAACAAAATCAGAGACAGATATTCCTGCACAAAGCAGATAGAAACTCATATAACACCTAACACATGTGTAATGAATGCAAAATTTCACCTTAATTACTTATTAAGCATTCTTAATAATGAATTTACGTAAATCAAAGGTCAGGGTTGTTACAACTCATCACTGGAAGACTGCTTTGTTCTGTCCTAGAAGAAGTTGGTCGGCTAGCTAATTAGGCCTGGCAAAACTTGTTTTGTTGCAACTTCGAAACAGAACAAACAAGGGATATGTAGGTAGCTCAACTAACCACTTCCAGTTAGATTATAACAATTTATAATATGCAATCAAATTCAGAAAATTAATATAAGAAAGAAAGTACGAGGAAATGAAAAAGATTGAAAATTCACCTTCCAAAGAAATGATGAATTTCTTGATTTCAAAACTTCCTTTTGATCACCCTCAAGGTTGTGAATTATGTTCTCAATCCTCTATTTGAAAACTTGAAATTTTAGCTATAATGGTGTTTTGGGATTATTTAACAATATGTGTGGTGGAAAATGGTTAACTCATTGATTTTCTCAAACTTGGCAAAGATTACTCTTTCTTTGATCAAAGCTCTAGAATTTGATTATAATGAGTTTCTGGATGGTTTTGGTAATGAATGATGAGCCATTACAATGTGTAGGTACAAGAATGGAAGTTTTGGCCAACTCTCAATTCAGCCTGACTTTTTGCTCTATCCCATCCCTTTTACCCCTTTCAACAATCTGCTCTCTTTATATAGGCAATGGTGGAAGACTTAGTCAAGAAGATGATGGGAGATAAATGGAAGACAACAATGGAGGACAAACCATAATGGAAAATAAAGAAAGATGGTGGGTTATTGCTTTAACTCTCTCTTTTCAAAGGGGCAAACCCTTTAGGCAATGGAGGCTGAGTGTATATACATTTCGTGCATGAATGTATCAAAAGTATCTAAGGTGGCATGTCCGACACACATTAAATAAGAATTATATCGAAATTGCCCAGTTCCTGAACAGTCAGCCGGCCAATTAGCTAGTCGACTAAAAAGTTGGATGGCCAGCCAATTAATTGGCTGGTTGACCAAAAAAGTTGGTTGGCCGGCAAAAATATTGGTCTTGGCCTTAGCTTTACTATTTTGCACAAAACAGAATTTTTTGACAAAATTATCATCATTTCCTCCTATTTCCACACTGTTCTTTGCTCATTTCCAAAGAAAATATTTTATTTTGAATTTTGAAAATGAGCCTCAATACACTACGTGTGATACCCCTGTTCCGTAATATGCTAAATTGGTCCCTAATTTGAATATGATTATGTGTTTAGCATGATTTTATGTGCCATTATGTGGATATATGTGATTTTGGAACTCTATCTGTTCACCGTAGGAGTATCTGTTTGAATAATCTGCTTTGGAAATTAAATTGGGGGCCTTATCGGCCACAGAACCCGAAATTGATTACGCCATTGTGATTGGCATAATTTTTAGAGCCTACGGTGAAATTTAATTAGAAATTGATTCTGGTCAGATTAAACTGATTAAATTGATGAATTAAGGGCCCAAATATTTTATATTAAAATATTGTATTAGTGGAGCTTGTTGTATAATAGCACTACACTCTCTATTCCTCTCCTTTAGTTACATTTTGGCTGATCATAAACATTGAGGAAGAGAGGGGGTCGGCTAAGAGAGGAAGAAAGTGAAGAAATTGGAGTTTTGGCTTCAAAACTTGATAAATTGTAGACCAACTCAAGCATTAAGCTTAAGTTTGGAAAATCAAAGCTTCTAGGTAAGTAATTCTTTGATTATAGTTTGCAATTTTGTGTGTGTTCAAGCTAATTGGGTGATCAAGAGTAAAATTGAATGAAATTGGGTTGGTTTTGTTGAATTAAGGCTTGATATATGCATGCATGTAAGAGATTGTTTTGAAATAGCATATATAAGCTTGAAATACATGATTCAAGTAGAGTTTTGGGTTGAAACTCATGTTTTGATCACCATTGGTGTTGTCTAAGTTGAGAGTGTGGCTAATTCATCACATGCATGTACAATTCGAGAAGATATGAGCTTGAAATGCATGAATATGTACGATAGAGTTGAAGTTGATGTCATTTGAAACATGCAAGTGTGTAATCCTTGAAATTGAGCTTTCTAATGTTGTAATCTGGTATTGATATCATATTAGTATGTGTATATGTGATATTTGAGCCATTGTATGCAAGGGATGTGGCTGGAATGGTTGAAGGGAGCTCAAGAACACAATATGGAATTTCCAGAATTTCGGTGTCCGCTCGAGCGGGTAAACATCCGCTCGAGCATAAATTTCGTGCTCCCAGCACTTTTTGCAGACATGGTGCCCGCTTGAGCGGGTAAGTTGACGCTCGAGCGGGGGAGCTATGTAGACAGGCCATCCGCTCGAGCGGCAGAGTTCACGCTCGAGCGTGATTTTGATGTAACCAGTACTTTTGCAGGCTCAAGGGTCCGCTCGAGCGGGGAAGTCCACGCTCGAGCGGGGACCCTGTTTCTGAAATTCTGTTTTTGCATTTTGAGTTCTGTTTTCCGTTCTCTTTCACTTGTAAGCACTCTTAGGCATATTGTCATGGCCCGAACCCGCCCCTGAGGGTTAAGGACATAACCGGCCAGTAATCCTGAGATTACCTACGGCCTCCATACAGTTCAGACATAACTCATCAGAGTAAAGGGGCCAAACGGAAGTAAAAATTCAAAACTTTGTCCATAGAGCTGTGTTTATATGCACACCAAACAAACCAAACTCAGATATGTTAATAACCCACATCATAGGTGCAGTAGCATAAACTCCTTTACAGACAGGATCATCTAGACTGAGTCAACCCATAGCAAACTATATACAATATACACAAGATCCTTGCCAACAAGACAGAATATAAACATGTAACAAAAAGGGCAAGGTTTGGTCTCGTGCGTGAGACCCTAGGCTGACTCTCCAAAACTCCCGCCGTTCTTGGCTGACTTCACTGGGACTGGGGTTGGTCCTCACTTGGCTCACCTACAATGACATGAATGAGCGTGAGCGAATGCCTAGTGAATAATATCAAATAAACAAGTACACAAGCAATTATTGGAATAGTTTAACAAACGGCCTTTGGCCCAATCATTCATGTCAATCGGCCTTTGGCCCAATTAATCAATTCCATCGGCCTCAGGCCCAATCATTCAATTCCATCGGCCTCGGGCCCAATTATTCAATTCCATCGGCCTTGGGCCCAATTATTCAATTCCATCGGCCTCGGGCCCAATTATTCATGAATTGCGACTTACGCAGAAGTAACAATTAAACAATGACATACTATAAATATCTTGTCTAGATATTACTCACAGTGATCGGTTGATTGGTTTGCCCTGGAACTCGACCCTACACATGTCATGAATATAAAGGGTCATTAACAATTCAATCCGTTCAAAATTCACATTTTCCTCTTTAGGCTTCATTCCTATCTCTATAAATCATTCACAATGTTTAACATATGCCTAAGAGTGTTTGCAAGTGAAAGAGAACGGAAAACGAAACACAAAAAAGGGCAAAAACAGAATTTCAGAAAATAGGGTCCCCGCTCGAGCGTAGACTTCCCCGCTCGAGCGGACCCTTAGGTCTGCAGAAGTACTGGTTGCCTCCAATCCCCGCTCGAGCGCGCATTCTTCCGCTCGAGCGGACTTCATGTTACATAGCTCCCCGCTCGAGCGCCAAATTCCCCGCTCGAGCGGGCATCATGTTTGCAGAAAAATATGCTGGGAGCTCGATTTCTCCGCTCGAGCGGCCATTACCCCGCTCGAGCGGGCACCAAAATTCTGGGTTTCCCAGATTTTGTTCTTGAGTTCAATTTCGATGTTTCACCCCCATTCCTTGCACATTTTGGCTCCAATCTCACATATACATATGCTAACATGCCATAGACCCCAAATTACAATATTAGGAAGCTCAATTTCTTGATTTGTCTACATGCATGTCCCAAAATGTGTCAACTCATCATCAACATGCTCAAATTCAAACATGCAAAGCTTACTCTTTCATGCTCTAATCTTGCATACAAGAAATACATATCATTCACAACTTATCTGGTGAAGAGATGGTCGTATACATGGATTTCCAACAAGATTCAACATAGATTGTACACATTAAGCTTGAACATGGAGGATCATGGCAATTTCATGCATGCATGCCTTAATTGACCTTAGATTCAACATGTTTGACCCAAACCTCTTACATACATACTAATTCATGCTCTTGACCATCCATTAGACTTCAATTCACAAGATGATAGCTAAAGAAATGCATGAGTCACTCACCAAAAGGCTTTAATCTTCCAAACTCTAGTCAATTCTTGAGTTGAATCTACAAATCCCCAAGCTAGAGCCAAAAATTGCTCAAAGCTCTCCCTTCCTCTCTCTATAGCCGGCCTCTCTCTCCCTCTCAATGTCTAACTCAGATTTTGAGTTTTTAGAGAGCTAAAGGAGAGTGCAATGCCAATACACAAAAGCCCCACTAACAAATATTTTAATATAAAATAATGGGGTACTTAATTAATCGATTTAATCAGTTTAAATTGACCAGAATCAATTTTCAATTAAATTTCACCGTAGGCTCTAAAAATTATGCCAATCACAATGGCGTAAACAATTCCGGGTTCTGTGGCCGATAAGGCCCTTAATTTAATTCCCGAAGCGGATTATTCAGACAGATATTCCTACGGTGAACAGATATGAATTCAAAATCACATATTATCACATAATAGTACCCAAAATCACATCAAAACATACAATCACATACGTATTAGGGACCAATTAACATAATACAGAACAGGGGCATTACACATATGTTAAGCATTGTAAATGAATTAATGAGACAAGAATAAAGCCTAAGAGGAATATGTGAATTAAGGAACGAACTGAATTGTTAATGACCCTTTTGTGTTCATGGAAAATGTAGGGTCAAGCTCCAGGGTGGATCCACAAGCCGATCACTGTGAGTAATATCGATATTTGAATGTTTGCGAATGTCCAATTGTTTATTCCCTTATACGCTTTATGAGTTGCTATTTGGGATTGTGGACGAAAGTCTGATATGAGTACACATAAATGAACCAAAGGTCGTTTTGATAAACATAAGTGGGCCAAAGGCCGTTTTGATAAACATAAGTGGGCCAAAGGCCGTTTTGACATGAATGAGTGGGCCAAAGGCCGTTTTGACATGAATGAGTGGGCCGAAGGCCGTTTTGACATGAATGAGTGGGCCGAAGGCCGTTTTGACATGAATGAGTGGGCCAAAGGCTGTTTTGACATGAATGAGTGGGTCAAAGGCCGTTTTGACATGAATGAGTGGGCCGAAGGCCGTTTTGACATGAATAAATGGGCCAAAGGCCGTTTTGACAAGGATGAATGGGCCGAAGGCCGTTTGACATAAATGAACGGGCCGAAGGCCGTTTTGACATGAATGGAAATCTAGATGGGCCAAAGGCCAGAATGTTGGGAACTACAGTCACTTGATTTGGAATTTCGTATAGTTATATATATTTGTTAAATAGAATTATGAACTGGGCCCAAGGCCGTTTGGAACATGTTGTTCTACATTATTATGTATATTCTGTATTTGATATTATTCACTGGGCTATGCTCACGCTCATTCATGTATTTGTAGGTGAGCCGAGAGAAGCACAAACCCAGCCCCAGTGAAGTCTGCCAGGAACAACATGAGTTTTGGAGAGTCAGCCTTGTGTCTCACGCATGAGCATCCTTGCCCTTTTATTATGTACTTATGTTTTGTTTTGTTGGCAAGGGCTTTGTGTATGTTTGTACATAGTCTGTCATAGGTTGACTCATTTTGGATGATCCTGTCTGTAATGAATTTTGTGATACAGTACTTTTGATGTGGGTTATTAACGTATCTGAGTATGGTTTGTTTGATGTGCATATAAACACGACTCTGTGGACAAAGTTCTAAATTTTTACTTCCGTTTGGCCCCTTTACTCTGGTGAATTATGTCTGTTTTGGTCTGAGGCCGTAGGTAATCACAGGATTACTAGCCGGTTATGTCCTTAACCCATAGGGGCGGATTCGGGTCATGACAGAGTGGTATCAGAGCACGAGTTAATAACCCACACACTTGTCCAAAAAGAGCAATAAGCGTCTAGATAAGATCTAGGATGCATTCTTGTGATAAATATGAATTTGGAAGCATTGATTATATGCTTAAATATTTTGATATGAACAATTATGTGTTGTAAGTTGTGAATTACTTGCATTGCAAATTACCTGAATATGTATGCTCTTTGTTAGATGCATACTTGTGTATATCTTGTATATAGCATAATGCAAGTTTAATCAGATGGTGAGAACCAGAGGAGATGAACTAGAAGAATCCTCAACTGCCAGAATGGACATAATGGAAAGACTGATACAGGAAATGGCAGAAGCTTTGAGACAGCAACAGGAGTGGCAACAACAATGGCAGCAACCACACCCGTCACCTCCGCCTCCGGCACCACTCGTGCTAGACCATCAAAATGATGACCGAATAATAGCTCTCACCAAGGAATTCAAGAAAATGAAACCACCACAGTTCCACGGGGGATTAGATCCGTTGAAAGCCGAAGCATGGTTCCTCGGCATTGAGAAATTATTTGAAGTGTTCCCCTGTTCTGAGACTCAGAAAGTGCTTCTAGCCACTTTTATGCTAGAAGATGAAGTAAGAAGATGGTGGATGTTGATGCGAGAAAATCATAAGGATGTTGACTGGGTAAGGTTTCTGGAAATATTCTATGACAAATACTTCCCGCAATGTGTACGGGATAGGAAAGTAGCAGAGTTCATGGAATTAAAACAAGATAACATGACAGTGGCTGAGTATGAGGCCAAGTTCACGGAGTTGGCCAGGTTTGCACCACATGTGATTGACACCGATTATAAGAAGGCAAGACATTTCGAAGGTGGACTCCGCAGTGACATCCTAGAGAGGGTGAATGTCCTAAAGCTGGAAACCTACATTGGGGTGCTTGACAGGGCCATCATATCAGAGGCTAATATAGCTAGACAAGCTAAGCCAGTGACAGAATTGAAGGGTAACAAAAGGCAAGGCTTCTTTTCGAAGAAGAAATTTCTGAAAAAGCAAAACACGGGCTCTTCCACTACTTCAAATTCTTCCCGAGACACAGCTCCCATGTGCAATATCTGTAGCAAAAGGCACCGTGGAGTCTGTTACCGTACATTAGGAGCTTGTTTCAAGTGTGGGAAACAAGGGCATATAGCCCGAGAGTGTAATCAAAATGGTGGAAAGGTAACAGCTAGTTCCACTGCATCAGTTCCAAAGCCGGGAAATACTTTGAGATCCGCCATTACCGGGGATACAGTGAGACAGGGGAGAGTTTTTGCACTTGTTCCGGGCGATACACGGAATGCTAATGCCGTTGTCTAAGGTACTATTTCAATATGTAATCAGGATGCCTTTGTATTAATTGATTCTGGATCAACGCACTCATTTGTGACATATACATTTGCATCTAGACTAAATAGACCCCTAGAGTTATTACCATATTTGTTATGTGTGTCTGCTCCATTGGGGGAATCCGTGTTATGTGACTATATATATCGGTTTTGTGACATGTGTATCGAGGATGCTACCCTATATGTAGATTTGTTGCCCTTGAACTTTAGACATTTCAATGTAATTTTGGGCATGGATTGGTTGACCAAATATTGTGCCACCATAGATTGTGTGACAAAGAGGGTTGTGTTTAAACCCCCAGAATGGAGAGAGATTGTGTTTGTGGGAAATGGGGTAGTGCCTCCACCTTATTTAATATCTGCAATGAAAGCATGTAAACTGATCAGGAAAGGGTGCCAGGGTTATCTGTGCTATGTGTTGACTGAACAATCTGCGAATGTTGAATTGAATGATATTCCTATTGTTAGAGAATTTCCAGATGTGTTTCCGAATGAATTACCAGGGGAATTGGTAGACAGGGAGATAGAGTTTACCATTGAAACTGTGCCAGGCACCCAGCCTATTTCCAAAACTCCCTACAGAATGGCTACTGCTGAGATGAAAGAATTGAAAGAACAGTTGCAAGACCTGCTTAACAAGGGGTTTATCCGGCCTAGCACTTCGCCTTGGGGCGCACCAGTGTTGTTTGTGAAAAAGAAGGATCGTACCTTGCGCCTGTGCATCGATTATCGGGAATTGAACAAGGTAACGATAAAGAACAATTATCCTTTACCCCGTATTGATGATTTATTTGACCAGTTACAGGGATCACAGGTGTTTTCTAAAATTGATTTGAGATCCGGGTATCATCAGCTGAAAGTTAAGGCAGAGGATGTTGAGAAAACAGCATTTAGAACGAGGTATGGTCATTTTGAGTTCCTTGTTATGCCATTTGGAGTGACTAATGCTCCGACAGCATTTATGGACCTAATGAATAGAATTTTTAAAACCTACCTTGATGAGTTTGTTGTAGTCTTCATCGATGATATTTTGATATACTCTAAAGATAGACTTGAACACGAACATCATTTGAGGACTGTTTTACAAATACTTCGGGAAAGGAAATTATTTGCTAAACTAAAGAAATGTGAGTTTTGGTTGGATGAAGTTGTTTTCCTAGGGCATGTGATCAACAAGGAAGGAATTTCAGTGGACCCGCAGAAAATAGAGGCAATTGTGAATTGGCCTACACCGACTAATGTGACAGAAGTCCGCAGCTTTATGGGCTTAGCGGGGTACTACAGGAGGTTTGTGAAGGATTTTTTGAAATTAGCTGTGCCTCTTACCCAATTAACACGTAAAGGGCAACCTTTTGAGTGGAACGAAGAAAGGGAATCAACCTTTCATGAATTAAAGACGAGATTGACTACTGCACCAATTTTGACACTACCTTCAGGTATGGAAAATTTTGTAATTTTCAGTGACGCATCTTATAAGGGTTTGGGTTGTGTGTTAATGCAGAACGGAAAGGTTATTGCTTATGCCTCTCGACAGTTGAGGCCACATGAGAAGAATTATCCAACACATGACCTAGAACTGGCCGCAGTTGTTTTTGCTTTGAAAATCTGGCGGCATTATTTGTACGGGGCAAAGTGTGAAGTCTACACGGATCATAAGAGCCTGAAATACTTCTTCACGCAGAAAGAGTTGAATATGCGTCAGAGGAGATGGCTGGAATTGATAAAAGATTACGACCTAGAAATTCAGTATCACCCCGGAAAAGCTAATATAGTGGCTGATGCCTTGAGCAGAAAATCAACAGGGAGTATGGCTTGGTTGCTTATCGAACAAAGGGAGATTTTGTAAGATTTTGAGAAGTCTGAAATTGAAGTGGTAATGTGTGAACCGGGCGGATTGATAGCCGCTATTACAGCCGAGCCGGCAATTGTTGACGAAATTAAGTAGAAACAGAAAGAAGATGAATTCCTCAGAAAGGTAATTGATGAATTTGGGGCGAGCCCGAAAGCAGAATTCAGCATTGAAAATGAAATGCTGAAATTCCGAAACAGAATGTGTGTTCCCGATATTCCGGAACTTAAGAAGAGGGTTTTAGATGAAGCCCACAGATCCGTATTTGCTATGCATCCGGGCAACAATAAAATGTACCGGGATTTGAAACAGACCTATTGGTGGCCTAAAATGAAGAAGGAGATTGCAGAATATGTGTCCAAGTGCCTTCAGTGTCAACAGGTTAAGGCTGAACATCAGAAACCAGGCGGTCTACTTCAACCTCTCCCTATTCCTGAGTTGAAGTGGGAACATGTGACTATGGATTTCGTCGTTGGCCTATGTAACAAGCCCGCGGGGGACCTCACTACAGTTCGGACTCGATTTGTGTCACGGTTCTTAATCTTGAACCAAAGAGTCCAAATCCGGCAAATCGTTTTGAGAAAACATATTTTTAGAAAAGAAGTGCCAAACATGGACTGCTTTGCCAGATACAGAGTCGCCACCTAAATATTTTATTTTTGGGAAATTTAGGAAACCCTGACTCGTTGCCTAAGGCCACGTGTCCGTCATCACCAAAGTTGCCTCGGCTCGGGAACTTGGGTACGATTGGGGAAGGTCACTTCGTGAGCACCCCCGCTCGCCCGATCAAAAATCGGCCTCTACTAACCATGATATCAAGTTTTGAAAACATTATGTGTTCTTATTCTGGTTATTAACCTAGATTTACTATGTGACGCGCACAGCATACAAGTATAGACTGGGTCGCCTGAATTGGAACAAAACATTTCATGTTTGTTTATTTGAAAATGGTTTGATGGTGCTACCCGCAGGTAGGCTAAGACGTGGATTTGCCACCCTCGGGTGGGCTTTAGAAAAACATGATTTTGCCACTATCTAGTGGGCTTAAAACTCACAGTTGATGATTTGTCCCAATCCAAATAACCCAACCTTCACCCACAGGCATTCAGGCAGATATATCACATAAGCAAATAGCCTGATGGTAAGCATGCTATTCATGGCAATCACTCACACGCATGCAAGGATGCTAAAGCATAAAAACTCACCGAGTACTCCAAGCCAAAACAGAAGCTAATTAGAAATCCATGCATGATCCTGACTATACAGAAATGCCTAATGCAACACATGCAAAAATGCAACTATAGCAGGCTAGGCTATTCTAAACATGGCATATGAGATGCAACAGCTATCAAGTATTCAATTTGGAATTGAAATACAAATGCAGTTAGTATGATGCGTCAAGCCCGGTGCATGCAAAACAGATGAATGAATGCAAACATGCTATCATACTGTATGCTAATTGAAACATGCCCTAATCTAACCATCATAAGCAGGTAAATAAAAGGGAAGAAAGACGTGGGGTTGGAAGACATACATCACACTCACCCACACTTATTACAATTATGCCCTCGCGCAGAGGGTCCGAATAAATAATATACAGTCCCAAATAGTACAGTCCAAATAAATAATACAGTCCAAATATGTACAAAAATCCTAATTAATTACCAAATTAACTCAGAAAACAATAAATTGGCATGCAAGCCAGGGACTGCCTTGACTCTTCTTCAGATGATGAATGATGCATATCCGGGTTGCCTTTGCGCGAAAATCCACTGTGATGCCCCAATTAGCCTCTGTTTTGCAATAATTTTCGGAAAGCGCGCCAAGCCCTGGAAGACTGCTGATTCTTGATTTTGCTGCAACAGAGAGCAGGAAAGGGGCATAGCAATGTATTTTCACAAATGTATGCATGCCTCGATCCTCGTGCCACCAATCACGCATCTCGATGCATGATGGCCGAGGAGTCGAATTGCACAACTCAATATGAAATGAATGCACATGAAAACGCAACAAGACCTAACTCCATCATGGATAATCCGGAGTGTCGGTGACTAGGGAATTGAGACACGTTCCATCATTCGGAGTACGGAACGTACCTCGTTTCTCATGCTCGGGCTAACTCCTATCCCGAACATAATGCAATATACATGACATGCATGAATGCAACTAACATACAACCTAGCATGCACAATGTTATGAAATGGCATACACGGTGCACGATGCAACATGGCATACACAATGCTCTAATATACAGCCTAGCATACACAATGCTATGGAATGAAATAGCATACGCAATACATAATGGACTTACACTAACATGAGTGGACCTCAGCCACACTCACACAAGAGGCCATTAGATGAAAATGAGACAACTCGAGATGCGTGCACGCGTGCACGCAAGCCGAGGACCGAACCTATGGCACGGAATGCCACTCTAACAAGACATAGCAAAACATGGAATATGACATACAATCATGCAAATTTCAGAGGCAAAATGAGATGTAAAACAGCCCCGAAACATGGTAAAATGGTACCCGATGCATGGAACGAGTTCCGAAACATGAATTTTGGCGCATGAAATGGCCTATAGCTATGCAACGCATGCAATATTTGAACATGAAGTGTAAAGAAAGAAGAAAGGAAGCCCAAAAACAAGCATGTTTACAGTTTAAAGCAAGGCCAAACAGTGAGCACAAATGGGGCTAAGCTAGCATATAAAAATGACCCCGAAAGTAAGATATTGAAGAAACTCACAGATGCTGGCCCCGAAAAGAGAAGGGGCCTTCTACAATATTGAAGAGGGACCAAAAAAATGATGTTTTACAGTTTATGCCAAACCCCAAAAACAGATACAAGTGTGCTCAAAATGCTATGCAAAATAAGGGCCAAAATGGAGATAAAGAAGCAACTGATACATTCTGGTCCCAAATAGGTAAATGCCCTTCAACAATGTTTAAGAGGGGCCCAAAATATGACTTTTTACAGTTAATGTCTAAGCCCAAAACAGTGTACAACTATGCTCAAAATGCAATGCAAGATATGGCCTAAAAGAGAGGCTACAACACAAAGTATACAAATGATACTCCAAACAGCAATAGAACCTTAATGAAACATGGAGAGGGGGTCAAAACAAGGCCATTTTCAGTTCGGACCAAGGTCCAAAAACAGAAGCCCAATAGGCTAATAAATCATGCAAAAATGGGGGTAAAATATGGATATCAAAGCAAGTAGCACATGGAAGACTCAAACAGTGATGAGCCCTTCTACAATGTTGAATAAGGGCTCAAAATAATCCTATTTATAGTTTACAACATGCTTCAAAACAGATTACACATAAGCCTAAAATGCTACACAAGAAATAGGCATACAAGAGGGATAATGAAGCAAGTGAAAAATGGGGGCCTCAAACAGTGAGAGGCCCTTCATGAAACATGAAATAGAGCTCAAAAAAAATGCTACTTTCAGTTATGGCCGGAGCTCAAATATACAAGCAAGAATGGCTAAGAAATAATGCAAAAATGAGCTCAAAAGAGGGAGAAAGCAACTCACCCTTGTAGACCAATTCTTTAGCTGCCTTGGACCAAGAAATGCTGCCTTCCAAGCTCTGAGAAGACCCCCAAGCTGCTGGAATGGAGGTGGTGGTGTGGTGCTAGGTGGTGGTGTAGAAATGGGTGTAGAACTTGGATGTTTTGAAGGTTGAAGAGAGGGATGGAGGAAGGGATGTATACAAGGCTCAAAGGCAATTTTTTTCAACCCTAAAACCAGACCTGGAGGCTGGCTTATATAGGCAAAAAGAGGGGGAAAAAAGGGGGGGAAACAACTCAAGTTTCCCCCCAAAATGGCAGCCCCCCGAATACCAAATCTGGGGGGAAATGAGATGCAGATTTGTGATGTACCAACTGCAGGGATCAAGGCCGGCTGGGTATTGGGGTTGAAGGTGGCCGGCCGGCTCTCCCCATGGCTGGCCGGCCAAGGGTCAAAAGGGCCAAGTCAAATTAGTGGCCGGCCACCACAGATTGGTGGCCTCCTATGTGTTCTCAACACAACCCTGTGGTCAAAAAAAGGCAACTGTGAACCAGGAGAGAGAACAACCCACTTTTCAAAGGGGTTCAAAAGGTTCAAAAGGAAATACTGGCCAGCCATCAAATATTGGTGGCCTCCCAGATGTGTACATCACAAATATGGGGTTTAGGGTGCAAGAAAATGGTCCAAGGGTGGTCAACATTGGCTTCCGAGTGAGAGCAAACGGGCGACGGAGGGCGATGAAGGAATATAACTGGTTGCTGGAACAATTACTAGCCTCCCACCCTTCTACGACCTTCCTGGGGATGAAACAGAGGTCCTTGCCAAAAATGAACGAAAACCGATGCAAAATGAAGGTTCGGGGGCCGAAACGCGCAGCCCGGGGCCCCGAAAACCGACAGTTAGGCACCGGGAGTGGTGTTCGACTACGAAGTTGGTCTCTCGGACCGCAGTGTCCCTCAAAAGGGAGTAAATAAGATGCATGCCAAAAATCGGAGCGAACGGAGGTGGTTAGGCGGTCCCGAACCGAGGCACTCGGCCTAACGGCTCTGAAAACCGGGAACCGGGCTTCGAAATGGGCAAAATGGCCTACGACCACGAAATGTAGCCCACGGCCACTGAGAGATGATCTACGAGACCTCTCCATCCCTTTAGGAAGAGAAACAGGGAAAATCGAGCCTGGTTCGCAAACCGCGGCAAAGCTCAGAAAAGCCCGAAAGTTCGGAGGCAAGGCTCACGGCCGAGACTCTGAAACCTCTGGTCGAGCATGATATGCGACATCACCGAGCGCTCAATCGGTGACGTCTGAGTCTTAAGGTCGGTCAAAAATGGGGTGTCTACAGTTGCCCCTCTTTGACAGAACTCGAAAGTCATAAATGACGGGAGTGAATGTCAAAGCCCAGAGACGACCCATTTTTGACAAGGCCGAAGACTTAGACAATCATACAGGATAAACAGAGATATGCCCGCAGGCGTGCCCGCAGGCAGGGGGCAAAATGCAAAGCGATATGCACAAGGCCAGAGGTAACTCAATGATCATGCAAATGCAGCAAGCTGTAATGAAGCAAGTATTCGCGAGTTGATGCAACAATTTTAAGCAAGAATGCAAAGCAACAACTACATTTCATGCAGTCAAGAATGCGAAGAATTATTCGATTCTCGTCGCGTCTCACACGGAGAAGATACGATACCTGCGCGATTCGTCTGGCCGCACCAGCTTCAAATGAACCGTACATACAATATCGTGCCTGCAAAAGAGGGAAATTCAACAAGCACAACATACTAACAACATATGTTCAATGCGATACCGAAAGTTCGACAAACGCGGTGTCGGTGGGTGAGTGCATCGTGATGCCAGAAAGGAGCGTGCGTGACAACGCAAGCTTAAGCACAGAGGCATGGTAATATCAAGAAAGCGTGCATAAC
This sequence comes from Camellia japonica, assembly GCA_030407325.1. NCBI lineage: Eukaryota > Viridiplantae > Streptophyta > Magnoliopsida > Ericales > Theaceae > Camellia > Camellia japonica. The sequence continues at coordinate 150,401,382 of JAPPVO010000059.1, forward strand.
AATGCAAGTATGTTCCTGAGAATGCAAGTTAGATGCACAATAATGCAGAACAACCGCAAATCAGGATGCGTGTTCGTTACAAAACGGCGAGCAAGGAAATGCGCGTTTTCGCGAGGACGATTCGATCGCGGCCTCCGGTTCACCTCCCGGAGAGGTTACAACATGTTCAAAAAGGATACACCTTGATTTTGATGAGTAATGATGAGACACATGTCAGAAGTTTGAAGCTGAAGTCCCGGCGGAGCGATTTCGTGACAGAACGTGCACTTCTCTTGTACTTTTTCAGGTCTCGGGGACTCCAATTTTCCCCAAAATTTGCAGAGAGCTTGGGACCCACCTAGGGATCACCACCGGCCAGTTTTCTTTCCCAGGGGAGGCCACCGGCCACTTTTCAAAAAGGAGATGGCCGGCCAGCCTGAAAAAGTGGCCGGCCGGCCACTTGTCCAAAACAGTGGTCATTTTTGTCTTTTCACCTCCTTTTCTTTAAAACCATTCGGCCAAACATTTTGAACTCACAACTTCAGCTCCGAAATCACCTCCTCTAGCCTCCCAAACCATTTTCCTCCTCAGATCTGAGCTCTATACGCGTTTTTCAACGCCCCACGCAAGTTGTTTTCGCGAAAACTTTCAGTTTTAAGCACTTTGAACCGATTAAATTTTGATTTCGGTGCTTCTTTTCTCATTTTCGCCACTTGAGGTGAGTTTATCTCAACATTTGGAAGATTTTCTTGGGAGTTGACTTTTGTTGACTTTTTCATTTCCCGGGAGTTGACTTTTGTTGACTTTTTCCAATTTTTGCTCATTTTTGCTCATTTTTGCAGATTTTCTGAAATGGCCGGTCATTTTCCCACGGTGGAGGTCCTGCGGATGGAGGTGATCCCAATATTATGGCTCTGCCCCGAGGGTTCGACCCTTCATACCTGAGAGGTATGCCCCACCAGCACACATTCTTCTGCGAGCTGTTTTCCATCACTTCACTGACTTTGATGAGCGGGCGCCCGGGGATCTCCTTCTGCGGGAGCCAGAGTATCACCTCTCCCATGAGGCACGAGAGGTATTTACTTCGTTTTCACCCTTTCTGCAATATATATGATTTTTTCGTGCATTCTGTTTGCATTCTGAACACACGGTTCAATTATCTAAATTTCTGAACACTTAGCCCATAAATTGATTGTGAACACACGGCACACACTGATTGAGATTTGAACACACGGCCCAAGTACTGATTTTCTGAGCACATAGCCCGAACTAGAGGTGAACATGTAGCACACACTGATTTAGAGTTGAACACGCAGCCCAAACACTGATTTTCTGAACACACAGTTCGAATTGAAGGTGAACACACGGCACACATTGATTGAGATTTGAACACGCAGCCCAAACACTGATTTTCTGAACACACAGCCTAGATTGAAGGTGAACACACGGCACACACTGATTGAAAGTTGAACACGCAGCCCAAACATTTGAGATGAACACACAACACACAGCCACACTTTAATGTCGAACACACAGCTCGTTGTTGAGGTGAACACACAGCACACACTGATTGAAAGTTGAACACGCAGCCCAAACATTTGAGATGAACACACAGCCCACACTTTAATGTCGAACACACAGCTCGTTGTTGAGGTGAACACACAGCACACACTGATTGAAAGTTGAACACGCAGCCCAAACACCGATTTTCTGAACACACAGCTCAAACTGAAGGTGAACATGCAGCACACACTGATTGAAAGTTGAACACGCAGCCCAAACACTGATTTTCTGAACACACAGTTCGAATCGAAGGTGAACACACGGCACACATTGATTGAGAGTTGAACACGCAGCCCAAACACTGATCTTCTGAACACACAGTCCAAATCGAAGGTGAACACACGACACACACTGATTGAGAGTTGAACACGCAGCCCAAACACTGATCTTTTGAACACACAGTCCAAATTGAAGGTGAACACGCAGCACACACTGATTGAGAGTTGAACACGCAGCCCAAACACTGATCTTCTGAACACACAGTCCAAATTGAAGGTGAACATGCAGCACACATCTGATTGAGGGTTGAACACGCAGCCCAAACACTGATTTCTAGCACGCAGCTTACACTTTGAAATCTGAACACGCGGCTCATTCACTTTACTTTGCACGCAGCCTATTCATTTGCACACAGCTCATTCATTTCATTTGCACACAGCTTATTTATTTCATTTGCACACAGCTCATTCATTTCATTTGCACACAGCTTATTTATTTCATTTGCACACAGCTCATTCATTTCATTTGCACACAGCTCATTCATTTTATTTGCACACAACTCATTCATTTCATTTGCACACAGCTTATTCATTTCATTTGCACACAGCTCATTCATTTCATTTGCACACAGCTCATTCATTTTGTTGAACGCATGTATTCATTTTGAATGCAGGTGACTTCTCGCGCTGTGCGGGATACGGCTCCACCGTAGCTAGAGATTGGTACGCCGAGCTCCCGGAGGCTGTCCGGGATTTGGTTGATTTGGCAGGTTTGGGCCTTCTGTGTTGGCTTTCTCGCTGTCCTGCCAGGAGGACGTTGATGGCAGCTTTGGTGGAGAGATGGTGGGACACCGCCAACTCCTTTCATTTTTTCGCCACGGGGGATCTGACTATGACCCCTCTTGACTTTGCTGTGTTGACCAGCCTTGATGTGGGAGGTTGGCCCATCCCTTACGACGAGGATATGGGTCAGTGGGAGGCTGCTTGGATGTATTTGCTGGGGCTCACCCACCTGTTGATAGAGCTTCAGGCAGAGTCCGATACACTTGGTTCTCTTCCACTTTCGGAGGGTGGAGATGGAGCCGGGACTCCTGAGAGAGGCAGCACAGTATGCCCGTGGTTTTTTGATGTTCCTCTTCGGGACTACTTTGTTTGCCGACCGGGGGAACACTGTTGGGCTGTATCTGTTGAGCGCCTTGGTGGACCTATCACAGGTCAGACGGTATGACTAGGGTGGCGCCGGCCTGGCTACCCTTTACTGCTACATGAGCGCGACCTCCCGCGGACGGGGGGACTTACTCAGTGGTTACTGGAGAGCCTGGGAGGTACTTTCTGCCCTCCTGATTTACATTTCTACTCCTCATTACTTGTAAACTGTACACAAGGCGTACTTTACACTCTGTATTTTGCCTTCAGCACTTTGCATTTACATTCTGCACTGTTTTCCACAGTTATGGGTCTATGTATATTTCCCGGTATTAGCTCCAGAGATGGTGGTGGAGGGCCCCTCATGACCCTGTTCTCACTTGTATTTGAGGGTCAGCACCGACCGAGACCTCGGGAGTCTCTCCTTTACCTACGGCAGTATTTCGACACGGTGCGGTCGTCGGAGGTATTTCAGAACCCTCAGTCCTTTCTGTTTGCACCTTTGATTATCTTGTACTTTCCGATTTCTGATTGGTTTATGCACTGGTTATCCGCAGATTACATGGCAGCCCTGGGTGCCCTTAGGTGAAGGTCTCCGATACCAGTTTGCCGGAGGGTGAGGTGCCTCTCAGTACAGGATTCTATTCGAAGGGCAGTTGGTAGGGCCTGGTTTCTGGGGGAGGCTTTGCGTCAGGTGTGGGGCTATACTTCTAGGATCCCCCCTCAGTACCCCCAGTTAGTATGCGGACTGCTGATAGGCTCTCTTCCCGAGATGTTACTGATGCTATGCTGGGTATTGACGGTTTACTTTATCTTGAGGACGGGGATTATGCTACTTACCGTCACATATACCTAATGCCTCCATTGACGGGAGTCCGTACTCCGGCGATGAGGCCTGCTGGCATGCCATCTTCGAGTCAGGCCCAGGCTCGGGCTGCAGACGCTCCTTCCACCAGCGGGGCTGGTACATCCAGAGGCGGACGTGGATTTATTCCCCCGGTTCCCCCGACTTATCATCATCCTGGATGGCCGGATATGCTCGGGATGGTAGCCTTACTTGAGGGGATGGTGCTGCGGAGGGAGGCGCAGTTGTCCATCATGGGCTTCCAGGTACTTTTTAGTTTTCCAGCCTTGTATTTTTGATCACATGCTGATTTTGGACATTTTACTACATTAATAGGCTATTTGTGTAGAGCACATCTGACACACACCCCACTTACACACTGTATTTACATGTACCTACTTCATGTAGTTCTCTTGTATCTGCATCTGATGTACATGTTTCAGCTGATGTATTCAAACTGCATTTTTCATTTTCAGATGCCTCCAGTATATGCTCAGCCACAGGCCGGGCCACCCGGGCCTTCTTGGGGAGGTGGACCATCTGGGTCTTTTCGAGGAGCTGGGCCATCTGGGCCTTTTCGAGGAGCTGGGCCATCCAGGCCTTCTCGAGGAGCTGGGCCATCCAGGCCTTTTCGAGGAGCTCGAGGAGAGGGATCGTCTCGCAGATGTAGGGCACATATTATAGAGGCGGAGCCCGATGAGGATGAGGAGGAGGATGTTACAGATCGTCAGTCAGAGACATCTGCTGACCGAGAGGAGGGCTCCGGTCTTGGCTCCGAGAGTGAATGCGAGGCTGAGGGAGATCCTGAGGATGACAGCTCCGACTCGGACGGTGATGGGGGTGCAGAGGCTATTCCGCAGAAGAGGATGAAAAGGGCCTCTTATTCCTGTTCTCGAGAGCATTGATGTTGCGGTTCCCTGTTTTATTTACCTTTGTACTAGTAGTTTGTAGCACATTGCATTTTGTTAGGCAGTTTTATTACTTTTGTAAAACTTGTGCCCTTGTTTGTAAAATGTTGCAACAAACGAAGCATGATGGAATGAAATAGCTTTTGAAAAAAGTGTTGTATTTTAAACTCTTAGCATCATATCGCATCATTTTGCACCATAATGAAATCGAATGAAAATGTGCTTTGTGCATTTGCCCAGTCAGGTAATGAACCGACGCAACAACTTAACTTACTAAGATACAACAAAACCTTGGCAAGTTTACAACTCGATAAGCAAAAAACAACAGTGTTGACAACTTAATAAACAAAACTTAATCAAGAAAATTGCTTAAACAAAGAGTACCAACTCAAAACACAAAGCACGACAGCTCGACAAACAACTCGATAAGCAAAACGACAACTCGATAAGCAAAACAACAACTCGATAAGCAAAACAACAACTCGACAAAGTATACTTCGGACGATCTGGGCAACGGAACGCATCCGAAATAGAGGGAAATGGAGGCCTTCGACACACCCGATGCACGGAAATGCTTGAAACTTCCTCCCGGAGGGTAAAACAGGGCCAAGGGCACACTTTGGAGCATGGCCGACCACTTTTGGGAGCTGGCCGGCCAGCTTTATTGCAAAAGGAGAGCCACCGGCCATTTTTGAAAGAAAGAAGGGCCGGCCTGCCAGAAAAGGTGGCCGGCCGGCCACTTATTTCAGCAGCCATTAGATTTTTGACATGTGTCCCCGAATAGTGTTTTCTCCTCTTTAAAAGCCTTGGCTCCGTGGTTCTTTCAATTCATCACTGCTTTACACAAAAATGGAGGCGTTTCTCATTGAAAATCTCACATCTTGGATCTCTTCTTTAGATGGCTCGGAGAAGTTGAACTTCCAGGGTTTTTGGCTTGAATGCACTATTCACGCTGAGTCGTACTCCACTGCACCTTTCCTTTCCTCCATGCCGCGACAAGG
>JAPPVO010000059.1:150407140-150508194 GCA_030407325.1 Camellia japonica
CAAGTTGGTGTAACTTTGTGTTGTTGAATAATGATTATGTTGTGTAACTTTATGGTTTTTGTTGGCCGCATTTTGTCGTCATAATGTTTGTATTAACATGTGTAATGTACATGTTAAATGGTCCTCGTTTGTTGACATTGTTGTGGACATTGGGGATATGGTAGTGCTAGTTAGTGATTTGGGTCATTTGGATGTTAACTAATATCAATGTTATAATAGAATATGATAGACGTGATTGTTTGTAATGGACTTGTGGTGGTGTTGTAAGTCAAATTGTTATGTAAATGTTAAATTTTTATGTTTGTTTAGTATTTGAAAATGTAGTGTCTTGTAACACCACAAACGGGGTAACATTATCTACCTACAAATCACTCCACTAAATCCCCACAAAAAAATAGAAACGTAAAAACCTACCTCATTCACACACACTCAACATTAAGAAAAAATCCAAACAAAATCGCACATAAGGGCAAACAAGTAAACTCTCAGACCTCCAAATCAAGAAAATATAACATACCTAAAATAAAAAGGACTAATTGGTTTGAAAGAAAACTTCTAGAACTAAATGAAATAATTTTTCTTCAAATGAGATTTATAAGTAATTTTTCCAAAAAAATAAAACTAATTTTTTTTTGAAATTCATCATTTTCACTAATAAAAATTATTTTTTTTAACAATTCTCAAAGTAATCAAATTATTTTACTTTTAAAAATACAAAAAAAAAAAAAAAAACACTAAAATCTACTAATTCCAAACTTCACCTTCTTCAATATTCCATTTATCATATATATTTTAAATTTTAAATTTTGTCTTATATCTAATAGAAAAAACCTATACAAAATTATTAATATGTCAAAAAATTTAATACCTTTACACTGTGTTTGGTTAGAAGATTTGAATAGAGATTTAGAAAATGAAAGAGAAAAGGTAAGTGAAATTAGGTGAAGTATAAATATATTTTATTCATATTTCACTTACATTTTTCCTTTCTATTTCCAAATCCCTTATCAAATCCTCCAACTAAACACAACATTAGAATTCGTTTGGAAAGTGATATTTTAGTTATATTTTATATCTTTTTTATTTATAGATAAAATTGATGATAAATCCAATCTAAGAAGAGTATAAGACATTAGGCCTTGTGAATATTTTTTTGTTGGTGAGAGGTCTACACTTTATAAAATAATTTAGTGAAAAGCCTTAAAGGACATATTGTTTTTAATTTTACCCATTGACTTTTTTTTATCTGTTTGACTTTTTATTGACTATCTATTCAAATTCATATATCTGTTAAATTTTTTTCCTATCTGTTCAAAATTTTTCCCTATTTGTTCAAAATTTTCAAACTATATTTTTTATCTGTTTAATTTTGTAACTATTTTTTGCTCTTATCTATTCAAAATTTTCAACTATCTGTTCCAATTTTTCAACTACATTTTTTATCTGTTCAATTTCGTAACTATCTATTAAAATTCACTAAACTTATTTTTTTATCTGTTGAAATTTGTCAAACATATTTCACTTATATGTTGAAATTTATCATTATTATCATCATCATTATCATCATCATCAACAACAACAACAACAACAACAACAACAACAACAACAACAACATCAACAAAACAACCTAGCTGTCCTTCACTCTCTTTCAAACCAAACAAAAAGAAATGAAATCTTATAATAAAACAATATATCTATTCAAAAATTTCAAAAAATAAAAATAAAATAACCAGATTAATATTTTTTAAAAATACACAGATGTTTACCCATGAACTTAACACATGAGGCAAAGGATCTCAATCTCCCGAGACAGAGGCCAAGTGATCGATTTCAACTGCATCCGTATTAGAACCGAGTGAAAGCAGGGGATCAATGGTGGTTAATCTGCTACAGAAATGTCTCAAATCAAAGAGAACCGCCATTCCTAAGCTTTCTTCTCCACATTCATTTTCCGAATCGGAACCACAGAGTCTGAACAACACTGAATCATGAAATCAAGAAACCTCCTTCGATTACTCGACTTCCGAAGAAGGCAAGCCTCCATGAGAGACTTTTCGCCTTACGATGCTCAACATTATTGCTTTTGATCTCTTAACACTGCTTTCAAAATTAAAAGAGCTCACAAATTTCAATTAACTTGTAATTCATGAAGAATGGTACAAATCACAAACATACATGTGAGAAACAGAGAAATGTCGACATTGAAACAGATCTTAGAGGAATTAATCGAGAGCAAATTGAATTCATAGGTTTCTCTTAGTTGAAGGAGGCTATGATTCTTCAAATACGATAGATCAAAATCGTAGGGTTTTGAGGTCGCCTCTGTATATCTATAAAAGAGAGAAAATCTCTGTTGGTAATGATGCAAAGGAGACGAGTTGAATCTCCTCGGTTTGATGCCGAACAGAGTCAAGAAGACTCTGGAACTCACCGCCATGATTCAGGAAAATAACATTGGAATCGCCGATGCTGACGGAGGAGAGAGAGAGAGAGAGAGATAAACCCTAGCTTTTAGAGGCTTCTAGCGGTGACACATAGACGATTTGATTTGACAACGGAGACGATCTAACAATGACGTCGGCGGCGGAGCTCTGGTTCGATCATCGATCTCAGCTCTAGTTCGCGGCCGTCGATGACGAAACCCTAGGGGAGATCGAGTGAGACCACGGCGGAAGAAGAAGTGGAGGGTGGCGTAGAGACAGAGGCAGAAGCGACAGGTGACGCGGATGCGCGGGTGAGGTGGAGACAACGGCTCTCGGCGTGACGGAGCGACAAAGCGGAGAGTAGAGCGAGAGAGTAGACGGCTTGTGGAGGTTGTGAGGGTTTGGTTTGTGCATATAGCATATGATATATATAGCCAGCATATTTTGGTCATCTTATTTAAATTTGTCTTTATGTACGAAGTATTTGAGCGACTAGATTTTTAATCGAATAAAATTTAAAATTACATTTGTCCTTATTTTTTATCGCTAAAATATGAAATAAAAATTTAGAAAATGTTTAAGAATAGTTTTTTAATTTTTTTACAAAAATACATGTAAAAAGTAAAAGGATATTTATATATAAGACTTAATTTATGAACTTATATTCTATTAAATCTTAATTTAATTTTTTTGGACCTTCAAGTTCATTAATAGTCGGAATTATCTTTCAATTAATAATTGCTTATCATTTATGATTATTTATAAAGGAACATAATGATTTGACATTTATTTTGATTTTCAAAACTTTAAAATATCAACTTTCAAATTGAAAAAACTAAAAAAAAAATTATGTGCAAAAAAAAAAAAATTAATTTCTTGAAAAAATTGAATTATTTTTTTGTGCAAAATAAAAATTTTGTGTCTATAAAGGAGCAGATGATGGATGGAACATTGATGTGTAAAACTGAAGAAAAAAAATTTGAAAATAAAAAAACTGATAATATTCTCAATTTTAAAATTAAAAAAAAAACTGTTAATGTTCTCAATTTTATTAGATAGTTGAATCAAACTAATAAGTGGAAGGGTAAAAACGTTTAATTTTATGTTCTGTTTTTTATCAGTTAGTGAAACAATTATTTGAAATATTACTATTTAAAATTTGTAATGTTCTTAGTTTTAAAAATTAAAAAAAAAATAATAATATCTCAATTTTACTAAATAGAATTTATTAGTTTAAAAAATGTTAGATATGACCTAAGTTATTATAATATTTATAAACATGACTTTTGGTAATTAACCCAAAAGTAGATATTTTTTTTTTTTTTTTTTTTAAATTTTTTTTATATGATTTTTTTTTTGGTCTTCTTTAGTAATGCTTTTACATTAGGGAATTGACTGGTAAATCCCCTTTTTTGAACTTATGGTCTGGATGGTCCCAAATGTTTTCTTATGCACCACTTAGGGGTGCCTCTATTTACACACCACATCTGTCTCAAGGCACACCACTACTCAGTTTACACCTTTAATAATTTGAAAAAATATATAGCTTGTTTGGTTCTGATTTTTAGAAAATTCTATTTTTTTATTTTTCGTATTTTAATGTTTTCAATGAATTTTTTTTTAATGTTTTAGCAAATTTTTTTTTAAAAAAAAATTTTAAACACACCTAACATAAATACATTTAAAAAGTATAATATTTGTGAAAAATATTTTTAAAAATTTAAAAATATACAAAAATACGAAAATTGTATTGATTTTTCATTTTTTTTTGTATTTTTGGTATTTAGTGTATTTTTTAAATATTTTTTTCATAAATATTATACTTTTTAAATATATTTATATTAGGTGTGCCTAAAAATTTTTAAAAAAATTTTTTGTTTAAAACATTAAAAAAATTCATTGAAAATATTAAAATACGGAAAATAAAAGGGTAAAATTTTCTAAAAAACTGTTTTCTGAAAATCAGAACCAAACAAGCTGTATGTTTTTTCAAATTATTAAAGGTGTGAACTAAGCAATGGTGTGCCTTAAGACCAAATGTGGTGTGTAAATAGAGTCTCCCACCACTTAGTCCTCATGTACATTGAATGACTATAATGCCATTGAGTGTAAACTGTGTGAGGGTTTGTGAAAATGTGTGTCACGTTGATTGAAGAAGAACACTAATATATTTATTAATTTAGTGAGTGTGTGACACTCACAACATGAGACGTGGGTTGTGACGTGAACACAAGGAGTTTGACATTTTTTTTTCCACCCCACATTTTGAAACGTGGCATCCCCACAGTTTGAACATTTTTTCCTCGATTAACATGAGACGTGGGTTGTGACGTGAACACAAGTTATTTGACACTTTTTTTTTTTTTTTTTGTGAACTAAGTAATTTGACACGAGCAATTTGACACGAGTAACTATGTCACGTTTCGGCTTTTCCACAATTTGACACTTTGTTTCCCAATTGCCATTTGTGACGTGTCGACGTGAACCTAATCATTGGTTGGGTTCACACAGAGTCCGATCCACATCATACTGCAAATCCATCATGTGACCCGTTGGTGGGTGAAACATTTTGGAAGCCCACAGATCTGCAAGCGAGACACAAAATAGATAGGTTTATATGTATATACACATGTATATATGTATTGAATAGAGTAACGAAGTGAAATGAAGAGAAAGAGAGAGCACCAAACCTAGGAGTTATAGATCTGTTACAGAGAGAATGGCTTAACAGTGAACCTCAGATTTGTTTGAGATCTCAGATTGCAGATTTGAGATCATCGGTAGTTGAGATGGTCGCCTGTCGCGGCGGAGGAAGGAGAGCCACAACAGTGGCGCGGCGATTGGAGGGATTTCGTCGCTCTATCACACTCTGAGCACACAGTGTCTCCGGCGGAGTGATCGATCGAACTCCGGCGAGGCACTGGCAACGGTGATCTGTAGTAATGACGTCTTCTTCGAGATGCCGTTCGGAGGTAACAGTGTCGACCGAATCGAACTCGCTTTGAGCAGATCTGGAAAGACGCTGGTGGTTGGGGGAACGACGTTAGGGGGAGAACAACGGTGGGGGGAAACGACGGTGGTGGTGGAGAGAGAGAGACGAGAGAATGGTTTCAACTCGTTGAGAAGTACGTGGTGGATCTATCGTGGAATTAGTGATCGGGAGGCTGAGATCGGCCATGGAGGAGCTTGTGGAGTGTGATGATAATCTGAGAGTGAAGACAGCGATGATGGTAATGGGGATTTTGAACGACGGATCTGAATTGCCAAACGTGGATGAGCAACGTATCCCACAAAATATTGAATGAATCCCATGATACACGTACATACCATAACAAAAAAGGGCAAATCAGTCTCCTCACATCTCACAAAATTTGAAATGGGACTTTGTTGTCTACCAAACATGTAAAATAGGACTTTCCAATCCAAAAGATTTAATTTAGGATCATAAAGAGTAACAGTTTGGTACATAGGACTTTCTGATAATTTCCCCTTTACATTAACATGCCAAATGAGGTTTTAATCCAAATTTTTTAAATTAACAAAATAAAAAAAAATAAATTACGCCATATAAAAAGACACTAATAAAAATATCAATTAAAAAACAAAACTTGAACATCGATTCTAAGAAATTCTATTTCCATACACTTAATTATCTCAGTACATATCTTTTTTTAGTATACACACTTATTAATTTGATTATTAATTTATTTTCTCAATTCACAGACTAAAAGTGACAATTATACTATTGACTTATAATCATTGTACACACACCGCTCAACACTCCTTTCCACACACTTGTTGAGGGACCCTACTTTTAGATTTGTATACCCATGTGAAGACCATTCAAAACTACAGTGTGAAGTGAAGTATAGTGTCGACAAAATCTTCAATTGAAGACTCTATTGAACCTTCATTAAAAACACTATTGAAAACACTCCATAATATTGTTGAAGATGAGGCATCTTTTCATTTTGTTATTATATTTACCATTTTATTATTGCATTTATTATTTCCAGACCTCTGTGCACTCCATTGCCATAAAAACCCTCTTTATTTATTTATTTATTTATTTTTTAATTTTTTGATTTGGGGATTTCGGCACTGGTTTTCCAAAATTATGTATTTAATTTGAAACTTAACTTCCAAATAAAAGTGATTAGTTCGACAAATTTATTCCCAAAAAAATAAAAAATAAAAAACTTTCGACAGTTGATGTCTGAATATAATGAAATAATTCGGCAGTTGATGTTCGAATATAATGAAATAATTCGACACTGGTTATCCGATTGAAAACCGCGAAAGGAAAAAATAAAGTTCTGCATAAAAAAAAAAATATTTCATCACTAATAGAGTATAAATTTAGAAATTAAAGTAATGTGAAAGTTGTTATGAAAGTATTACTTTGCAAGCAATAGAGGAGTGTAGAGTGTGCAGCAAGTGACAACAATGAAAAAAATTAGAGTTTAGTTTTTTTACTCAAAAGGTATACATTGAGAATTTTCTTGTTTTTAAAAATGTGTACATAAAATATTTTTATATAATATTATGGGTGCTAGTGGATGTCTATTATGATCATTTTAATTTAAAATATAATTGTCATTAAAATAATGTTTTATTAATTGTGTGCACTAAAATAATTAGAAATGTGGAAATAAAATTTCCTATTGATTCCATCACTTTTACCTTGTTAGTGCCTTCACTTTTACCATTTTCCTCCTCGAAAAATGCTAAAAATTCTAAGAAAATTATTAAAATTTTTACTAGGGGCTGTTTGGGATAAACTAAATAAGTGCACTTTTTAACTTTTTATGAAATATGGATTGGGTATGGATTGGGTTTGAAGTGATGTGGTAACGAGGTGATGTGACTTAAATAAGATGATGTGACTTAAATAAGATAGTGACTTTTTAACTTTTTGACTTTTTTTGGTTATGCCAAACTAAGCCTAAATTTTCATATGGGTATGAGATAATATGAGTATAAGTCCCACGTCTGTATGAATGTTTAGTAAAAAATTTAATGATTTCTTTAAAATTTCTAACATAGTCCTTAGTAAAAATTTTGATGATTTCTTTAAAATTCCCAACATTGGCCCCCCCCAAAAATAAATGAGTTGTTGTATGATATAAATTAAATTTATGTAGTACAAAATCAAATATAAAATAAATCTAAACTACGAAGTTATAATTATGAATAATTTTTGAATAATTCAAGTCTTAATTTGTAATATTGTTATAATCTTTGATGATGATGCACTACAAATAAATGGCATTGAGACATCAGCTAGGGTTTACGCTCGGCGTCCGGATCCTCTAGAGTGATCTTGTGAAGTGATTCTCTAGAGTGATCCTTTATGGAGCGACACGTGTCCCATTAACGGAACCAATGGCTGAGATGATGCCTAGACAAAATGACGTCGTTTTGGTACCTAAAAAATATATATATATATATTCAGAGTTTGTAGATCGAGAAAGAGGATGAGGAAGAAGAAAGTGGATTTGAGAGAAACTGGGTTTGAGAGAAAATTGGTGTATTTGCAGAGAAAATGGGTTTGAGAGATGAAGAAGAAAATGGGTTTGAGAGATGAAGAAAAAAATGGGTTTGAGAGATGAAGAAGAAAATGGAACTTCCTGGGTTTGAGAGTAGGTCTAAGGGTGTTGAACGGGTTCAGTTTGGCAGTGACCCAGATCGGATTTCGGGCACATATTGGATTGCTTGTCTATGTGATTCATTGTATTGCGATGAATCCCAAGAGTGCTGTGGACTTGTGTGTGTGTGCGCGTGCTAATCTTGTAAAGTAATCTTCGGAAATGTGGGGGTGAAACGTAAATCTGGTTTTCTGAATAAGATTCATGGGGACTTGTTTCAGTTGTGAAGAAGAAGAACAACATCAGCAACTAAAGGATGAACCTCTTAAAAACCTCCTAGGTATCAAGTGTTTTCATTTATTTCCAGTGATTTCTTTTTTTACTTTTTATTTGTTACATTTTAAATAAATAAATAATATATATATTTTGCCCATCAAATTTGTTGTCTGTTAACTATGGTCCTTCATTGGTATTCTCTAAGAGTGGAATACAATTTAGGGCTAAAGATTGATAGATAGATAGACCAATTTTCTCTCAAACCCATTTTCTTCTTCATCTCTCAAACCCAGGAAGTTCCATTTTCTTCTTCATCTCTCAAACCCATTTTTTTCTTCATCTCTCAAACCCATTTTCTCCGCAAATACACCTATTTTCTCTCAAGCCCATTTTCTTCTTCATCTCTCAAACCCATTTTCTCTGCAAATACACCAATTTTCTTTCAAACCCAGTTTCTCTCAAATCCACTTTCTTCTTCCTCATCCTCTCTCTCGATCTGCAAACTCTGGATTTGTTTTTTTTTTTTTGGGTACCAAAACGATGTCGTTTTGTCTAGGCATCATCTCAGCCATTGGTTCCGTTAATGGGACACGTGTCGCTCCATGAAGGATCACTCTAGAGGATCACTTCACAAGATCACTCTAGAGGATTCGGACGCTTACGCTCGAACAATGAATGAGGCTCCCTCTCAGCAGAGAGATTGGGATGTTTTTCAGGGTGGTTGCCCCTCTCTGCAACACAAAATGATGATCTCTCTTTCACACACACAGATCAAAGATCATTGGAGCCGATGATTTCACCTCCCAAATCAACAGCCCTCTGTGTGTGTGTGTGCGTGTGTGTGTGTGTGTGTGTGTGTTTGCGAGTGGAAGATTGGATCTTCTCCATCTTCTTATCGCAGGTAATTCTATTTGCACCCAAAAAACATCTAATAATAATAATAATAATAAAAATCATTGGCAGTCCTTCCGATGGGGTTTGAGGCTGTTGATGAGAGCACAAAAACTCATTCCTCCAGGAGCGCTGTCTCCGGCGAAACAAAGAGAGGCTGTGACGATTAATTTCTTCTGAGCACATGAGTCGGGCACTGAGAACCCGACCCGTTTCTTGGCGGGGCAACTCGGTGGGTCTGTGAGAGATAGAGATATGGGTTCCCATTTATTTCTTCTCTCATGGGTAACCGTTGTTGTAGCCATGGCGAATTCGGATTCTCGCCTGATCATACATAGATCTGAGCCTCATATATATATAATATATATTATTGTAGAAATTTGGGTCAATCTTAATATGTAATCTGGTTTGAGTGGTGTCGTGAATTAGGCGATAGTTAGGTCGAGATTTGATTTGAAAATTTATCGGAATTAAAATTTTGGAAAGTTTAATTATTTATACGGTTGTACTACATGCACTAATTAGTGTGCACACTAATGTACTAACTAGTGTTATGATATCATTAATGATCTTATTTATTATACAAATTATAAATACCTAAAATCTCTAAAATTATATCACATCATCTATTGATACATTAATGTATACATTAATTAGTACATGTACATATAGTATTATTGTTGTTTATATATTGACATGTTTCCATTTGAGTTCATAGTGTATAAAAATTTATGAACCAAACTAATGAGGAATGGAATAAGAATTCTATTTTGAAGGAGTCCAGATCCTCTGCAATTCTTTCCTGCAATCTTTTCCTGTAGTGCCCCAAAACGACGTTGTTTTGGGGAAAAACTTAAAAAATATATATAACCAGCAGCAGCAGATAAACCCTCCATTGTCTTCTCTCTTCTAGTTTACAGAGAGATTTTTGTCTTCTTCCTTTCAGATTTCTCTCAGTTCTTTCAATTTCACACATACATCTTATTGATAATTTGATTTTGATTCACACCTACAATGTTTAGAGATAATTTTTGTAGTTAATGATCATGCAAATCACCATCCTTCCCTATGTTTGTAATTGCAATATCTTGTATAGTCTTGTAAATCTTGTCATAAATTCTAACTTCCATGAAATAATTACTCCCCCTCCTCCTTCTTCTCTAAAAACTATCAAGAAGACGTCTTTTAGCATGGTCTTGTCAGGCACTTTCAAGAAAATGGCCCAAAAATTCATGGTCATGAAATAGAATATTGTCCTCTTCATCATAAATGTGCAATATTTTAATTTCTACCCTTTGTTCAATATCATATTGATTTCACTTCTCTGATTAAATCCACTTCTCTCTCTAACTTCTAAACCCACAAGGCAAACCCACATTAAACCCACTTTTTAATTGTAGCCACCATATAAAGCAAACTCATCTCTTTTCTACTCTCAATGAAACCCATTTCTGTGATTAAAAAATTTTTTTTGGTCAAATCATTTGTATATTTGTTTGTTTTGATATATATATATATCTTCTCTATGTTTGTCTAGATCTAGAAGGAAAAGAAAGAAAGAAAGGAAGAGGAAAAGGAAGGAGGGGGAGGTGCGGCTGGGAAGGACCGCTAGAAGAGGAGAACGATTGGGGGAGGGTCGTTGAAGGGATTGGGGGTCGCCGGAGCTGCTGGGGGAGGTGGCCAACAATGGGGATTTTGTTTTGGTTGTGTTTTATCTCCTGAGGCTGTTTGTTTTTTTATTTTTTTTAAAGTTTTGCCTCAAAACGACGTGGTTTTGAGGCACTGCAGGAAAGGATTGCAGGAAAAGCTTGCAGAGGATCTGGACTCATTTTGAAGGACCCGAATGACATGTCTTCTTTTTCATAGTTTCTTTTGACGTTTAATAATTTCATCTCGAGGCTTTTTAGAATTTTCCAAAGATATTTCAAAAGCCTACTAAGGTTGTGCTAGTAATTGGACATTATTTTATTCAACAAATTGCCAACACTACTTTTAGATTTGTCTAGTTTTGAAAATTACAACCACTCCCTTTGTGTTGTGGTTGGTTCAGTTTGTATTTGATTTAAGAAATTGAAAAGAAAAAAAAAAAGTGAAATATAAATAAAATATAATTATTTTTACATGTTTTTATATTTTTTTTTATTTTTAACATCTTTTCTCAAATCAATGAATCAAATATAGCCATACACTTTGTTGAGTACCATCATTCCAGGTCTTCTTGATCAGAGTTTGATGATAATTCTATTTCTATAGATCAATTCTACTTTGGTCTCTTTAATAAGAGTTTGTCGGTAATTATATTTCACACATCAATTCTATTTTGGTCTCCTTGATTAGAGACTTCCATTTCCTTCATAGCTTGCCTCATAAAGGGCTATTTTGAAAAAAATAGTTAAAAGTCATCTGTCAGCTTTTAAGTCATTTTGTGTCACATCATCTCTTATATTTTTTGCACCTTTTTAAAAAAAAAAGTCAACAAAAAAAAATAAAAATAAAAAAGATTGTTTTTAACCATCTTTTCAAAACAATCTAAAGAATTAATAGAAATAAAATCACGTTATTAACTTCACTCTTAAAAGAAAATTACATAATTATTAGAGTAAATTATAATAAACTCCCCTTAAGGCCATCTCCAACGTTTAATCAAATTCATCACCAAATTTGAATTTGGTGAAAAAGACAGTTTTTGGTCTCCAACAGTTTTACCAAAGTGGTATCAAATTGAGAACCTTCCAAAATTTTCACCAAACTGAGGACTGGGTCAGATTTCAGCAGTTTACTGTGCGTGTATGTTGGGGATGCCTGGTCGTCCGGCTACCTAAAAATTCCGAGAAACAACCATTGCTTTTTATGGCAGAGAGTTTAGTTAAAGCTGATAGAGAGGAGAGGAGGAGGCGCTATCACTTTACAAAACAACCCATGAATTGTCCATTGATGAGGATGAACCTCCCTCTAGCTACAAAGTCAAAGAAAGCATTTTTAGGAGTTTACATTCATCGTCTTCTCCTCTTACGTTGATTCCTATTCCAGTTATTGACATCGCTCTTCTCTCCTTCCCTGAACAACTCCACAAACTTAGATTAACTCTTAACTCTTGGGGTTGAATTCAGGTTTTTTACCATTTCTCTTCTAAGAAAAAGTTATTCTTCTATTCATTTGATTTCCTGATTTTCTCTTTGGTTTCTTGTCCATTTTTATAGTAGTATTCAGTGGTGTTGTTATCTCTTGGTACTTCTTCTCAGTTTTATCGAATCAAACCAATTGTTTCTTTCTATGTATGTTTCGAAAGCATTGTGCTAATTAATGTCTGACAGTTCAAAAACGCCTCATGCTATTTGGGTTTATGATATTTCAATTTGGATTAAAAACTTATCCAATTTGTTTTTTGAAAGAAATAATTAATGGAGGCAAAAAGAAATGGAAAGATTTAATGGAGGGAAAAAGAAATAGCAAAGGAATTGAGGAAAACAGAAATTGAGGGGGGAAAAAAAAAATTCATTTTGCTTATGCTAGTCGACTGGCTGGTCGTCCCCCCGGACATCCGGTTTTTGATGAAAGCTACAATACTAACCATTGGAGTGGCTGCTATCAGATAGGGGAATTGGTTATATTTTTACTCAATTTGATGAAATTTTTAGTGAACGGTTGGAGATGCCCTAACTATAACTTAATTTTGAGTTGCCCCTTTAATGTTTATAACTTGACACTCAATTCTTTTATAGTTTTATTTTGCTGCTCTAAACCCCTTATGTTGTGAGACCGTAAGAGATTTGGATTGAATTTCATTTACTGCTCCCATCTTTCACAAAATCGAACATCTTTGATCATTTCCTTTATTAGTAAGGAGCTCATTGCAGTTTCGTGAGACTAACCTTGTAACGTCAACCCAACCATCATTCTATGTTGTTGCTTTGCTGTTTGGCAATTGGGTTTTTCAATTGTTTTTTTGACTTTTTAACTATTTTAGTTTGGGTTTAAAAGTTTGTTTGATTTGGCTTTTTTTGATTTTTTTGACTTTTGTGAGAAAAAAATGAAATAATTATGCTTTAAATGTGACATTTTGTCTTATTGACTTATTTAGCTTATTTTATCTTTTGTAATTTTTTAGCCAAAAAGTTCTAACCAAACAACCCCTATAGTGGGTTAATGATTGTCATCTTGTTGCCGATGTGTTAAGAAATTTATCGAATAAGTCCTTACGACTCGCTCTTTTTTCAACATGTTCTTTTTTACATTGGATATACTTACACTATGTTTGTTGAGAAATTTACAAAAAGGATTTGGAAACTATAGGTAAAATGTAAATATAAAAGACCTACATTTTACTTAATTTTACACTTTTTTTCTTTTTCCTTTTTTAAATTTCTTCCTAAATTTCTCAACCAAATACAGCGTTATAGTCTTCAAAAAGACCAAGATGCCATTATTATATGTTAGAACCAAACATAACCATATATATATATACATTGTAATAAGCACAACCAGAGTTGTGTCATCAAAATTCATTGTGGGGAAGTATTTTGAGAATGACGCCACGTGGCCAAGGTGCCTTTGAGATGTCGGCCGAGGTGCCACGTAGGCGGGTCATGTTTGCCGAGGTGATTATGGTATTGCCGAGGTTTAGTGCGGTAATTTCGGAATTTGAGATATCTAGATAGAGGACAAGAGTCCTAAATGAATGAAGGAACTTAGTTTGGATAAGGAGAAGGCTATTGAGGAGTTTATCCTATAGTTAAGAGTTCGAGACAAACATTATGCTTGAGTCCTATGAAGTGAGACTTCTGGGGGACTAGGGCACTGTTGGCTATAAAAAGCAAGGCACCCCCTTGGGTCTAAAGTATGCTTTTATCCTGTGCGTTGAGTACTTGTTTGATATCTTTGAAAGATAAGTTGATTAACTTGATTGTCGGAGTGCCCCCAGGTGGATGAGCCACCGTGGTTTTCTCATTTTCTTGTTGACAAGTAGTTGGCTTATTCTATTTTGCCGCGTGCTTTCCAGCTAAGTTCCTAGTTTGGTTGTGAGGTCAGAAATCAACATCTACAATTTGGTGCCGTCTGTGGGAACTTAGTAAGAATAGATGGCCAACAACGGACAGGAAGTGAGGATCGGGGATGACATTGACAATGAGGAGGAGAAACATATGGATCCCAATGTTGGAGGACGAAGCAACAATGAAGAAGTTCAGGAAGTGAATCCCGAAGCGAACAATGTCGCCAAGGGCCGAAATGGCCCGAAAAGAGGTAGCCGAGATGAATACTACCATGAGAGCGATCTTTAGGTATAGAAGGATAGATGCCTGAGAACAGATAGGGAATTGAAGGACATGGCGAACAAGTTGACAGACTTACAAACTGTAGTCAACTTTATGATGCAGAACAATGTGATACAATCAGCTTTTCCCTTGCAGGATACACTGATCCTAGCAGCCAAAGCCGGTGTCTAAAAAGGACAGAAGGCAGTACCAATTGTCCCACAGCATGCTAAGGGATATGGAAATTCACATCGGCAATCACAAGATATCGGGCAGACAGAGTCACGGCGAGGGGAGTCACAGAGGACACCACAGACCAAAGAGACCTATGTCAAGGTATCTCGACAGATCCAAGAGTAGGGCCTTTGTTTTGATGATGCAGGGGGTGTGGAGAAGTCCAAAAGGACGTATCTTAACATAGGAAGTAGCCCGCTGAAAAGGTTGAAGTTAACTGACAGCTGAGCTCCCGGACGAACGAAAGAGGACCTGAGAGATTACCTCCAAAGGAAGAGACACGATGCTGAGATCACATCCAATGTCCAGCCAAAGACATTGTTCTCAGTGGAGTTGGATGCATTCGAAGCGCCGAAAAGATTCAACATGCTAAGGTTTCAGATCTATAACGGTAAGTCTGACCCGAACTTTCATGGCAGTTTATACTTAAATTCAATGGCTTCATGGAGTGGGAATGAGCAGCTATTGTGTAAGGTGTTCCCATTATCAATTGGAGAAATAGCATTCGATTGGTTTCACAAACTACCGAAAGGATATGTGAAGAATTGGGAAGGCCTGGCCGAGATGTTTGTGGCCAAGTTTGTTACAAACAGATTGTGGCCATTGATGGTAGATTCCCTACTGGCTTTAAAGATCATCGATGGTGAAGGTCTTAGGGCCTATGCCAAGAGGTACTATAAGGTTTACAATCGGATTTTGGCTTGTAACCAGGAACTCGCAGTCGTATTTTTTAAGAATAGCTTGGATGATGATTGCCCACTTCGGCAATTGTTTGTGATGACACTCCTGAAGAAAATGGAGAAATTAATGGTGCGGATCGAAAAATACGCCAGGGTAGAGGAAGACAAAAAGGCGAAGAAGACAAATGCATCAAAACAAGAAAAGAGAAACGGCTTGCCGAAGCAAGGCCGAGGAAATACCGGTGTTGACAAGTTGAAGTTAGGATTGAGATCTATGTAGGTAGTGAGTATAGTTTTCAAGATCCCTATCTATAAGATCTTGGAGAGAATCAGGAATCAGCCATACTACATGGCACCACAGAAAGACCTGGGGAATACATGGGCAGAAACCTTGGGAAACACTATACCTTCCACGAGGAAAGCGGAGACATGATCCAAGGATGTTGGGCTTTGAACTCGCACTTGGAAGATCTGGTCAGAAAAAGACATCTGAGAGACCTAATCGAGGAAACAAAAGCAAGAGAGGAACAAACAAAGTTGGTCCAGGCGCCGGCAGCACCACCGCCTTCACAGGTAGACGGATCACGGGTTATCAATGTGATCTACACGAAGGCCAATGAGAACGAGATCCGAGGTGAGACTTAGAGGGTAAGGCATTTGCAACATGTCTACTAGATTCAACAGAAGAAGCCCAGGACAGATAAATGTCGGGGGCTGATGATATTTTTCACGGAGGCAGGCTTAGATATGGTACAACATCTACATAACAATGCTCTGGTGGTAACATTGAAAGTTGGAGACTACCAAGTGAGGCACATCCTAATTGATCAAGGCATCTCTTGTGACATCATGTATGCCAAATGTTACATGGAGCTCGACCTCCATAAGAATGATCTAGAGTAATCCAACAGCCCTATGGTTAGATTCAATAGGACGCCAACATGGCTGCTAGGAACCATGAGTTTGGAGGTGCAGGCATGGACTAAGAAGGTAACTACAGAGTTTTTCGTGATAGATACCCCCTTCCTATACAATGCCATTCTAGGAAGACCTTGGCAACATGTAATAAGGGTTGTTCCTTCGATGCTGCACCAATTGTTGCGATTCCCAACTGAGCAAGGGATAAAAGAGGCGAGGGAAGACCAAGTGTAGGCGAAAAATTGTTCCATGGCAGCAATGAAGTACACCTGCAATGTGAGAGAAGCAGAGACAGCAGAGATTGAAGGTGAAGACCGAGAGGTCTTGGATGATATTGACAAAGAACTTGCATACAAGAGTGAAGAAACCTTGAAAAAGGTTCTTGTATAGGAAGGCGATGATGAGCGATTCTTCATCCCCGGCTCTGTTTTAGCTGAGGAAGAGGAAAGGAAACTGAAGAATTTTTTGAGAGTAAACATAGAGGTGTTCGCCTGGACACCCTATGAGATGCCAGGGGTTAGCCCTGAGTTCACTTGCCACAGACTTAACGTGGATAGGTTGACAAAACCCGTGATTTAGAGAGCAAGGAGACCAACTCTGGTCTAGGTACAAGCAATTGAAGAAAGAAGAGAAAGAGCAACAACCCGGCTGGGGGCATACTAGCAGTAACTTGCCAGGGCATATAATAAGAAGGTCACTCCTAGGGAGTTTCAGATTGGAGATCTCATCTTAAGGAAGGTAGTGTAGACACCCCATTTTGACCGGCCCTAAGACTTGGGCACTTTCTTTCGATTACTCGATGATGAAAATAAGAATATGCTATCTCACAAAATTCTCAGTGAAAAGATGGAATGTAAACTTTAATCCCAGTCTTACACCTGTTTTTGCCAAATTATTTTAGACTTCTTCTCCATTTTCTTTTCCTTTATTATGTATTATATATATATATATATATTATGTTATATTATTATATAATATTTTATTAAATTTATTTGGTGCCGTGGTTTCACCCACGCACCATACTTTTGTATATATATAATATTATATTATATAAGGGTACTATTCCTCCTTTGAAAAAATTCATTACACTCCTATCGTGTGTCTTTTTGTTTTCTGTGGCTTTAGACCCGCTTTGGTCAAATTATGTTGCATATTTGGCCTACTAAAATATATTTTATTAGTCCATGTATTTTAATTTTACATATTTGTGTGTTTTTATATATTTTTTTGGGTATTTGTACATATATTTATGCTAATAATCTCTTTTATATACTATTATATTGTAAAGTGCATAGTAATTTTACTGTGCAATGCACAGTAAAATCACTGTGCACATTTTGAAATCAACTCCTTCCACCGTTTCTTCTTTTGTCTTTTTCTTAAAATTATTTTCTATAAAAGGGGAAAGATCAGAGAAGGATAAAAGAGGATTTTTTTTGGGGGGGGGGGAGAGAGATCAAAAAAGTCTGAGAAAATTTGGAGAGAGAATTAGAGAAAAAAAAGAAGTGGTGCGAGAGAGTTCTGAGAGAAAAAGAATCAGAAAGAAGGAACCGTTAAAGTTGTAATTCCAAATTTTGGACTGAGAATTGAGAACACATTCCACAGACTTGAGGGTAATTAAAAGAAAGTTTGTGAATCAAAAAATTCATCATTTCCTCGAAAGGTGAGTTTTCGCAAACTTTTATTTAATTTCAAAATGTGATATAATTTGTTTAAATATTTTATTTACTGCTTTTCATAACTGTTTTTTATCATTTTAATGGGAAGGCTGCACCACCCACATATCTGTTGTAATTTATTAATTTTATCGTTTTAATGGGAAGGCTGCACCACCCACATATCTGCTATAATTTACTGTTGTATATAAACTGTTGTAATTTACATAAAATGTTGTAGTTTACTATTTATAAATTGTTGTAATTTTACCACTTTAAATGGTCGGTCGAACCACCTAATTTGTTAAAAGATGTGACCCCACCGGATGAATAGTGATCGGTGGTGAATAGTAACCTCTGGCGGTAAATAGTAACTTTCGGTGGTGAATAGTAACCCCGACGATGAATAATAGCCCCGTCGATGAATAGTACCTCCGGCGATGAATAGTAACTGTGGATGAAAAATGCCCGGTACGATGAATAACGATCAAGAAAGGTGAATAATAACTGTCATGTGAATAGTAACTTCCGGCAGTGAATAGTATCTCGGGATGAATAGTGCTTCCGCAAAATAAGTTTCCCTGGACAGAACGAAGTAGTCTTCCTGCGTCAAGCAGAATATTTTTCGGCGCACATGAAGTTCCTTTATTTTATTTTTTATTTTGAGCGTTTGTGAGGATTTTTTTATAGTTTGCTATAATATTTGTTTTCTTCCTCCTCCTTTATTTGGATATGTAATAATTCAAGTGTTGTAATAATTTCCTATCCCCGCTTCTTTCTATCCCATTCTTTTACTTGTTTTCCTTATTTGTACATAAACATCATATTTATTTTTCATCATATTCATGCTTTGCATCCATGTTTCATCCATCTTGATTCCGCTAAGTTTGCATTTGTGGATTTAACAATTCCTATGTGATTATGTGTGTTACCTCATGTTCTTGAGATGATTCACATGTCATATCTTAGAAGCCGAATATTTAGTTGCATTAGGATTTTGTATATAAGATCATGCATGTTTTACTAACTTTGTTTTGTAGCTGTTCGTGAGACGTCGATAAATATGTAAGTGTTTATGTTTTAGCATCCCACTTGTGTGTGTTTTTCTTATTATGTTTAAGTATCCTACCATGTGGCTACTTGCTTACTTGATATAACTGTATGAATGCCAGTGGATGGAGGTTGTGTCGCTTAATTTGAAATGATGATTTTTTTTCATGTTTGTAAACTCAATTTATTTGGGTTATACATCTTCAAAACTCTTTCAAAACTACATGAAATCAAGTTGTTCCAAAATGGGTGACATAGTCTATATTTGTATGTTTCACATAGTAAATTTTAGGATTTATTAAATAATTAGAACATGAACATATAAAGAAAATAAAATTCATATCATGGTTTAGTAGAGGCCGATCTTTTGATCGGGTGAGCGGGGGTGCTCATTATTGACCTTCCCCTCTCATACCTAAGGTTCCGAGCCAAGCATCCTTGGTTACGAAGAGCAGTGGCCTTGGTACGAGTCATGGGTTTCCTAATTTTCCCAAAATAAATATTAGATGGTGACTCTGAGATCTGATGACGCAGTCCATTTTTTGACAAAATTGCAATAAAATGGATTTTCAATAAAAGTTGCCAAATCTGGACTCTCATCTATGTTTCACATTGCACTCGTGAAACTTGAGATCGAAGAGATCTCGGGAGTCCGAATTGTTTAACGCGCGCGGGTACCCCCCGGGCATGTTATAGTTTCTGGCGACTCTGCTGGGGATTTTGTGAAACCTTAACTCGAACTCCATGATATGACCTTTATTTTCAATTATATGTTCATTGCATTGCATTCATTGGTGCACTTCAAGTCCCTGTGTTGCCCAGATACTGGTGGGAGCACAGGCAAGCTTTTTATGACACTACACCTATTTTTATGATACTTTAGAGGCCTTGTGTTGTAACCTTTTGAGATTTGTCAAAATGGTAACTTTGCTATGTAGCTCTGCTATCTAGCTTTGCTATCTAAGGTTCTCAGACTCCGAAGAGAGGCTATTTGACTCTTCTAATTTCCTGGGATCTTTATTGGTTATGACCCAAAGGACTCTTTGGTAACGTCACCTTGACTTCAACCCTTAGAGTAGAGCTAACCTTGTAAATATAGTGAGCTATAGTACTTTTCAAATTAGGATAGGATGCTTTCCCATTTCTAGAATGTATGATACCGCTTGTGTGAATAGTGAAACCCTAGATCATTCCAAGCTAGGACAGGATAACCCTACCCTCTTTAGGGGTGTTTGTTCTCTTTCCTGCTTTATGTGTAATGTATTGGATCTATACAGGGGTTCTCACATTCGAATGAGTGGTTCAGGATATTCAATTTAGCACCATTACTTCAAAAAAAAAAAAAATAATAATAATAATAATAAAAACATAAAATCAAAAAAAAAAAAAATTAAAAACAAAAAAACTCCGATATCCCACAAAGTCGACCATTGTAAATAAATAGAACTTGTAGGGTATCCGACAATCTCTGTGATTGGGGAGTGACCACCTGTTAATTGGACGGGTTTTATTTTGAATATTACGGATGACCCACACGTTGACTGGCAATGTGAGAATGGTTTTATTCTGAGTTCTGAACTGAGTATTGAGTCTAAGTTTGATTCCACCAAGTTTGTAAAGTTGGGATCAGACTCGAGTCATTCTAGTGAGTCAGAGTCTATTGATTTCGATAGTGCTAACCTAGACATTTCTGTCATGTCTAGGTCTTCTTTGTCATTTTCTTTTTCTGTTGTCAAAAGTCTGTTGTCATTGCCGAGTCATAATCTCTTTCAATAAACAAAAAAAAAAAAAAAATATAAAATAACAAAAATGCCATAGAGTTTGCCTACTTCTCTGTGCCTTTAAATCATTGCATTGACCATAGTTTTTCAAAACTTTTTCCAAAACTCTGATAAAAACAAAGAGGAAGAATTTCCTCGGGATTTGCAAATTTTGATCAATTGAGAGGAAGAGAGGTGTGCAAAGCCTTTTATGAATAAAATCATTTTTGCTAATGTAGGTACTGAGAAGGATCCTGGCTTGGTCCAAATTGGTTCTATCTTGTCTTCGTAAGAGTACGAGTGATTAGTCACTTTGTGAAAAGATTTCAAAAACTGTTTTTGCGTGGTCCTAGGAAGCCATGCCTGGAATTGATTATACAGCATAGGATCCCTCTTGACTTGAGGTCCAACCTCCTTAGCTCTTTAGCTTTCAAACCTTGATTCGAAGTATTCAATGATCAATCAAAGTGTAAGGCCTGCGTAGCCGAATTGGAAATAGCTCTTGAACTAGGGGCCATGATGTGATTCGAATGGAGGTAGCCCTTCAACTAGGGGCAAGAAGGTCGAATGTGATTCAGATTTGAAACAGCCCTTGAACTATGGGCAAAAGTGTAAGGCTTTCATAGATGGAGGCGGCCCTTGAACTAGGGGTAATAAGGTACCACCCTTGAGAGGCTTGTTGGGCTGAAAACCCGGAAGGGCAACCCATGCAAAAGTTAGAGCACAAAAAAAAAAAAAAAAAAAAAAGAAAAGAAAAATGAAAAGCTCGCAAGGTTGAAAACCCGAAAGGGCGGCTTTGGCAAAAGTTAGAGCGTAAAAGGAGAGTGTCAATACCCGAGTGAACCTTAGCCAGAACTATGTAGGGCCTGTGATTCAGATTGGAAGCAACCCTTGAACTAGGGGCAAAAAGGTCAGATGTGATTTAGATTTGAAGCAGCCCTTGAACTAGGGGCAAAAGGTTGGATGTGATCAAAGAGTTAAAACTAAATTGTTTCCCAATGAAGACCGCCCAGAAAGGCAAAACCCAGAATTTGAGAGAATGAATTTTATTATTGAAGGACAGTCGAGGTCCTATCTACTACACTAGGGGCAACACTAGAGGCAAATTCAGACCCAATTAGTCTAGTCCCTACATCATCATATCTACTGGTCAAGTGTAGCAGTCGTTCTTATAGATGGCCTAGAGATTTCACATCCAATCAACATGGACAAGTTAAACTGAAAGTAACCCTTGAGAGGCTCGCTGGGCTGAAAACCCGGAAGGGAGACCCAAGCAAAAGTTAGAGCAGAAAAAAAAAAAAAAATATATATATATATATATAAAATAATAAAAAAAAATGAAAATGAAAAAAAAAATATATATATAAAAAAAAATGAAAAGCTCGCAAGGTTGAAAACCCGAAAGGGCAGCTTTGGCAAAAGTTAGAGCATAAAAGAAGAGTGTCAATACCTGAGTGAACCTTAGCCGGAACTACGTTGGCCTGATTCCTATCTTTAGGATACGTAGGTAGCTTCATCTTGAAGTTCGGCCCTAATAATTTTTCAATTCATTCATTTCGTCCATGCTTGATTGGTGTATCTTTAGTCGACTTGGTTGTCCTATCCGTGTTTGATTGGTGTATCTTCGTTCTGCTCAGTTCAATTGGTTCAATTTAACTTGGTTTACTTCGGTTCAATTCGGTTCGGCGGTTCGGTTCGGTCCGGTCCAGTTCTGCTCGGCTTCATTCGGTTAGGATTGGCTTGGTTCGGTTGGCTTGGTTCGGATATCACCTTTGATTATCTGGTTTTGGACTATGCACCCCAATGGTTGATTCCATGTTAGTTGAGTAGTGGCCATTTGCAAAAATAGGTTTTGATTAATTTGAATGAAGCTGACTAGTTTTTCTCAAAAATTGTTCCATTTTTGCAAAACTTGGACCATTCTTTGGATTTAAAAAGGGAAAATTTTCAGTGCTCACAGCTTAGCTTACGTGATTTCAAAACAGAAAATGGAATAAGTATGCTAATCTAACTCTTATGTTGGTCAAAACATTTTTACAAAAAGAATCAAGAGACAAAAAAGGGTCAAGGCAATGAAGTAGGGGCATAGTCGAGTTAGAGATTCTGTCTTCTGCACCGCTCGAGTCAACTATTCAGTGTATATAAGTGTGTATTCATACCAGTCAATGTATATAAGTGTGTATTCATACCAGTCAGTGTATATAAGTGTGTTCCTTTCATACCAGTCAGTATATTTATACCAGTCGGTGTATTCATACCAACCAGCGTATATAAGTGTGTTTGGATCTTTTTGCTTCGTTCTTCTTTTGTTAAGTCATTCTTTGATTCAGGTCAGTATAGAATCAATGTTCAATTTAGAGTTCAAAATTCAATCACTCTCAAATTCAATCAAACAAAAATGTTTTCAAGTTCAAAGTGATATGCCAGTCATGCTATCGATGTGCAAAAAACTAAACTGATTTTATTGCAGTCAGGGGAGGATATCCCCGATCACAGAGACACAAAAAAAAAAAAAAAAAAAAAAAAAACAAAACAAAAGCAAAAGCAAAAGTAAAAGCAAAAACAAAAACAAAAGCAAAAACAAAAACAAAAAAACAAAAAGAGAGAGTAGCATTTTCTCAGTTTTCCAGCAGTAGCTCGGCGGCGAAGATTACAACCATCTTCATTTGCATACAGCTTCGTTGCTTGACTTTACTATCAACTGCCTCACTTCATCTTTACTTCTTCGAAGCTCTTGAAGACTCTACCTCAGCCTTGGCAGAGCTTCCGAAGGAGATAATCCCTCGCTGGCCATCAAAGGTAGTCCCATCACGAGCTGCGATGGTCACCTGCCATTCCAACTCCTTGATTTGTTTCTTCAATCCGCTAATTTCCCCTCGAGAATCTTTGTACATACGTTGAAGTAAAGAAAGTTGTGCATTCAATCGATACACCTCACACGTCCTGTTCTGCAGTCGACAGGACAAGTTGGAGACCGCAGTCACAGTATCCATACATGACCTTAGTGTATATGAGTTTGCTTCGATATCAGACTGTGCCGCCATGATTTGTTCAACTGACATCGCTGGAAAGTTGAAAATAGGGAAAGAAGGAGGAGCTCGTGGTTGAGGTTCAGGGAGTCAGAATCGGTCATCTCTATCATGGACTCCTGCAGGTCTGGAAAAAGAGTAAGAGAATCGTGTGAAGAGGCCATGGCAGATTACAGAATGGTGGCAGAAAAAGTTTGCAGGCTTTTGCTCTGCCCTCTCTCACAGGCCTCAACTTAAGAAGAGGATGAAACCAAAGAAGAAGACAAAGAGGGAGGAAGGCCGAGACAATCATTGACAATCAGGGCAGGATTGGATAGCTTGTCGGTCAGGCGCCGCGATTGTTGAAATCGCACGACAGACACGACACTCGAAGAAGATAAAGGAAGAGAGAGTGAGACAAAAACAGAGAGATCGGCGGGAGAGTTGTATATATATATGTGTATATGTATTGTACATCTATGTATTATATATAATTGTTTGAATATTTGGTCACTAGAGTGGCTTGGACTCAGTGGTTCGGCTCAGTGGTTAAGAATTGAAGGGCTGAGCTTGAGGTCAGAGGATCAAGCCCCCATAGCAACGAGTGTTTCTTTTGTTTTGTTTTGGTTTTATGTATATATGTCTTGCATACCTACATATTATATATATATATATATATATATTTGTTTGCATTTTTTGTCACAAGAGTGGCTTAGGCTCAGTGGTTCGGCTCAGTGGTTAAGAATTGAGGGGCTGAGCTTGAGGTCAGAGGTTCGAGCCCCCATAGCAACTAGTGTTTCTTTTGTTTTGTTTTGGTTTTATGTATATATTATCTCGTATACCTATGTATTATATATATATATATATATTTGTTCGAATATTTTGTCACAAGAGTGGTTGGTTCAGTGGTTCGGCTCAGTGGTTGAGGACTAGGAAACTAAGCTTAAGATCAGAGGGTCGAACCCCTGTATCCATGCATTTTGTGTTTTTCCTTTCTTTTTGTGTGTTTTGCGTACGCACGTTGTCATATACCGTATATATCTATGTATATATCCATATGTCTTTGTATATGTCCGTACATATCTGTATATATGTATATCTGTATATGTATATATGTATACCGTATGTACATAGCTGTGTGTATTTTTGTCTGTATATGAATATATGTATACCGTATATGTGTGTTTGTGTATATTGCCATATCTATATGTATTTTGTCTGTACATGGTATATGTATACGGTATTTGGTTTGAACATACAATTCCTTTTTTCATTCTGTGCATCTATCGCACAATAATCTTATTTCGAGCATGTATCGCACAATTCCAATTCAATCGCACTGTTTTGCGTATCGTACTATCTTGTGCATTTCAAATCAATCGTGCTGTCTTGCACATCACACTGTTTTGTGCATTTCAAATTCAATCGCGCTATCTTGCGCATTGCACTCTCTTGTGCATTTCAAGTCAATTGCGCTACCATGCGCATCGCACTATCTTGTATACCCTCACTCGCAATGTCTTGTGCACCTGCATTGCGCTATCCTACGCATTCACCCATACCGCACTGTCTTGTGCACTCATATTGCACTGTTTTGTGCATTCATTCACCCACATTTGCACTATTTTGTGCATTCACTTTGTATCGCACTATTTTGTGTATCCTACATCACACTGTTTTGTGCACCTCACTCGCATTGTCTTGTGCACTCCCGGGTCTACGAGACTTTAAATCCTCTAGAGGTGCAATTCCTTTGGTGTTTGTCGTGCCCGAACAACTTCAGGTGGTCTGGTATAGCCACTTGGTTGTGTTTGCAATGTGTTTCTAGGAGACCAACTGCGACGGTGGAAATTAGAGTTCGAATGGCCGAGGCCTAGAACGCAAAAGGTTTGGAATTTTCGAGACTAAAGTCTGGTTTAAATACCCAGGGGTGTATCCCCGGCTTGAAATCTGTATGGCAGCCCCATAGGTTGAGGTAACGTGTATGCGACTTAATTTTGAATACTGAACCAACCTAGTCTGTCACCTTGTTGGAGAATAGGGAAAGTTGTGAATATAATCAAAAAGAAAAGCGGCATCCGTGGCTTCTACATGTAGAGATTACCCCTTGTCAACAAGAAATCATTCTACCATTCTTCCACTCGTGTGAGACGCATTTGGACTTCGAATTTACCTTTCTTCCTTTCACGTGAAACGTGTTAGGATTTGATGTTTACCTGGTTAAAACCTTCCCTCTTTCCGTATGAGATACGGTTAGGTACGTCTGTTGGTTACACCACCTTTATTCCTTTCACGTGAAACGTGTTAGGATTTGATGTTTACCTGGTTAAAACCTTCCCCCTCTCCGTATGAGATACGGTTAGGTATGTCTGTTGGTTCACCACCTTTGTTCTTTTCACGTGAAACGTGTTAGGATTTGATGTTTACCTAGTTAAAACCTTCCTCCATTCCGTATAAAATGCGGTTAGGTACTTCTATTGGTTATACCACATTTTATCCTCTTGCGTGAAACGCATTTGGGTTCATTCACTATTCCTCCTTTCGCGTGAAACGTGTTAGGTTGTTGATTTACTCAGTTAAAAACATCAGGTGCGCCTGATGTTTACACCATCCTTCCTCTTTTCGCATGAAACGTGTTAGGTTGTTGTTTTACTCGGTTACAAACATCAGGTGCGCCTGATGTTTACACCATCCTTCCTTCTTTCGCGTGAAACGTGTTAGGTTGTTCTTTCACTCGGTTAAAAACATCAGGTGCGCCTGATGTTTACACCATCCTTCCTCCTTTCGCGTGAAACGCGTTAGGTTGTTGTTTTATTAGGTTAAAAACATCAGGTACGTCTGATGTTTACACCATCCTTCCTCCTTTCGCGTGAAACGCGTTAGGTTGTTGTTTTACTCGGTTAAAAATATCAGGTACGCCTGATGTTTTCACCATCCTTCCTCATTTCGTGTGAAACGCGTTAGGTTGTTGTTTTACTCGGTTAAAAACATCAGGTGCGCCTGATGTTTACACCATCCTTCCTCCTTTCACAAGAAATGCGTTAGGTTGTTGATATACTCGGTTAAAAACATTAGGTGTGCCTGATGTTTACACCATCCTTCCTCCTTTTGCGTGAAACGCGTTAGGTTGTTGATTTACTTGGTTAAAAAAAAAAATCAGGTGCGCCTGATGTTTACACCATCCTTCCTCCTTTCACGTGAGATGCATTAGGCTGTTGTTTCACTCGGTTAAAATTGTGTTATGGCACATTTGTATGTGATCTTGTGGCACATTTATATGCAATGCACCCCCTGTTATGTTTCCTATCATTTGCACGAGGCTTGCCTCTCATGTTGCCATCTTCATATATTTTTATCATCACTCCATGACATTGCATTGCATTGCATAATCATGAGTTTTCAAACAACTGGCTTCGCGAAGCGTGTAAGTCCAACTCTCAAATTGCATTTTGAGCATGTCATTTGCATTCTGCCCCTGAACTACGCTGGTTTGATTCCTTGCAAAGGGATACGTAGGCAACCTTCAGGTTCAACCAATTGCATCTGCATCTTGTTTGTTTGCCCAAGTCTTATGGCCTTGTCAAAAGGATCGTCTTCGGGCTTTGACATTCACTTACATCAAGAAATGACTTTGAGCTCTGTCAAAGAGGGGCAACTGTAGACACCCCATTTTGATCGGACCTAAGACTTGGGCACTTTCTTTCGATTACACGATGATGAAAATAAGAATATGCTATCTCACAAAATTCTCAGTGAAAAGATGGAATGTAAACTTTAATCCCAGTCTTACACCTGTTTTTGCCAAATTATTTTAGACTCCTTCTCCATTTTCTTTTCCTTTATTATGTATTATATATATATATATATATATATTATGTTATATTATTATATAATATTTTATTAAATTTATTCGGTGCCGTGGTTTCACCCACGCACCATACTTTTGTATATATATATATTATATTATATAAGGATACTATTCCTCCTTTGAAAAAATTCACTACACTCCCATCGTGTGTCTTTTTGTTTTCTGTGGCTTTAGACTCGCTTTGGTCAAATTATGTTGCAT
This sequence comes from Camellia japonica, assembly GCA_030407325.1. Lineage (NCBI taxonomy): Eukaryota > Viridiplantae > Streptophyta > Magnoliopsida > Ericales > Theaceae > Camellia > Camellia japonica. Next base: position 150,434,945 of record JAPPVO010000059.1, read on the forward strand.
ATTTGGCCTACTAAAATATATTTTATTAGTCTATGTATTTTAATTTTACATATTTGTGTGTTTTTATATATTTTTTTGGGTATTTGTACATATGTTTATGCTAATAATCCCTTTTATATATTATTATATTGTAAAGTGCATAGTAATTTTACTGTGCAATGCACAGTAAAATCACTGTGCACCTTTTGAAATCAACTCCTTCCACCGTTTCTTCTTTTGTCTTTTTCTTAAAATTATTTTCTATAAAAGGGGAAAGATCAGAGAAGGATAAAAGAGGGTTTTTTTTTTGGGGGAGAGATTAGAAAAGTCTGAGAAAATTGGGAGAGAAAATCAGAGAAAAAAAAGAAGTGGTGCAAGAGAGTTCTGAGAGAAAAAGAATTAGAAAGAAGGAACCGCTAAAGTTGTAATTCCAAATTTTGGACTGAGAATTGAGAACACATTCCACAGACTTGAGGGTAATTAAAAGAAAGTTTGTGAATCAGAAAATTCATCATTTCCCCGAAAGGTGAGTTTTCGCAAACTTTCATTTAATTTCAAAATGTGATATAATTTGTTTAAATATTTCATTTACTGCTTTTCATAACTGTTTTAATCGCTTTAATGAGAAGGCTGCACCACCCACATATCTGCTGTAATTTACTATTGTATATAAACTATTGTAATTTACATAAAATGTTGTAGTTTACTATTTATAAATTGTTGTAATTTTACCACTTTAAATGGTCGGTCGAACCACCTAAGTATAAGGTGATGTTTCAGTATGAAACAAGGCGAAACTTGCCACATTTTGGTCAGTTTGTACGAAAAGCCGAGGTAGATAGTACGCTTGGTACACTGAGGTCAAGCCTCAAGTGTTTAGTTTGGGCGAGCCAAACGCAATGACCTTAGTCATGGATGTCTAAGTTGGACTTAGGAAGGAACCAAGCGATGAATCCTTAATGTGCACATAAGTGATACTTAGGTTCACATTAGCATGAATAAGTTAAAGAAAGCACAACACTTGTAAAAAAGTGATGTTTTAATGCGAAACAAGGCATGTTCTGGTCAGTTTGTGTGACAAGCTGAAGTAGATAGTACTCTAGATACACTGAGGTCAAGCCTCAAGTGCTTAGTTTGGGCGAGCCAAACGCGATGACCTCAGTCATAGATGTCTAAGATAGACTTAGGAAAAAATCAAGAGATGCATTTTTAATGTGAGCATAAGTGATACTTAGGTCCACATTAGGGGGTTGGAAGCATGAATAAGTATAACACTTGTGAAAAGTTATTGAGAAAAATGAAAAATTTTACAAGTTGAAGTTATCCAGGACAAATGTTAGAGATATTATCTGAGATATGCTAATCCGAGATAATTGATCAGTGGCAATCCGAGATAAAGTACCCAAAGTATTTTGATCCGAGGTAAGAAACCAAGTTGTTAGACTTGGAAAGATAAGAAAAAGTCTAAGTATGGAAACATACAACACAGAGAAGGTAGCAAAGCATACATAAAGCAGTTATCAAAGGCAAATATCCGACACTTGGAAGAAAAAGAAGAAGGACATGCATTAAAGGAGGAGCTTGTTCGGTTACAAAATGAGGCACTTCGGCTCGATAAGAACAAAAGTTGTTCAAAAGAAGTGTTACAATGGCCTAAAGAAGAAGAAAAAGTATAACAAAAAAGAAAAGGAAAAAATTCTAAGTATCAGCATGGTTCTTTGGCTGGTCCACCTTGGCAGTTGCCATCGAGTTGGCCTCGACGACTAGTGTGTTCTTCTCAACTGCTATTTTGGCATCAATTTCCAGGAGAGTTTGATCTAGGCTTTCTCGACGGTGATAACTTCGGCGTCAGAGGTAGTATTCTTGGAGAAGTGTTCTTAGAAACCTCGCCATCCTCCTCTTCAGTCATGTCCAGGACCTGATTGTTGAGAGTTGAGGACTTGGTCCCAACAACGATTTTGGCGTCATCACCCTCCTCCGTGTCGGCCTCTTCTTCTTCGTCATCTTCTTTAGATTGGTTAGGTGAGGGAGGAAAGGACACATTGAGTCAATTAATGTCACAAAGAGGTGAGTCCTCAGGGACAGACAGCTCCTTGAAGGCCGCTATCTAGCCGAGGTAATAGCCTTTGTTGCAAGCCAAATTAATTTGTTGTTTATACTAGTCCAGGACATTGGTCTGCCCCTCCGCATAGGCCTTCTCATTGGTGGCCTAGACCTCAGCGTCCTTGGTTTCCAATGCCTCCTTGAGCTTGCCCTCAGCCTTAGCTTTAGCCTTAGCCTTGGTCTATTTCACCTCGGTTGCCTTGGTCGCGTCGTCGGCCTCCTTTGCAACGGTCTCTGCCTTGTTTTGAGTGGTCTTGGTAGCGCTGGCTTTGTCCATCAAACTCCTAATGCAGGTCTCGACTTTGTTGAGTGAAGTTAGGAGACTTGAAGCTTCTTGCATCTTTTTCGTGAGGTCCTTCTTCACCAACTCGGCCTTGATCGTATGGGAATGAGCATGTTGGATGGCCTGCAAGAGAAGAAGCAAGTTAGAAAAATATTGGCTAAGTACAAATGACTGAAATGAAAGTTAAATAGAAGGACATAAGGTCAGAAACTTACCAAGACGGAGTGTCGTATCATCATGGCAAAGTTTTTATATTGGTCGAAGCTGGCAAGTTGGTTCATGTTAGCTGGAAGAAGAATGACCATGGATAGGGCAGCGCCGACTTCAAGGCTCTCTATGGCACTGTCATCAGCTTTGAGAGGTTGATTACCAACCAGGACCTCGAGGGCCCAGGTTTCCTCGGGGTCGAAACCACTCCCACCCTCTAGGCCTTAGGATCTTAGCTTTTTTGTTGGAGGCGTATCAAATGACTTAGCCTCGGCCGGCCTCTTCTCAGCATCGGCTAGTTTGGATATTGGGAGAGAATCCTCTAGATCCTTTTCAGAATCAGAGGGGATTTGGGTGACTGTAGCCTTGGCCTTAGCCTTCTTCATCCTCTTTTGCTTTGGCTGAGGCTGGGGAGATGGCGTAGATTGCAAGAACACAACTTCGAGTAGACCAACCAATAGGTGCTTGACAATTGTCAATTTGTGACCATCTCTTTGGAGGTGCGTGGCGACGGTTACTCCGATGCCAAGTTTAAATGCCAGAAGAACTAGTAGAGGATTTGCTGGATCGTAACTTGGCGTGTCCGAACCTTGGCGCTTTTAGCTGCTTTTTCTGCTGATAGGAGCGTTCGAAGGTTGGCAATGACATTGACGTTGTGATGGAGGAATAAGTTGGGTTGGAGCAAAAGTGGATGGCTCGTTCACTGGATCAGACGTTGATGCCTGATCTGGCCTTGGTGAAAAAATATCTTATTGAGTTGAAGCAGATGGAGTTTTTCTTCTTCTAGGGACGTCAGGAAGTGGTGATCGGTAGGTCAGCACGTAATTTAGCAAGATTGGTGCCTTGCGATCTTTAATGGGCAAGTCTAGGAGCCATTTGAGATCTCGGCTCGAGACGTAGGACTTTCAGAAAGATTTGCTCGGTTGAGAAAGAGTTGCAAAATAAAAAAATAAAAAAACATTAGAACCAGAAACACATATATGCATGAATGTTAAGAATATGGGACCTTGGGATGACTAAGTTCTTACCATCATTTTTCCTAAAGACTCCATGATGCAAGGGGTAGAGATAAAGGTTATCATCTGGCATAGACTTCTAGTTGTCCGAGACAATGAGATAATCTTCACCAGCACCTTTGTTGGAGTTTGGGAGGTCAGCAATCAGTTTGTATGTGGTGGATTTGGGTTTGAGGTAATAAGTGTAGCCACTGGTGGACTTGAGGCCACACGTGGTGTAACAGTATTGGATGTCGGAGAGGGTGATCCTAGCGTTTTCTCGGCGAGACAGCTCGACTATGTTGTTGATAGCCCTAAACGTATTAATGGCTAATTGCATGGGGTTTAGTTTGTAGAAGTTTCAAAACTTCTCGAGAAAGGATGTCAAAGGGCAATCTAATTCCACTCTCGATTATGGACACAACTGGAAATGGCATGTAGGTTTCTCAAGGCATAATAGAATCCTCTTCACCAGCCAGCATAAGGTAGACGTCAGCTGGAATGTTAAACTGTTGGCAGAAGTGTTCTAATTTACTGGGTAAATCTACCCTCTACTTAAACATTCCCATGACCTCAGTTTAATGGATTATGGTAATGGTTTATGTCGGGGAAGGTTCTTAGTACCTTGGCGAGACCCTAACGAGCACTAAGGCAGGGATTCTGAAGATCTAAGGAAGGTTTTGTTTCAATTTTTCCTAAAAATGGTTTCTAACAAATCCCAATCCTAAATCTATGCCAGAATTACTGAAATAAACAAGACTCGGGGGGCAAGAATTTGGAAACAAGCCAGAAAAAAATGATTCAAAACCAAGGTAAAGGCAGAAAAGAACACAGATGTGGCAAGTGCAATGCTGTGTATTCAAGAAAACACTTGAAATGGGAAATGATGATTCCAACTTAGAACATTGAACAAATCAGGGAAAAAAACGTGTATATAGATTCGATAGCAACACAAGCGCATGCATAGATGTGTATAATAGCACAAAAAAGAAATGTACTTAAGAACAGTAGGGAGAATGCGAAAGAAATGGGGTACTTACAGGGAGAAGCCGAGAAGTAGACGCCGGAATGAAGTTCGCCAGAGTAAGATGATGATTTTGACTGGAACCAAATGATGAAATGCTTGCCAGAGTTGATGAACAGATGGTTGCAAAGAGCTCGAAGGAACGATAATGGATGATTGAGAAATTTCGTAGAGAAAGAAAGCCTGGCAAGAGAGTGGGTTTGTGTTTGCAAAGTGAAGAGACGGAAAGAGATGGAAGAAAGTTTTGTCAAAAAATGAAAAGGTAGCAAAACATGATGAAACTACCTTGGATGACGTGCTTGATAGGCTGTGTGGGCAGAATTGATGTGACATAATGACGCGTGACAGGTACGGACCAATAAGGCGGTGACACGTGGATGAAACAGTTAGGGTAATGGAGCGTGGCATCTCATGCGCAGTTGAGATTCTTAGAATTCCAGAACTAGTAGGGTAATGACCTTGGCTAAGTGAATTGATCTCGGTTGAGATGTTAAAAGAACATGGTCTTGGTTCTTGAATCTTAATGAAGTGGGCATCTGAGTCCTTGTTACCTAAAACTGACGAGTCATGATCTCGGTTGGAGCAGTACATTTATCTGGTCGATATGGCTAGAAATCAGACGATATAGGTTCCATCACCTCAGGTTGCTGAGGTAATAGAACCTAGGAGACAATTGTGGGGAAGTATTTTGAGAATGACACCATGTGACCAAGGTGCATTCGAGATTTCGGTCGAGGTGCCATGTAGGTGGGTCATGTTTGCCGAGGTGATTGCGGTATTGCTGAGGTTTGGTGCAATAATTCTAGAATCCGAGATATCTGGATAGAGGACAAGAGTCCAAGATGAAAGAAGGCATTTAGTCTAGATAAGGATAAGGCTCTTGAGGAGTTTATCCCTATCTAGCTAAGAGTCTGAGATAAGCATTGTGCTTGAGTCCTATGAAGTGAGACTTCTAGGGAACTAGGGCACTGTTGGCTATAAAAGTGAGGCACCTCCGTGGGTCTAAGGTATGCTTTTATTCTATGCATTGAGTACTTGTTTGATATCTTTGCGAGATAAGTTGATTGACTTGATTGTCGGAGTGCCTCTGGGTGGACGAGCCACCATGGTATTGTCATCTTCTTGTTGGTAGGTAACGGCTAAATCTATTTTGCCGCGTGCTCTCCAGCTAAGTTCCCTGTTTGGTTGTAAAGTTAGAAATCAACACCCACATTCACCATTGTTAGGTGATTTGAGCATATCATAGCAAAGGAGAAGAAAAAGGTTTTTTATGGTATGATAGGTTGAATTGATATAGGGCTTTCGATGGTGGGTTTTTTATTATTTTATTCTATGGTTTTGATTGTTTGATTTGAGTGATTTTGATTGTGGGAGTGAGGTTATGGGATGAGTTTTACATTCTTCATTCTTGATTTTTTATTTTAATATTTTTTTCATCTTTGTCCCTGATCCCCAACGAGAACCAATTTTATATCACCACCTCGCCCTTAACAGGGTTCGATTTTTTCGGGTTCGGTTTTTCCCGCACCACACAGCCCCACCTTGTTCTCCTCGTTTATTATTACTACTTTAGTTTATAAGTGCTACTCATTACAAATAAAAATAAAAATAAAAAATTAAGAAGAGAAGAAAGTGAAGGAAATGGATAAATCAATTAAAATAAACAATTTTTAAATTATTGGGCGGATCTCACACTAGGAGACACAAATTAAAAATTAAATAAAAATTGTGTAGATTAAGTTTCATTTGTTTTGACGTAATCTATTTTACATAAAAAAAAAACTAAATAATAAAAAATAATAAATAAAAAAAATTCATGTAAATTAATTTTGTACAAAATTAATATATAATTTTTAACGTTTGATTGACAATTAAAACAACAAATAAACGTATTTTTTTATTTCTTATAATTTTTTACCAAATCATCTCATTCAAACGAAGTGTTTCAGAATTTGTAATGACAAGTCGTTTTGGGGACTATGATAAAATATCTTACTTAGTTTTTGTTTAATCAAATAATAAAAAAAATATGTAAATAAAGAAAGCATTTTATTGGGTCCTTAGGCCGTCTCCAACGCTGTATCAAATGATTCATCAAATTTGATTTTGATAAAGAAAAAAGGTCTTTTTTTAGCTCTAACGGTTTCACCAAACCGATATCAAATCGAGAATATAAAAAATCTTTCACCAAATAGAGGATTTCTGGGAGCCTTCACCATTTCACTGTTTGGTGCCGTTGGTTTGGACGACCGGCCGAACGTTCGATCGGGTATCCTCCTAGTCATCCAGTTAGTAGATAACTTCGCGCAGCAATGCATGCCCTCAGACGACTGGGTGGATGTCCTCCTAGACATCTTCTGTGTATATATGCTTGCAAAATTGTGTGAATTGTGTGCCAGCAGTACCAAATTTCTGACCAACAATTGAAGTGTAGCAGAGGGTTGGAGGATGCATGAAGATATAAAAATGGTATCTAAAATTAGCCGTTGCTTTTGCCGGGTGTCTAACCTGTAAGGTTACCATTGGTCTTGCATAGGGTTGATCAAAGTTACCGTTAGTGTGGCGTCTATAAAATATGAGTTGATTTCTGTTTTACTTTCACAATACCATTACAGTTTCTATTTTCTTCGTTAATTTCCTTCAATATTCTTGTCTTCTCTAATTTTTCAGCTGTTCCTTTTATGAGTTGGTTATTGTTAATTTAAATCTTCAGGTTTTCTTTAATTTGTCATTTGTTTTTTTTATAATTTGTTTCACTATCAACTTCAATTTTCGATCGTATTGTGTGTGTTTGGTTTGAGTTTTTTGGATTAAGTTTTTTGAAAACTGAGTTTTTTATGTTTCAAGCTTTTTTGTTTTTAGTGAATATTTTTAAAATTTTAAGCATTTCTTTTAAAAAACTTTTTTAGATGCACCTTAATAGATGTATCTAAAAAGTAAAAATTTGTGAAAAAATATTTTAAAAAATTAATGAATACATAAAAATATGAAAAATATACTGAATTCTCGTTTTTTTTTTTCGTATTTTCGATATGTAGTGAATTTTTAAAAGATTTTTTTTCACAAAAATTATATTGTTTATGTGTATTTATGTTAGGTGCGTCTAAAAATTAAAAAAATTTCTTAAAATATTAAAACATATTAGTAAAAATAAAAAAAAAACACAGAAAACAAGAAAGAATAATTTTCTGAAAAGTGTTTTTGGAAAACCAAAACAAGCAAATTGATTTTTTTGAACTGGTTTAGTTGTACAAATTTTACTGTCAAACTATGGAAGATTTTGAAATGTTTGACGAATCACAAACTTTTTTCTAAAGCAATGATGTAAGTATTATTTCCAAAACTTCTCATATTCCTCGTGGTAAAGCTTTTACTATTATAGAAGATGAAACTTTATGTAGATCTTGGTTGGTCGTCTCTCAAGATCCCATTATAGGTAATACTCAGACCATGACAATATGCTGGGAATGGGTACTCGTTTATTTTAATTCACAATTGAATGGTTAATCAAATCGAAATCGTATTTCTTTGTCTCACCGTTGGTTTGTGATGCAAAAGGCAATTAATTAGTTATGTGGTTTTCTTGAACAAATTCAATTGAGGCAACAAAGTGAAACAAATGAGGCAGACAAGGTAATTTTTATAGGTTGTTATATTTTTTATTTTTATCTACTTGTTATACTTACTATGTATTTCATTTTCAAGTTACTGAAGCTAAGCGCATGTATCATGCAATCTAAAAAAAAAAAATCCTCCACATTGGATACAAGTTAGGAAATTTTGTGCCAAAGTTGTAAGTGGGATGAAATTAGAACACAAGGCAATAAACCCACACCTCCATTAAATCCATATTCTACTCCAGCAACTGAAGGTGAGGTGTCGGAACCCAACAACAATTTATATTTGGACCAGCAACGGAGTAGTACATTAACACAAGCAATTGGTACTAAGGTTGCGAAAGAAAAGTTGAAGAAACAAGTAAGTCACGATGTTAGGTTTGACGAAATGGCAGCCAACCAGTCTAAAATTGTTGAAGTGTTGTCAACTATGTCCTCTAGAAGTGTTGATTGAGATGAACAAAAGGCGATAAAACGTGAACAAAAGGCTGCAGAATGTCGAAGAAAGGCCAAGGATAGGGAGGAACAACTGAAAATATTATCTATGATGAATGAAAGAGAACAACGAAATGAGGAGCATAAAATAATGTCAATGTATATGACCAATTTAAATCCTATGCAAAGGTTCTACTATGAAGAGGCAAATCTTATTTCGATCAACAAATAGATTTGCTTGACTGTTTTATGAAGACTGCTTTTTTTAGCCCAATTAGTTTCATATTAGTTTTCATGTTTGTTTGTTTAATTTATTATTGTTTTAGTAATTGAATGTTCTGAATGTTTTAGTCATGATCTTCTTATAGTAATGATGTGAAATTTATTTTACTATTGATTTGCTCATAGTAAGGATATTTCTTGACTTTTTGTTTTATTTTAGAAATAAAAAATGATGAAAAATAGTTACTATTGATAACAACTTGTCTCATAAAATATAGGAAATTATTTAAAATATTTAGCTATGAAAATTTTGAGACATATGATAATATATGAAAATTCTCATATGGTTTTTCGAATTGAGGCCTAAAGCTATTGTAGGATATTGTATGATATTGAGGCCTAAAGCCCCATTTCATATTGTAGATTTTTTATTTTCAGATATTTTTTTGGCAATTGAGTCCTAAAGCCCTGTTTCATATTGTAGGATATTGTGGTTCCTATTGCTATTGCTATCTATTGCAATTGTTTTGCAAAATAAACATTTATTATTATTTTATTTTCCAAGTGACAATGTTTTTGAGAGGCAACAGTGTGTATCACTTGCAAAATGTCATCTATTGCAACAGTGTTGGAGGTTTTTTTTTAAGGGTTGTCAAGACACATTTGAAGTTCACGATTCACAAATAGTACATCCATTCAAAAATTAAAAACCACATAGTACTAGTACATCAAAAAAAAAAAAAAAAAACTCACATACACTTGTAGTACATCCATTAAAAGAAAGTAAAAAAAAATCACACTCATAGTATATACACAGAAAAAAAAACACAAACACAAACACTTACACAAACTAGTATTACATCCATAAAAAAAATAAAAATAAAAATAAAATAAAATTAAAAAAAACCACATAGTGAAACTGCATCCAGTCTCTTCGTCAATAACTTCAAAGGTCAGTGTCAGGTGGTGATAGAGAGAAGTAGTGATGGTAGATGTCAGTCACTCGGTGCTTAATTTGCTTAATGCGATTGGTTGCTTGTTTATGATGTCTTTCAGTGTCCATACAAAACTCACCAAATTGTTGAATTAATGCGTTTTGAACGATGCCAAATGCATCAAACTGATTTGCCTTGTGTTGTTCCCATTGAACACGTTGATTGTGTCGTTCTTGTTTCATAGACAAAAAAACCAGTCCAGTATTGATGTTGTTGAGATGGTGGCATGGCATTCTCATAATGTTGGAGAACATCTGTTGGTGCATTTGGAGTATTCAGACTTTGAAAAAATAGATCACCACTGCCAGCTCGGGTGAGTGTGTACTCTGAAATCACAGCTGACATTGGTATTTCTGCTTCACCTACAAGTATGATCTTGAAGGCTTCGAAAATTTTTGTAAGCAGAGCTCCAAAAACTATAGAGACCCTAATTTTTGGTAATTACACTTGAAACCCTAAGCCTTAGGTTAATTGCATTTTAGCCCCAAATTTCATAAAATTTTACAAAATGGTCCAATAAAGAATAATTTTTTTGTATTTTATTTTGTATTATAATTAAATCTTGGAACACCACTTTATAATTGAAAATACCCTAAAACTTCGTTTTTATTTATTACCTCCTATATTCGAAATTAATTCATAAATTTTATTTATTTATTTATTTATTAGCCTATTTGAATATTAGTTATTTGAATCTTTAATTATTTATTGGAGCAAATAAATATCTTTAAATAAATATTTTTATTACTTATTTTATTCTTTATTTGAGAAAATTAGTGAAACACAAAATATCTAGATATTTATTATTTTCCTTAGTCATTAAGCAAGAGGGTAGAATGGCCTTTTTAACCCAATTCATGGCCTATAAATTGAGAGTCTTACCTCAATTCCACACCCATATTTCAGCAGCCAAAGAGAGGGTGAGAGAAGAAGAGTGTGCTTAGAGGGAAGTAGAGAAGAAGAAAAAAAAGAAAAGGAAGAAAATGGTGCCTTCTAGAGTCAAGGTAAGAACACTTCTTCCTCTTGTCTTCTCCAATTCTTTCACCATCCCATCCTATTGTTTAGATGCCCTCTTGTGTTGCATATTAATGTTAAATAGGGTTTTGGTGTGTATGAAAGGGTGGGTTTGAACTAGTGACATTGTCTTGCATATTTGTCAAATTAGGCACCGCTGTAACTTCTCTAATTTAAAAGAAATATCAAATTTATTTATTTCTCAAATCTGAATTTAGTGTAGGCTATTTGATGTGTTTAGAGCTTGTGACAATTTTATTAGGCCCTAATTGTGTGTTTTTAGGGCTTAGATATTTTGTTTAAATATCTGGTCCTGAGTCTCTGAAAAACAGTCCACTTCTTTCAATTTTATAAAATTCCAGAAAAATCATCACATGTTGGTTCTTTTGTCAAAATTTAGAATTTTGAGTCCTCTTTCCAAGAGGAAAGCTAGTTTTCCCAAAGGGTGACAAATCTGGACTGTTTTTCAAATATAGCTGGTAAATGAATTTCTAGAGGTGCTGTGCAAATTCTGAGAATTGGAACTGAAACTAGACAGGTTGATTATTGTTTCTGTGCAATTTCAGCCCCTAATTTGACCTAGAAGTATTTTTACCAAAGTATTCTTGTTAGCCCTGCATAACTGAATAGTGCTGAAAATGGTGTTTTATTGTGTTATTTGTCTCCAAGTATTTCAAAGCATGCCTAATGTTGTTTGCTTGCCTTACCATACTTATGTATGATTATCATGGGCTATATTTCCTCTCTTATGTTTGTCTCATGCTCTTTTATATTACCGAATTACCGAATGTGACTAACTTTCTTGGCAAAAGATCTAATAAACGGGAAATGATAAGGAGTTGGCAATGGGTGACGTTCACATTAGTATTGTGGAACAATTTATACATATGAGTGACATGAATTATAATGGGATTAAAACTAAATGAGTTAAGTCTTGCGCAAGCAGTCTAAGCGAGCCCCTAGGTTGACACGGATGTATTCAGACTCTATGCGGTGGTTTCAGGGTGTTAGCGAGTCCTTTGGTATGGTATGTACAAGGTGTAAGCGAGCCCTAGGCACGATTTGGGTGTAAGTGAGCCCACTTGTTTGGCCGTTCCTTTTGAGGTTCATCAATGTCACTAACCGGTAAATAACTGGGAGGTGGGCATGGGTGGTAAGGTCTGCAAAGCAGCAAAAGGGGGAGTTCTGAATAGTCCGGTGCTGAATCCGTGTGGTTGGTTAGAAGGATCTCTTTGGGAGATTCTAGATGTTTAGTCTAACTACCAATTCATATAACTATTGTATGTTATGTTACCCAATTTGTTCTGTGTATGGTTGATTGGTTGATAAAATATATGGGGGTGTGAGTGTTTTTACTGGGAATTCCAAGCTCATGGCGTGTCATGCTAGGTGATGAAGCAGTTTACAATGGTAAAGGTTAATTCGAAGGCAAATAAGATGAAGTGTTGAAGCTATGGTTCATTTGAAGACTTAGACTAGTTTTTTTTTCTTTTTGCCTTTTGGTTTGGCAATGTTTTGGTAATCCTATAATGGAACATAAACGAATTATCTGTGATATTAACTCTGGTTATATATGTATATTATGATGTTTTGATTATCTATCCTACTTGTGTTGTATTATGGTACATATTTAATGGCCCGAAAGTTGGGGCAATACAGAATGGTATTAGAGCTTAGGTTCAACCCTTACCCACGTGTTTCGACTTTAAACGATTTGACGATCACCTACGAAGGGAAGTGGTTTTAGCTTTGAATAGGGCAACGTGTTGAACATTAAAGAAAATATAGAAGTAGAGGATACTGTTATTTCTATGAGTCTTTTATCGATCGTCATACCCTCATTTCATATTTGTAACCTTGTTTGATGTTGTTCACTTCAAGATTAAGTCATTACCATCTATTCTTACTTTATATTTTTCAATCATACCATTTGCTAGATTGACAACCTTGAGCCTTGATTATGCCATCTTGTACGAGAATTTTTCTGAAAGTTACAATTTCCTTATTCGATGACGAATCTTGGATAATCAGTTTGAAACGCGGATGGCCGACGCAGTTTCAAGTTAAATATCTGACTTAGTCACTACCTCTATAACCTTGACCACATGAAAGTCTTAAACCACAATCCATTCGTATTTCAAATGATCCTTGTATTAATTGATGCAATTACTATAATATTCTTCCATCTTCACTTCGTATTCCTTTTATTAATCCAGTTTTAAAAGTCTTGTAGTTATTATTTTGCCTATACATATATGTGAAGTTGTGTTGTGTGCTTCCCTATATTTGTTATTTACTACCTGATCTTATTGCTTTAAACACCGTAGGATAATTAAACCATAGCTTTAAGATTAGTTGATTACCCTTGAGAATTGCCTTCATAATTATACTCCAACTTATGCCTCACCCTGTACTATGAATAGAAAAAAAAAAAAATAAATAGCGAACCACGCTCGAGCCAACGGCTACACCGAGACAAACGATAACACACAAGCTCGCGAGCAATAACGCAATAAGAATGAAGTATCATGTATTGAAACCCTAAGAATGGACCAATACTCGTGGCTAAAATCTTGAGCCGCATTGGAAACGAGATTCTAGAACAATTGGGTCAATTGAGAGGGAAAATGCAAGAACGTTCGAATGGGAGCTAGACCCTACGATCAAAGGAAGAGGACGAAGACTCGTTAGTAATTAGAGGTAACATCGTACTCTATAATTCCTGGGTTCACGCTCTATTCGATTATGGCGCACCATTTTTTTTTTTTTATAAAAACATCATGTGTCAAATCGTTAGGTCTTACATGTGAACCTTTAAAAACTACCTTAAGTATCGCATCACCTTTGGGAGGAAGTGTTAGTGCAAATTAGAAGTGTCAGGTTTACACTTGATTTGCGACCTTGTGGTCGGGGACATGTTTGATTTTGACATAATCTTAAGTATGGATTGGCTATCTGCCCACTAAACGGTGATTGATTGCTACCAAAAGAGGGTGACGACTTACACACCTGATGGGAGGTGTTTCCAATTTAAGGGGGATAGAGATGAGTCTCTGAGCACGACAAATCATAAGATGCAGTGGCATAATCGACTTGCTGGGTGTTCTGGTTGAAGGAAGTCAAATTTTTGGGACACATAGTGTCTGGGCATGCAATTATAGTGGACCAGACCAAGGTAGAAGTAGTATTAGATTGGAAGCAGCCAACCTCAGTATTCGAAGTTCGTAGTTTCTTAGGATTGGCCAGTTATTATTGACGGTTTATTCAAGATTTTTTTTAAAAAAACTGGCCAAGCCGATGACTCGTCTAGCGCAAAAAAGGGTAAAATATGATTAGTATGAAGCATGTGAACGATCCTTTCAAGAACTCAAGAGAAGATTGACTAGTGCCCAATACTCATCATTCCGGAGAGAGACAAAGGATATACAATGTATTGCGATGCGTCTAAGGATGAGCTGGGTAGTGTGTTAATGCAAAATGGAAAGGTGGTGGCTTACGGCTCCACGCAACTGAAACCACATGAAAGGAATTATTCGACACATGATCTGGTGCTGGCAGCGATGGTTTTTCGCTAAAGCAATGACATTAATATGGTGAATAGTTTGAGATTCTCACGGATCATAAGAGCTTGAAGTATTTGTGCACACAGAAGGACTTGAAGATGAGACAAAGACGGTGCTGTATCTTATTATCCTGGCAAAGCTATTGTGGTGACAGATGTCCTAAGTTGCAAGAACCGGGGGATTATTGTTAGCCTGGCACTCAAGGAATGGAACATGGTCGGAACACTTAATGAGTTCGGGGTATAGATGAAAGCTTATGACGAGAAGGTATACCTTGGTGCTCAAATTGCTATGCCCAAATTACTGAACGAGGTAATAGAGTCACATAAGTATAATCAGGAGGTGGCGTGCATAAAAGCGCGAATAACATCTGGCGATCCTATACCTAATTGGAAGATTCACTCGGATGGAAGTTTGAGACATCAAGGCAGCGTGTTTGTGCCATAAGATGAATCATTTAGAGAAAAAGTTCTGAAAAAGTTCCATCATTCGTTGATTGCAGTGCACACAGGAGGGACAAAAGTGTACCAAGACTTAAAACACCAATACTGGTGGAACAGAATAAAGAAACTACAAAAAATGTAGAACTTATTCGACAAAGATTGGTGGAAACTCAAGATCGTCAGAAGAGTTATGCAGATAAAGAAGACCTCTAACTTTCATTGTCGGTGATGTTGTCTTGAAAATTCAGCCCTGCTGAGGTATCATTTGTTTTGGAAAGAAAGGAAAATTATCACCTTGAGATATCGGACCCTTCGAGATACGTTAGAAAATTGGAGAGGTTACGTACAAATTGGCTCTACCCCCGCAATTAGCTGGAGTATATGATGTTTTTCCACGTATTATGTTGCGAAAGTACATAATGCACCCTTCTCACATCATCAGCTGGGAAGAAATCCAAGTCAACGAAGACGCTACCTTTGAGGAGGGACCAGTAGCAATTATGGATAGGCAATTCAACTTCTTAAGATACTTTAGCATCACCATGATATTGAAGAGTTCACCTGGGAATGTGAAGAAGCGATGTGGGCAAATTATTCACAACTATTTGAGACATGAGGTACGATTTAATTTCGAGGACGAAATTTATTTAAGGAGGATAGGTTGTAGAGACCCTAATTTTTGGTAATTACACTTGAAACCCTAAGCCTTAGGTTAATTGCATTTTAGTCCCAAATTTCATAAAATTTTACAAAATGGTCCAATAAAGAATAATTTTTCTGTATTTTATTTTGTATTATAATTAAATCCTGGAACACCACTTTATAATTGGAAATACTCTAAAACTTGGTTTTTATTTATTACCTCCTATTTTCGAAATTAATTCATAAATTTTATATATTTATTTATTCAGTAGCCTATTTGAATATTAGTTATTTGAATCTTTAATTATTTATTGGAGCAAATAAATATCTTTAAATAAATATTTTTATTACTTATTTTATTCTTTATTTGAGCAAATTAGTGAAACACAAAATATCTAAATATTTATTATTTTCCTTAGTCATTAAGCAAGAGGGTAGAATGGCCTTTTTAACCCAATTCATGGCCTATAAATTGAGAGTCTTACCTCAATTCCACACCCATATTTCAGCAGCCAAAGAGAGGGTGAGAGAAGAAGAGTGTGCTTAGAGGGAAGTAGAGAAGAAGAAAAAAAAGAAGGAAGAAAATGGTGCCTTCTAGGGTCAAGGTAAGAACACTTCTTCCTCCTGTCTTCTCCAATTCTTTCACCATCCCATCCTATTGTTTAGATGCCCTCTTGTGTTGCATATTAATGTTAAATAGGGTTTTGGTGTGTATGAAAGGGTGGGTTTGAACTAGTGACATTGTCTTGCATATTTGTCAAATTAGGCACCGCTGTAACTTCTCTAATTTAAAAGAAATATCAAATTTATTTATTTCTCAAATCTGAATTTAGTGTAGGCTATTTGATGTGTTTAGAGCTTGTGACAATTTTATTAGGCCCTAATTGTGTGTTTTTAGGGCTTAGATATTTTGTTTAAATATTGGTCCTGAGTCTCTGAAAAACAGTCCACTTCTTTCAATTTTATAAAATTCCAGAAAAATCATCACATGTTGGTTCTTTTGTCAAAATTTAGAATTTTGAGTCCTCTTTCCAAGAGGAAAGCTAGTTTTCCCAAAGGGTGACAAATCTGGACTGTTTTTCAAATATAGCTGGTAAATGAATTTCTAGAGGTGCTGTGCAAATTCTGAGAATTGGAACTGAAACTAGACAGGTTGATTATTGTTTCTGTGCAATTTCAGCCCCTAATTTGACCTAGAAGTATTTTTACCAAAGTATTCTTGTTAGCCCTGCATAACTGAATAGTGCTGAAAATGGTGTTTTATTGTGTTATTTGTCTCCAAGTATTTCAAAGCATGCCTAATGTTGTTTGTTTGCCTTACCATACTTATGTATGATTATCATGGGCTATATTTCCTCTCTTATGTTTGTCTCATGCTCTTTTATATTACCGAATTACCGAATGTGACTAACTTGCTTGGCAAAAGATCTAATAAACGGGAAATGATAAGGGGTTGGCAATGGGTGACGTTCACATTAGTATTGTGGAATAATTTATACATATGAGTGACATGAATTATGATGGGATTAAAACTAAATGAGTTAAGTCTTGCGCAAGCGGTCTAAGCGAGCCCTAGGTTGACACGGATGTATTCAGACTCTATGCGGTGGTTTCAGGGTGTTAGCGAGTCCTTTGGCATGCTATGTACAGGGTGTAAGCGAGCCCTAGGCATGATTTGGGTGTAAGCGAGCCACTTGTTTGGCCGTCCCTTTTGAGGTCCATCAATTGTTGGAAAAATGGCTTAATATAGGCATATTTTTTAGCCCAAAATTTTAGTGGGCCCCAAACGTTGTTTGAAGTGGGTCCGAAGAGGTGAAGTGTTCCTTGCGACGTGGCAAGTCACACGGTGAAGACGGTTCATCAAAACCATTTATGAGTGAATGGGAACATGACGTCGATTTGGTTTAATATAGGCATATTTTTTAGCCTAATTTTAAGTGGACCCAAAACGTTGTTTGATATGGGTCCGAAGAGGTGAAGTGTTCCTTGCCACGTGGAAAGTCACACGGTGAAGACGGTTCGTCAAAACCATTTATGAGTGAATGGGAACATGACGTCGTTTTGGGGTTTAACATTAATTTTTAGACAATGTTCATTTGAATTTTTTCCATAAAAATTGTTGTGGGAATTTAATTTAAATATAATTTTATTTTTGGTTTCCTAAAGTGGTTTCCTAAAATAGATTAAACTATGCAAATAGTTTAATATTTTTTATTCCAAACTGTTTGATAACTTTCGACCACTGACTTTTTTGTTTAAACTATTCAAATGGTTTAAATATTAAATTCAAACAGTTTAGAACTTTGCCAACCAACGGTTTTTTTTTTCAAATGTTGTGTGAAAAAGCTGTTCCAAAGGAGCAACGGACAGATTCGGTTTTATAACTGCAATAAATCTGTTTGAAATTTCAGAAAGTATTTGTTGACTTTTGTTGCACCTGTTCAGTCTTCAACACCTGTTCGGGGCTGTGTTATTTTGCCTATAAATACTCCATAAATCCAGCAGTCTTTGGGGATCCAATTCCTATCCGAAAACAGTCTGAAGTTTTGGTCTTACTGTCCAAACTATTTTTTGTTTGCATTATTCTACATTCTAGTTTTAGAATTAAACAAAGAGAGTATTAGAACACAGGTTTGGTTCGCCGAACAATTTGTTTTGGAGTGCTACTACAAATTGATTAAAGATCATTGTATCTTGGGAGATAGACGCCACTCAACCGTAAGCACCATAGTGGGGCGAATCTGTCTTAAGGACAGAGTGTCACACACTCAACTTGGTCATGAATTTTTAATTCGGTTCGATAAATATATACGGTACGTTATTTATTTATTTGTTTGTCTTTATTTCAAGTTATTTTATTTACACAGATGATTGTTCCAACAATCTTAAGACAGATTCGAATTATTCTGTTTACAGAATTTTTCATTTGTTTCCTTTTCTTCTTTTTAAGAAAATTATTTTCTGTGAATTTACAAAATAATATTCTAGTTGAAAAAACAAATAGTGATTATATGCTATTTGACTGATAGTAGTAATATACTATCTCTTTTCTTTGACAACTAGTAGTACGATACTGGTGTCATTAACAATTCAGAATATATTTTTGTGGAATTTTGTCAGGAAATTAATTTTGGTTTTTTAGAAATTATTTTCTGAGTTTTCATTAATTAAAATTCTGTTTCAGTATTTTAATTATTGAAGTGTTACTGAAATTAATTTTCTGTGTGGAATTATTTTGGTTAAATAAAATTTTATTTTATTTCCAAATTAATTGAAAAATAAAAGTTATTTTCTTATTTCTTTTATTTTACAGAATTTAATTTCTTGTGTGGAATTAATTTGGTTAAATAAAATTTTATTTTATTTCCAAATTAATTGAAAAATAAAAGTTATATTCTTATTTCTTTTATTTTACAGAATTTAATTTTCTGTGTGGAATTATTTTGGTTAAATAAAATTTTATTTTATTTCCAAATTAATTGAAAAATAAAAGTTATAGTTTTTATTTCTTTTATTTTCTGTGTGGAATTAATTTGTTTAAATAAAATTTTATTTTATTTTCAAATTAATTGGAAAATAAAAGTTACATTCTTGTTTCTTTTATTTTACAGAATTTAATTCTGTGAATTTGGTTTAATTTTCTGTGTAGTGTAAATTCTAATTATAAATTTGTTTTATATATTAGAATTGATGGCTACTGAAACTAATGCCCAAACAAGTACTACTGTGGTGGCTGCGATTGCACCAACCCCCTCTCCTGTGATGACAGTACCAATAAGTCATGGAGAGAAGCCAGAGAAGTTCTCAGGAACTGACTTTAAAAGATGGCAACAGAAAATGTTGTTCTATCTTACAACTCTGAACCTGGCTCGTTTCCTCCGTAAAGATGCTCCTATCCTGAAAGAGGATGAAACCGACCGGCAAGTGGTTGCTGCGGTTGATGCTTGGAAACATGCCGATTTCCTTTGTCGGAACTACATCTTGAGCGGACTTGAAAACACATTATACAACATCTACAGTCCAATCAAGACAGCAAAGGAACTTTGGGAATCGTTGGAGAAAAAGTACAAAACGGAAGATGCCGGCTCAATGAAATTTGTGGTTGGCAGATTCTTGGATTTTGTAATGGTTGATTCAAAAACTGTGATCAGCCAAGCTCAAGATTTTCAACTCATTCTGCATGACATTCACGCAGAAGGCATGTCACTTAGTGAATCCTTCCAAGTTGCAGCCTTAATTGAAAAATTACCAAAAGGCTGGAAGGAATTCAAGAACTACCTCAAACACAAGCGCAAAGAAATTTCTATGAACGAATTAATTGTGCGTTTGAGAATTGAGGAGGACAACCGCAATTCTGAAAAGCGGGCTGGTAAGCTTCCTATGGAGTCTAAGGCAAATGTAGTGGAACATGCTTCAAAAACCAAGAAACGAAAGTCTTCTGGAGAAAGTTCATCACAAGGCTCTAAAGGGGGGGTAAATAAAAAGTACAAGTTTAATGGTAAATGTTACATCTGTGACAAAGAGGGACATCGGGCCAAAGATTGTCGTAGCAAAGGCAAAAGCAAAAGAAGAACAAGCAAGAAGCCTACTCAAGCCCATATGACTGAAGTGGACAATATTTCCAATGGTGTCGATGACATCAATCTTTCTGCAATTGTTTCCGAGGCAAATCTAGTCGGAAATCCTAAAGAATGGTAGGTGGACACTGGTGCTACTCACCATATTTGTGCCGACAAAAAGATGTTCACATCTTATTCTACAGTGGACAATGGTGAACAACTCTTTGTGGGCAACTCCTCAACTTCCAAAGTTGAAGGACAAGGAAAGATTGTACTTAAGATGACATCTGGAAAGGAACTCACTCTCAACAATGTGCTGCATGTACCAGACATTTGCAAGAATCTTGTTTCTAGATCTCTATTGAGTAAGAATGGGTTTAGGCTAGTATTTGAAAGTGATAAATTTGTACTTACTAAGAATGTGATGTATATAGGAAAAGGTTACATGTCTGATGGCCTTTTCAAGTTAAATGTAATGACCGTTGTACCCTTAGTTATTAATAATACTACATCTTCTTCTTACTTGCTTGAGTCTTCAAATTTATGGCATGGTAGACTAGGACATGTTAATTATGGATCTTTGCGTAGATTAATTAATATGGAATGTTTACCTAAATTTGACATTGATTCAAATCATAAATGTGAAATTTGTGTTGAGGCAAAATTATCTAAAACTCCTTTTCATTCAATTAAAAGAACTACGGAACCACTTGAATTAATTCATAGTGACATTTGTGATTTTAAATCAATTCAAACTAGAGGTGGGAAAAAATATTTTATCACTTTTATAGATGACTATACTAGATATAGTTATGTTTATTTAATTCGAACCAAGAATGAAGCTTTGGAAACTTTCATTCAATATAAGAATGAAGTTGAAAATCAACTTGGTAAGAAAATCAAGAAACTTAAAAGTGATAGAGGTGGTGAATATGAATCACCTTTTGGTGAATTTTGTAAAGAACATGGAATAATTCATCAAACCACCGCTCCTTACTCACCTCAGCAAAATGGAATTGCTGAAAGAAAAAATAGGACTTTAAAAGAAATGATGAATGCCATGTTAATAAGTTCTGGATTACCTCAGAACTTGTAAGGGGAAGCAATACTTTCTGCTAATTATATACTTAATAAAGTACCTCGAAAGAAAGTGAATGAAACACCTTACGAATTGTGGCATGGAAGAGTACCATCCTACAAATACTTAAAAGTGTGGGGGTTTTTGGCTAAAGTGGCTATTCCTAGTCCTAAAAAGACTAAGATAGGTCCTAAGACCACTGATTGCATTTTCATTGGTTATGCCAAGAATAGTAGTGCATATCGGTTTTTGATTCATAAATCAGAACATTCCGAAATGCATGTAAATACTATTATTGAGTCTCGGAATGCATCATTCTTTGAACATGTATTTCCAAATAAGACTGGACAAGAGACTAGTAATAATAAGAGATCTTTTGATGCTATTACTAGTAATGATCAAGAACATGATCAAGAGCAAGAGTTAGACCAAAATGAGGAAGAAGAACCTAGGCGTAGTAAACGTGCTAGAACCTCAAAATCTTTTGGTCCAGATTTTCTAACATTTTTGTTAGAAAATGAGCCTTTAACTTTTAAAGAGGCTATGTCCAGTCCTGAAGCTCCTTTATGGAAAGAAGCTGTCAACAGTGAAGTTGAATCCATCTTGCAAAATCACACTTGGGAATTAGTGGATTTGCCACCAAGTTATAAACCTCTTGGGTACAAGTGGATTTTCAAAAGAAAATTGAATGCGGATGGATCAATAGACAAATATAAGGCAAGACTTGTAGTCAAAGGTTTTAGACAAAAAGAAGGTCTAGATTACTTTGACACATACTCACCGGTTACTAGAATAACATCCATTAGAATGCTAATTGCCATTGCATTTCTATACAATCTAGAAATTCATCAAATGGATGTTAAAACCGCTTTATTAAATGGTGAGTTAAATGAAGAAATTTACATGGAACAACCAGAAGGGTTTTCTGTTCCAGGGAAAGAAAAGAAAGTGTGTAAATTGGTTAAATCATTATATGGTTTAAAACAAGCGCCAAAGCAATGGCATGAGAAATTTGACAAGGCAATGATGTCAAATGGATTTAAAATTAATGAGTGTGACAAATGTGTTTATATTAAAAACACAGATAAAGGTTATGTCATTGTATGTCTTTATGTAGATGATATGCTCATCATTGATAGTAATAATGACATGATTAAAACTACCAAGAAAATGTTGAATAAACATTTTGACATGAAGGACATGGGCATTGCTGATGTAATACTTGGTATGAAAATTACCAAAACATCGGAAGGATATGCTTTGTCACAATCTCATTACATTAAGAAAATACTTGACAAATTCAGCAAATATGATGATCATCTTGCTAGAACACCTGTAGATGTTAATTTGTATCTTTCTAAGAATGTACAGGAAAGTATTTCTCAATTAGAGTATGCCCAAATTATTGGAAGCTTAATGTACTTGATGAACGACACTCGCCCAGATATAGCTTATGCAGTAAGTAAATTAAGTAGATATACGCGTAATCCAGGAGTAGAACACTGGAAAGCAATTATAAAGGTTCTAAGATATTTCCGATTCACTCGTAACATTGGGCTAAATTATACTAGATATCCAGCAGTACTTGAAGGATACTGTGATGCAAATTGGATATCGGATACTAGAGACTCGAAGTCCACCAGTGGATATGTCTTTACTCTTTGTGGGGCGGCTGTATCTTGGAAATCTTCCAAACAAACTTGTATTGCTAGGTCTACAATGGAATTTGAATTCATAGCCTTAGACAAAGCAGGGGAAGAGGCAGAATGGCTTCGCCACTTCCTTGAAGATATTCCAATATGGCCAAAATCGGTGCCTGCTATACGCATACATTGTGATAGTCAATCAGCTTTAGATAGAACATAGAGTCATATGTATAATGGTAAGTCACGACACATTCGTCGTCGACATAACACCGTGAGACAACTACTCTCTAATAGAATTATTTCCATAGAATATGTTAAGTCTAAAGACAACATAGCGGATCCACTAACCAAAGGGTTCGCAAGAGAGTTAGTTGAGAATTCATCGAGGGGAATGGGACTTAAGCCTATTAAATAAGAGTTACCACAACGGCAACCCAACCTAGTTGACTGGAGATCCCAAGATCTAGGTTCAAAGGGACAACCGAGTTGTGAATGACTCAGAAGGATCACTGGGGAGTCTAACTTCTACCCATTTCTATGATGAAATAGTGATGTCTGCAGCGTTTTAGGTTAAGTAAAACTTTTAATGATTCTTATATCTATGGAAACCTAGTGGAGTATGGTAGGATACTCTTCATAAGAATCACCTATGTGAGTGTGAACTGGGCCGGTTCTATAAGATTTGTGAAGGGCTACAAATCTTTAGAGCACTCATGAAAGACCAAGTTGTTCAGGGCCAAAATGAACATAATAGTGAGAACTAAACTGTGTCTGGGGATATACTGTGTGAGTTCTATTGTCTTGGTTTACACAAACGGCTGAACAGTTCAAGACATCATGTTCACTGGTTAGCTAGTAAATCCGATAGTGTCTCACAAGGGAAGGTTCAAAGCCAAAAGCTACCTATCCTTTGCAGAATATTTCCAATTTCTGTACTCTCTGTAATTAGATCATGTTGTTGCATTTTCTCTCTGTCAAATTCCATTCATGTGGGGGATTGTTGGAAAAATAGTTTAATATAGGCATATTTTTTAGCCTAATTTTAAGTGGGCCCCAAACGTTGTTTGAGGTGGGTCCAAAGAGGTGAAGTGTTCCTTGCCACGTGGCAAGTCACACGGTGAAGACGGTTCGTCAAAACCATTTATGAGTGAATGGGAACATGACGTCGATTTGGTTTAATATAGGCATATTTTTTAGCCTAATTTTAAGTGGACCCAAAACGTTGTTTGATATGGGTCCGAAGAGGTGAAGTGTTCCTTGCCACGTGGAAAGTCACACGGTGAAGACGGTTCGTCAAAACCATTTATGAGTGAATGGGAACATGACGTCGTTTTGGGGTTTAACATTAATTTTTAGACAATGTTCATTTGAATTTTTTCCATAAAAATTGTTGTGGGAATTTAATTTAAATATAATTTTATTTTTGGTTTCCTAAAGTGGTTTCCTAAAATAGATTAAACTATGCAAATAGTTTAATATTTTTTATTCCAAACTGTTTGATAACTTTCGACCACTGACTTTTTTGTTTAAACTATTCAAATGGTTTAAATATTAAATTCAAACAGTTTAGAACTTTGCCAACCAACGGTTTTTTTTTTCAAATGTTGTGTGAAAAAGCTGTTCCAAAGGAGCAACGGACAGATTCGGTTTTATAACTGCAATAAATCTGTTTGAAATTTCAGAAAGTATTTGTTGACTTTTGTTGCACCTGTTCAGTCTTCAACACCTGTTCGGGGCTGTGTTATTTTGCCTATAAATACTCCATAAATCCAGCAGTCTTTGGGGATCCAATTCCTATCCGAAAACAGTCTGAAGTTTTGGTCTTACTGTCCAAACTATTTTTTGTTTGCATTATTCTACATTCTAGTTTTAGAATTAAACAAAGAGAGTATTAGAACACAGGTTTGGTTCGCCGAACAATTTGTTTTGGAGTGCTACTACAAATTGATTAAAGATCATTGTATCCTGGGAGATAGACGCCACTCAACCGTAAGCACCATAGCGGGGTGAATCTGTCTTAAGGACAGAGTGTCACACATTCAACTTGGTCTTGAATTTTTAATTCGGTTCGATAAATAAATACGGTACGTTATTTATTTATTTGTTTGGCTTTATTTCAAGTTATTTTATTTACACAGAAGATTGTTCCAACATCAATGTCACTAACCGGTAAATAACTGGGAGGTGGACATGGGTGGTAAGGTCTACAAAGCAGCAAAAGGGGGAGTTCTGAATAGTCCGGTGCTCAATCCTTGTGGTTGGATAGAAGGATCTCTTTGGGGGATTCTAGATGTTTAGTCTAACTACTAATTCATATAACTATTGTATGTTATGTTACCCAATTTGTTCTGTGTATGGTTGATTGGTTGATAAAAGATATGGGGGTGTGAGTGTTTTTACTGGGCATTCCAAGCTCATGGCGTGTCATGCCAGGTGATGAAGCAGTTTACAATGGTGAAGGTTAATTCAAAGGCAAATAAGATGAAGTGTTGAAGCTATGGTTCATTTGAAGACTTAAACTAGTTTTTTTTTTCCTTTTGCCTTTTGGTTTGGCAATGTTTTGGTAATCCTGTAATGAAACATAAACGAATTATCTATGATATTAACTCTGGTTATATATGTATATTAAGATGTTTTGATTATCTATCCTACTTGTGTTGTATTATGGTATATATTTAATGGCCCAGAAGTTGGGGCGTTACAAAAACTAATGACTGACCACTGATATTAAGATTTGTAGCCACCATTTCTTTCATGAATATATAGCATAAATCCAATTTGTGGCCAACTTCAAAACAATAGAGCAAATAAGCATTAAAAACTAGAACATCATCAAAATGTCCTCCTTTCGGAGTGACATTTTCTATTATGTATCGGTGGAGAATACGAAGGTGGGATTTCAAATGTTTTGCTTGCAAATTACTTTTAGTAAATCTACTATTACAAAGAGTAAAATATACTTCAGCTATGTTGCCAACAATATCAATTATTTCATACTCATTGTGAAAGTAGACTTGCATCTCCCCTTGCTTAACTCCAATAATTCGTGCCAAAGCGAGGATGTCAAATTCTATGTGTTTACCTTTCACATGAGACTTAATAGTATAGTTTCCATTATCTTCAGATATACGTTCCAAGTGAACATAAAAAAGAGAAACAAGACGAGGATATACCTTCTGTGGTAAATTGATCAAATTTATCCACCCCATAGTTTCAAGTTTGGTAATCAACAAAGCATCATATTGAGGAACAAGATTTAGACTTTTACCGGTGATAAGGTTGGCTATAGAAGTTTGGAAAGGCTTGTTCATGACTGTAAGTTGGAAAATCTTGAGTTGGATACTGTTGTTGAGGCGGTTGTTGACGTGGAACAGGGTTGGAGGACAGTCCAGGTTCGCTTTTTGCTCTTTTGGTTCTAGGCATGACTATCTGAAAATGTCGAGGAACAAAATAGTTACAAAATGGTGTGAAAAGGTAACCAACATAAAAAAAGGAATAGAAAGGCTGAACCTTCTTCCCTAGATCCTGTCTGTAGTTGAAGTGGAGAGTGAAGCCACCGGTTGACCGGTAGGTCGTCCTGCTGGATGTCCCTCCGTTAGACCGGTTGTGTATAACTTCTTGTTTTACTTTCTGCTTTTGGTTTGCAATTGTGGTGCTGCTTTTTGTTTTTGTCCACACCACAAACATATAGACATAGTGATGTTGCTTTATAGATAAGTGAGGCAATATATGATAATCAATGAGATAGATGTACATATTGAATGAGGTAGTTGATCATGAATGAGGTAGGTGTGGCCTTG
Organism: Camellia japonica; assembly: GCA_030407325.1. NCBI lineage: Eukaryota > Viridiplantae > Streptophyta > Magnoliopsida > Ericales > Theaceae > Camellia > Camellia japonica. The sequence goes on from JAPPVO010000059.1 coordinate 150,461,550, forward strand.
AATGGTTTTGAGCCTTCTCATGCCAATTCAATGTTCTGAGGCTTGCAAAACATGGCAATGCATACATTGATGTTCCCATCAACTTCAAAATGCACGATTGATGTACATTCAAAAAAAAAAAAAGGGCAAATTACAGAAATAGTCCCTATAGTTTACCAGTGTTTCCATTTTGGTCCCTGCACTTATAATTGTTTCAATTTTGCCCCTGCAGTTTGATTTTTGGCTCGAAATGGTCCAATAGTTAACAGTGGTTAGACATTTGGATGGAAAATCGACATGTGCAAGGCACGCGTGGGCCAATTTTGACTTTCTTGAACAATTTTGACTTTCTTGAGTGTTTTTGGATTAATTCAATTTGTTTAATAGATGTTTTATTTAATTTCATTATTTAATTATTATTATTTTTTAAAATAAATTTATTTAAAATTTTAATTAAAAAATAACATATATTTTTATTGATATTTTATTTATTTAATTTTTAAAAATAAATTTATTTAATTGTGTAAAAAATAAAATAAAATAAATTTTTATTTAATCTAGCTAAAAATAATTAAAATATTAAAGATACGTTTACTAAGTAATAGAATGATGGTAAAATAGACATTTCACACATTAGTCCCATGGAATACTAGTCTCATGGAAATAATCCTCCCCCAGCCTTAGGATTGTTTAGTCCCTCTTACGAGGGATATGGAGTCCAGCCAGACTCCATGGCACAACAAAGAGATTATTTGCTTCTAGAAGATTTCCTTAGGCTCCGTTTGGTAGAGTTTTTAATTATTAAAAATTAATTTAATATAAATAAATATCAAAAACAACATTTAAAAAATATTAAAAATTATTTCCTACCCAAAAAATAAAACATCAGATGAAAATAATATATATTTTTATTTTTTTACCATACTAATTTTTTTAATTTTTTATATTCTTCAAAACATAATTTCTATAACTCAATCAAATGGAGGTGTAATGAAGTAACCTGTCTATTTGCTAAAATATAGTTTTTATTGGAATTTTAGCTAAAACATAATTTATTGACTCAAAATCAACTTACAAAAATTTAATACTAAAAAAATTAATTTATTTGATACATTGTTAACTTTTTGACTTGCGCAATGTTTGGTAATTTTTTCAATTTTTATATTTTTATGTAAAATTATCAATTTTCCCATGAATAAAAAACGTTCATAAGAATGATGGATATAGACAAAGTAGGGAAGTTCCACGCGTGCAAGGCATGCACGGGACAATTTTGACTTGCTTAAATAATTTTGACTTTTTGTTTTATTTAATTTCATTATTTAATTATTATTATTTTTTAAAATAAATTTATTTAAAATTTTAATTAAAAAAATAACATATATTTTTATTGATATTTTATTTATTTAATTTTTAAAAATAAATTTATTTAATTGTGTAAAAAATAAAATAAAATAAATTTTTATTTAATCTATCTAAAAATAATTAAAATATTAAAGATATGTTTAGTATTGCTATTACTTAGTAAACAATTGAAAAATGATAAAATAGTCTTTTGCACATTTATCTTTATCCAGTTCGTCCATCCAAATATTAGATTCACTAAAAATAGTCATTTCTAGACATATAATCCCATGAGAAAACAAATGCGGCATACACATTCAATCCAACCAAATAGTGCAGGGGATTCATAAAAAATATATATTAATAATAAAAATATAAAATATAAATTTAATTTAATTAAAAATAATAAATTATAAATTATGGCGTTATAAATAAGACAAATAAATTTATAATTTATAATTTTTTTTTGTGTTGTTAATTTAAAATTAGATATTAATAAAAATATAAATTATAAATTATAACTTTCATTTAATTAAAAATAATAAATTAAAAATTATCTTTAATATTTTAATTATTTTTAGCTAGATTAAATAAAAATTTATTTATATTTATTTTTTACACAATTAAATAAATTTATTTTTAAAAATTAAATAAATAAAATATCAATAAAATTATATGTTATTTTTTAATTAAAATTTTAAATAAATTTATTTTTAAAAAATAATAATAATTAAATAATAAAATTAAATAAAACATCTATTAAACAAATTGAATTGATCCAAAAACACTCAAGAAAGTCAAAATTGTTCAAGAAAGTCAAAATTGGCCCGCGCATGCCTTGCACGCGTCGATTTTCCGTCCAAATGTCTAACTACTGTTAATTGTTGGACCATTTCGAGCCAAAAACCAAACTGCAAGGGCAAAATTGAAACAATTAGAAGTGCAGGGATCAAAATGAAAACATGGATAAACTATAGGACCATTTCTGTAATTTGCCCAAAAAAAAACCACAAAAGAAAATAGCATCAACTACTGTCAAATTATTTGACCGTAGTTTTTTTTTTTTTTTTTTTAACCAATTGACCACAGTGGAAAAAAATGTGCTATTTTCAAGATCAAAGTAATAACAAATAATAGTTTTGTAGAGGGTAAACAAATTACACACTATTGTCATCATATAAATGAAAAAGGTTAGTGTCATTTTAGATCAGTAAATTGTATGTTGACAGTAAAGTGGATTTTGAGTATTATTGAAGGACCAATAATACTTTAGATACAAAGTATAATTTCTTTAAATAAAATTTCAGTAATTGACTTGTTCCCATAATTAAATTGCTGATGCAAAGTCAACTATTATGCATTACAAATAAAAGTCAGATAACAATAAAATGTCAATTGTGAAAAATACAATAAAATAATGAAATCCAATAATTATCTGGAATAAGATACAACCATATCCAAAAACATTATATATTCATTTCATGCATTTAGTTGCAAAACTGATATATGTGTACAGGTGTAAGACCATCCTTACTACCAAAACAACAACAAACACTGACAAATCAATCACCCTAAACACCTCCCAATCAAAAAAGCCAACAAACAGTTCATCCTCTTGTTCACATGGTCAAGTTACTTTTCACTATGAAGTTGCCACATGTGTTCAATTAAATCATTACAGAGGGCATGATATGTATTCTTATCTCTAATACCTAAATGACGGGACATAAACAATTCAAAGTCATTGTTACTGGTAGTAGATAGTACTAATGCTGAGGTGCTTGATGATATTTCATAATCCAAATCAAGATAGGAGTCTCTCTAATCTTCGGTAGTCATATTGTGCAATATAATGCAAGTCTTCATTATGTTACCAAGGATTTTGGGATCCCAAAAACGTACTCGACCACCTACATTGTAAATCCGGATTGGAGCAATCCGAATGCCCGCTCTACATCATTCCTTGCTGACTTTTGCATCATAGAAAAATGTTACTTCTTTGCTCATTGGGAAGAAGAGATTGTCTGCACCAGTGTTGCCTATGGAGGATATATACCATCAGCAAGGTAATAACCCATATTGTAAGTGTGTCTATTAACTGTGAAATTAGTAGGCAGAGCTTTCCCTTGGGCAAAATAAGTAAATAAGGGCGAACGATCCAAGACATTTAAGTCATTGTGTGATCCAGGCATTCCAAAAAATGCATGCCAAATCCACAATTCATAAGAAACTATTGCTTCAAGAATTATGGTTGGCTTTTTCTAATGGCCTACATATTGACCTTACCATGCCGTCGGACAATTTTTCCACTCCCAATGCATGCAATCTAAACTTCCCAACATACCCAGAAACCTACAAACCTCCCTAATAGCAAGTAATCTAGCAATATCAGTTGGTGATGGAGATCTAAGATATTCAGGTCCAAAGATTTCGATAATTGAATTCAAAAGTGTTTCAAACTTTTAATTGTCGTGCTTTCCCCAATTTGCACATAGTGCCTGTTTGGTGCAGCTTAAAAGCTGCTTATTTCAGCTTTCAGCTTAATTTAAGCTATTTTGATGTGTTTGGTTTAGCTTATAGCTTATAGCTTATAGCTTTTTTGGAAGTCAGAAATCAGCTTATTCTTTGAGTGGGGCAGGAGATGCTTAATTTATAAGTCAGAAATCAGCTTATGTTCATAGTTATAAGCTATAAGCTGTTTAGGCATAAGTTATAAGCACTTTCCCACAGCTCTACCAAACAGGGCCATAATCATCAACCGCATCTGCTGCCACTCCATATGCGAGCATTCTAATTGTTGAAGTCATCTTTTGAAGTGGAGACAATCCGAGAATATGAGTTGAATCATTTTTTTGAACAAAATATGTGTCATATGCTTCAATGGCATGCACAATTCGCAAATACAGATCATGATGCATTCTAAAATGTCTCCAAAATGTTGAAGATGAATAAACTGGATTTATAGCAAAATAATCCGCAACCAATCGATCATGACCCTTTCTTCTTTCACGACGTATGTACTTATGTCCTACAATAGAGCCACCTTTTTTCTTTGGTTGATCACTTCCTGTCAGCATCTATATCATACTAGCTTTATTTATCTCATAAAGACCCACAAGTGAAACAATTTTTGCATCATCACTTTTATCATCAAAGGATGAGGAAGAAGCGGATGATGAAAAATCAGTGAACGAATAAAAAGTTGAAGAAGTCATTATGCTCTGTTTTTCAGTGATGGGTTGGTTCTAGATACAATGTTGTTTTCCGGGTGTATTTACTTGGTTTAATTTGTTTATATATTTTGGGGGAAATAATTAATGGAGGCAAAAAGGAATGGAAAATAATTAATGGAGGGAAAAACAAATAGCAAAGGAATTGAGGCTAATAGAAATAAAGGGAAAAATAATTTTTGAAACTGGTGGATTGCCCTTGTTGGTCAACCGGCCGGTCATCTCCTTGGTCAACCTGTTTGCTAATGATAGCCAAAATTGCTCTGTTGGAGTGCTAGATATCAGACGGAGTTTTTACTCAAATTTGGTGAAATAAATGATTCACCATTGGAGATGCTCTTATAAAAATAGTTTCCAAAGTGTGTATGTGAAAAACATAAAGAGAAAAATAATATTCATTCCATTCCAAAATAATAGTCTCTTTTGAAAAATTTAACTTTTTTTGGTAGTACAATTATTATACTTTAAAAATATTAGTTTTTCAAAATTACGCTTTGATAGTACATTTTTTGAGAATATCAATTGTCATAATTGTACTTTTTGTATTGTTAATAGATTTAAAAGAAAAGCGAAATAGAAAATTCATATTATTTTAACCATTAATTTTTGAATAGGGACTAATATTTTGGGACAATAAAAAATGAAATAAGGGACTAAAATTTTGAAACTGAAGAAGTATATATATATATATATATTATTTCATTAGTTAATATTAGGAATTTGAGAAAGTATGGTTAGTTGGAATATTCTTTTACCCATATCAAAAGCTTTGCTTATTTCTTTTATTTTATAATGAAAGAAGAAATAGTAAACAGGGATTCACCAAATCGATCCGGTATTCACCTACCCCACCACGAAACTAATGGGGATTCACGAAACCAATGCTATAACCAACCCATAGGGGAAGGAATTGGAGAAAAATCACACCTATAAGTGCGGGGTGAGGTGGGTCCCCATCGGGTTGGAGCATCGTTTGTCACTGGGGAATGTGTTTCTGCTGTTGGAAATCGAAATAGGAGGGGTTTGAGTAGTGTGGGATGTAAAGTGGAGCCGGCAAAATAAAAGAAAGAAGAGGAAAGGAATAAGGAAGGAGTTGATGGTTAGAGAGGATGGGAAGTAGGCTGATGTGGTTTAGAAAATAAGGTTGAGGTGGAGGTGGTGGGTGGTAAGGGAATCGGGAGGTAGAAATGAGGTGGAGGTAGAGATGTGAGTGAAAGGAAAGACATGTGTTGGTGGCGGCGGATAAAGAGTAGGTGCTGGTGAGGGAAGTCCAGGTTGGTGAATAGTTTAGAAATGTGGTTGGAAGAAAAAGTTGTTTGTTTGTTTGTTTGTTTTTTTTTTTTTTGCAAATTATATTATTATTATTATTTTAAAATGTAGGGTTATTATTGAAGGATAGAAATGTAATTACCTTTTCCAATTAACTGTCACCTCAGAATTTATGGGCATCATAATAAGATCTAAACTTGATAATTAATTTAATAAAGGGTTTCAAATCGTTGTTTCTAAAATATTCATCATCATCTGTCAATTATAAAAATAGAAATCACTATTATCAAATTATAATCTAAGATAAATTTAAAGCTTTGTCTTAACATATTCATGATAAGAAAAGTAGCTTCAAACTAAATACCTAGGGAAATATTGATGGGGCTTGAGCACGTTTCAGGTTAGCCAAGATTAGCTGTCACATTTATACATCTCGGCATTTTCTTTAGCTTCCTTGGTACCTAACATAATATGCCATGAGTTGCGAAACCCAATAAGATTTTTTGGTAGAGCATGAAATGTTGGGGAGGCATTTATGGCCAAGAGCAATAACCTTCGATGGATTTAGTTTGAAAATTTCAGAAAGAAATGAGCTATATCAACTTAAGGGGGTAGTGCATGAATACTTTGTTTTAGCTATATTGATTTAGACTTGGGTATTTGAAGGATGTTGAAACTTGAATTTTCTTGATAGAATGTTTTGTTTGAATTACTTTCTTTGTTTGGAGATGAGTTTCGAGATAATTGCTATTTGCTTTATTTTGGTATGTTTCATGATAATGATAATATGTTGTTTTGATGTTTTTAGGTTAATTTTATAACTTTATCACTGATCTTTGTGATTTTATTGTTCTAAAATTAGTGGGATTAGATAATGTATTCAATAGGAATAATGTGTTGGAGTTGGTTGTGTTTGGCATGGTTGTCTCTTGTACATGTTTGTGGTTGGTCTTGAATAGGGATTCAGCTACTCGCATGCTTTGTTGATTGACTCTGCTCAAGTGTTTGGAGGAACTGGGGTTGTTTTGTTGTTGTTGAAAACAAAGAGGTAATTGTAGGGCTGATTTTCAGTGGCTGGGTGTATAATTGCAGTGGTTGATGTTGGAATTGTTGATGTTTGTTGTTATATTGAGGCTTGATTGTTCTATGCTATTACTTTGGTGTATCTTTTTCGAATGTTTTGTATGATTGTCATCTTGTAAACCTGCTACTGGTGTGTTGAAAGTGTTTGCACATGATTTTTGTGATTTTGCTATGATGCAATTTTTTGCACTTCTTCTTTTTCCTTTATTGATTTAATGTTTTGATTTCATTACTAAAAGGTTTTGTTTGCTGATTTAAAAAAAAAAGACTTATCTTTCGTAATTTTAAAAATTACATGAATTACTTATTTTATTAATAAATTATTAAATCAATTGATAATTTTCAATATATCAAAAATTTATTTCTGATAATTTTATTGTTATATCAGAAGGTAATTAAGAATTTTATTTATTTTTTGGTTAATTTTGTAAAAAAAATAAAATTCTAACAAGGAGGTATTTATAATTTTCAGAATCACAAAGGATAATTCATATTTTAAACAAATTTCAAATTGTGTATTTATAATTTATCTAAAAAATTCTAGTGGGATGTCATTTTCAAAGTTAAGATATATTTTTTTTTTTGAAAAATATTTTGTTTGTTCCAAACAATAAAAAATATTTTTTGAAAATATTTTTTGGTGTTAACAAAACACCGAAAATTTAAAATGTAAAAAAAAAAAAATTCAAAAACATTTTACATGAAAAATATTTTATGATATCAAATGTTTTATATCGAAATAAATGGAACCGTGTAAATTACAAATACACTATCTGAGATTTGATTAAAATACAAATCATTTTCTGTAATTTGGAAAATTACATTTCACCTTTTGAGGTTTTTAATTTCATAATAAATCGCTCATTTTATTAATAAATCATTAAATCAATTAATAATTTTTAATAATATTAAAAATATATTTTAATTAATAATTTATATAATTTCATTACGGTATAAAAAAATAATTATATATTTTATTTTTTAATTAATTCTATTAAAAAAAAAATTTAACAAAAAAATATTTATAATTTTTTAAATCCGAAAAAATAATCTACACTTTAAGCAAACAGCCAGCCCCGTATATCAAACCCATTTAATTGATCTTCTCTTACCTCATACCATTCAACCTCCCACAAGATGTAAATAAGTGGTCAAAATGAGGTAGAAAAGTAAATTGGATGCACCATAAATAGAGGGCTTTGAGACAGCAACTAGGGTTAGACTCAAAGAATGAATGAGGCTCCTAGCAGAGAGATTGGGAAGTTTCTGAGTGTGGTTGACCCTCTCTGCAAAACCAAGATGATCGATCAAAGGTCATCAGGGCCGATGATTTCACCTCCAAAATCAACAGCCCTCTCTCTCTCTCTCTCTCTCTCTCTGCGTGTGTGTGCGCGCGCAAGTAGAAGGTTGGATCATATCCACCTTTTTCTTGACCAAAAACAAAAACCGAACCAAAAATAAATAAAATAAATAAATAAAAATATCAATGGGGTTTGAGGCTGTGATGGCACTACCCTCTTGGAGCATTGAAATGAATAATTTCTCCTTGGAAAAATTAGAGGCAGTGACGATGGATTTCTTGAGTCGGGCACTGAGAACCCGACCCGTTTCTTGGCTGGGCAACTCGGAGGGTTTGTGTGAGATTTCTTCTCTCTGTCACAGGCAACTGTTGTTGCAGCCATGGCGTACTCGAATTCTCTCCTGATCCATACAACTATCTGAGCCTCATTTATTTATTTATTTTATTTTTTGCATTATAATATTCAGACTTATTAAGCTTCGTTGAGGTTTTGGTTATTTTAATTTGGGTTAAAAAAAATTTGTTTGGATTATTTATTTATTTATTTTTGACTATTTTAATTTTTGTGAAAGAAAAAGTGAAATGATTATGATTTAAATGTAACATGTTATCTTATTAATTTTTTAATCTATTCTATCCCTTTTTTTGACTAATTTAATCAAAAATTAAAAAAAAAAAGTGCACTTTTTAACTTTTTGGATGTCCTAAATAAGTGCACTTTTTGAGATGTCTTAAATAAGTGCACTTTTTAACTTTTTGACTTTTTAGTTGTTTGGGATGTTCTAAATAAGTGCACTTTTTGATTTTTTGGACTAAAAAGTTGAAGAAAAAAATATGGTTGTTTGGGTTAACTTTTTGACTTTTTATGGAAAAATGTGTATTAAAAAATTGTATAAATTAGTATGTAGGGGAAAATTAGGATTGGAAGTTGTGTAGCCGTACTTTTTGACTTTTGGTGAATAGTGATAACTTTTTAACTTTTTGAGTAACTTTTTGACTTTTTAGGCACATGCCAAACTTGGCCTAATTTAATCAAAAAAAAAAAAAAAAAAGTCTATTTGCCAAAAGAGGGATACATATTGTTGATTTTGTGGTATAAAGTTTATTTTAATCTTAATTTTTTTTTTATTTTCTTTGAGGGCTCCATTTTTATCTTTTTGTTTTTATTATCTTTTTTAATATATATATATATATATATATTCATAATTAAACCTAATAGAAAATGAGTATTTAATCTAATCATTATTAATTTTATTGTATATTTTGTATATATATAATGTATATGTATTGTATATCTATATAATAAAGCAGAACAGTTTTTAAACATATATAAAATGTATCAAAGATACATTTCATTTGAATGGCTACGATGAATCTAAAATTTATATTAATGGTTCAGATGAATGATAATTCCTGTCCAAACATTTCTCTTCTTAAGCTTCCTACCTACTCACGTCTCCCCACCTTCCCTCTCTATCTCTCTCTCTCTCTCTCTCTCTCCTTCTCTATTCTCACCCACGTCTCCTTCTCATTCCCTCTTTATTTCTCTCTCTCCCTCTTTGTTCTTCTTCTTTCCCACCTTTCTTCTTCGTTCGCTCCCGACACTGTTCTCCAGTCCTCGATTTTTGCCTCTCGAACTCACATTGCAAGGTAAGATAATTGTTTCAACCCTTGATTTCTGCATTTCTCCTTCTCTCTCTGTTGGGTTGTGTCTATTTTTTAGTTGTTTCCGTCGTTTCAAGGTTTTGATAATCGAACCCTCCCTCTTTTTTTGCTCTCGACGCTGCTCTTTAGTCTTCAGTCCTCGATTTCTGCCTCTCGAACTCGGCTCGCAAGGTAAACGAAGATTATTTTACGGTTAAGGGTAGAGACTACTCTTAATCAAACAGACTACTGGTATATCAACATAATCAAATAGGTTATTTTAGGGTTTTGTTTACGGGTCATTTAAGTGAATCAATCTAATGATTCTGACTGGAAACTCCCACATCAATTTAATGATTACTTTAGGGTTAGGGTTCTTTGAATCAATCTAATACATTTTAGTTGACATCCGTAAGTCTATCTCCCTATCTAAGACCAAAAATGACTTTGACTAGAAACTCCCATAGCTTCTGTGTGTTTTGATTCAAAAAATAGTATAATGGTTCTGTTTTTGATATAATTATCATTTGGTTGGTGATGTTTTTGAGTTTGTTTCATGGTGGGTCACCAAGCTCAACAATGGTTGTTTGCCTATGCCATTTTCTTGGTATAGATGTTCTGATTCAAAAAATAATATAATGATTCTGTTTTCGATTAAAAGCATTGCAGTTTCTTCCTTAACCTTTTGGTATGATGATGTTGAGAGCAAGAGCCTAATTATAAAGGCATTGCAATTTCTTCATCTTGAAGTTCCTTTTTTGCTTTATTTATCTGTTTGCTAACATTGTAGACTGGAAACTCCCATAGCTTCTGTGAACTTAGATAGATGTTTTTGAGTTTGTTTCATGGTGGGTCACCAAAGCTCAACAATACCATTTTCTTGGTATAGATGTTTTGATTCAAAAATAGATTGATTGTAATTTATCTTTATATTTGGTTGTCAAATGATGTTTTTATTGCATGCAGAGGGCTTGAAGAGAACAGTGACAAGATACGAATCAACACTTATTGCCAAACTCGCAATGTTGTTTCTCTTTTTGATTATTTGTCTTTTTGGGTTTTAATTTTGATTGATTGATTAATAACAGATTTTGTATATAGATGTATAAGCTAAATTTTTTTTATTAATAGTTAGTATATAGTATGTGTGTGTTCAAATTGTGAGATGGGTTTTTATATTTGGTTAAACATCACTGGTTAGAGTTGAATTTTTTACTTAAAAATGGGTTGAATTTGGGGTTTTATTTTATGTTTTTATTGGAATGCTTTATTATATAGATTTTGGCTACCATTCTTTCTCTCAATATGGGTTTATTTCCTGTTCTTGAATTGGTTTTCCGCTTGAGAATTGTTTCTGCCTCTCCCATTCTCTCTCTGTTTTTGTTAACCTCTGATGGCTGTGTTTGTTTCCTAGCTTTAAGCAATTGTGGTGCTGCTGTTGTTGGGAAAGAGTCAAATTGTTCGAGGGATTTAGAGGCGAGGGAATACTTCAATTGCTCCACGATTGTTTGATTGTTCTCTCACCTTCCCAGGCGAGGTCAATCTCTCTCTCTCTCTCTCTCTCTAATGCAATACTTCAATTGTCTGTTTCCCTAGCATTAAGCAATTGTGTATAATTAGGGTTTATTTCATGTTTTTATTAGAATGCTTTATTATATAGATTTGGGCTGCCATTCTCTCTCTCAATCTAGGTTTATTTCCTGTTCTTGAACTGGTTTTTCTCTTGAGAATTGTTTCTGCCTCTCCCCCTCTCTCTCTATTTTTGTTTACCTCTGATGGGTGTGTTTGTTTCCCTAGCATTAGCAATTGTGGTGCTACTATTGTTGGGAAAGAGTCAAATTGTTCATGGGATTTAAAGGCAAGGCAATACTTCAATTGCTCCATGACTGTTCGATTGTTCTCTCACCTTCCCAGGTGAGGTCGCTCTCTCTCTCTCTCTCTCTCTCTCTCTCTCTCTCTCTCATGCAATACTTCAATTGTTTGTTTCCTAGCATTAAGCAATTGTGTATAATTGGGGGTTTTATTTCCTGTTTTTATTAGAATTCTTTATTATATAGATTTGGGATGCCATTCTCTCTCTCAATCTGGGTTTATTTCCTGTTCTTGAATTGGTTTTCCCCTTGAGAATTGTTTCAACCTCTCCCCTTCTCTCTCTATTTTTTGTTTTCTTCCTAAGAATTCACTCTCTACTCTTTCAAAAGAAAAAAAAAAAAAACCCAGTGTGATGTGTCGTGTGACTGTTTTGGGTGTCTGTCCAGTCTTGGCTTGAAAATAGGGCAAGTAAGACTCTTTTGGGTTTTCTCTTTATTAGTTTCACTTCAGATTTCTTTTGCTGTGTTTCTTTTCATGTTTGTACCAACTATTATTATATAGATTTGGTATGTCATTCTCTCTCTCAATCTGCGTTTATTTCCTGTTCTTAAATTGGTTTTCTGCTTGAGAATTGTTTCTGCCTCCCCCTTTCTCCCTCTGTTTTTGTTTTCTTCCTTTGAATTCTTTCCCTACTCTTTCAAAAGAAAAAAAAAAAAAAAAAAAACCAGTGTAATGTGTTGTGTGACTCTTTTGGGTGTTTGTCCAGTCTTGGCTTGAAATTGGGGCAAGTAAGACTTCTTTTGGGTTTTCTCTTTATTAGTTCCACTCCAGATTTCTTTTGCTGTGTTTCTTTACATGTTTGTACCAATTGTTTTTTTTATTATATTATAAATCTTGCAGCTTTTTTGCTATTTTGAGGTTATAAAAATATATAAGCCTTTGGTTGGATTGTAAGGGGTGAGAAAATAAAGGAAATGACATAACACATCACACTGGTTTACTGCATATAAAGGCATTACTGTTATGGTTTGAGGCCCTTGATCACCTATTTTGATTTATTTTAATTCATTTTGGACCATAATGCATCTTGAGGTAGTCTGTAGTTTATGGAATCTTATGAATATCAATTTATTTATATGTGTGCTTGTAGCAGAATGTTCATGTTCAAATTTTAATTACCATAGCAAGCTTGAAATAAACTGTTGTTGTTAATTAAACTCAACTCATCTCAATCTAATACATTTTATTAATTAAACAAAATCTAAACCCATCCAAGCACCAAGAACTACATTAGTTTTGAACTGGTTGTGGTGACCATTGAGTGTAAAACACCATCGAGTGTACACTGGTTAGTTTTTTTATTTTGTTGTACACTAGAATTACCCAACACCAGGTAATTTGATTTCTCTTTCTCTCTTTTTTTCTCTTTCCCCCCCTTTCGCTACTGCAAGCTATGTTTACATTTTCTGGAGAGTAATTGAGTAAAAGAATTGAGTAATTGAATTGGTATGAAGTTTGTTGACTTCATTTTTTTTTTGGAATGTTTGAAGTGTTGTTTTACTATGAAGTTTTTGAGGGTTTAGTTGAAGTGCTGGTAAAGCTGGTGTTTCCTTGGGAAATCAATGCTCTGTTTCTACAAATTTGTTCATTTGAGTTTCATGTCTTCATTTAGGAATTTTTCTTCTTCATGTAGTTTAGAGTTTTTAGAATTTCTTGGGGCTTGTTTAGAATTTCATGGGGCATTCTTCAAAAAATTTCTAGAAAGTTGTATTTGTTGAATCGAATTAAAGAAGGATTCAAATTTTTTTTTGGAAAGTTGTATTTTTTGAATCGAATGTATTTCTAGAAAGTTGTATTTGTTGAATCGAATGTTGTATTTCTGGAAAGTTATATTTGACACTGTCAGTTGAATTGGATGGGCATACATAAGGACATGTGAATGTGGGATTTCTGGGTTTTTGAGTGTTGGTTTATCTAAATACAAATTTATGTCTTATGGTTTGTGAGATTTTGTTCGTTCTTGGGTTTGAATCACACTTCAAACTTTTAAGTGGTTCTGTCTTAACTGTTATGATACTAAAAATTATGGTTTTGGCTTAACTGTTATGATACTGAAAATTATCTCTGATGGTAGTGTCGTTTTCTTTAATCTTGATATTTTATGATGTCGAAAATATTATTTGGTGCAAGTATGTCATATTCTGCCATTGATTAAACTCTCATTGATTAAACTCTGAGCTATTAGTTCACAATTAGTGGCTTGCTGTAACTGCAAATGCTATTTGGTGCAAGTATGTCATATTCTGCCACTAATTAAACTCCCATTGATTAAACTCTGGGAACTCTTTGAGTTACATTATTATTAAAGTATTAGGAAATGGATGAGTATCTATATAAGAGCATCCAAACCAACCTCTTCAAATTTTTAGTCAAATTAAAGCTATTTTGTTATTTTAGCTAGTTACCTTTTAGCACATACTGCATCAAACTCTCTATTCTAACTTATTCTTATTAAATATTAATTTCTTATTTTCTTTGTTAGTCTTTCTTTTTTTATTATTAAAGTATTAGGAAATGGATGAGTATCTATATAAGAGCATCCACACCAACCTCTTCAAATTTTTAGTCAAATTAAAGCTATTTTGTTATTTTAGCTAGTTACCTTTTAGCACATACTGCATCAAACTCTCTATTCTAACTTATTCTTATTAAATATTATTTTCTTATTGTGTTTGTTAGTCTTTCTTTTTTTAATAAATTGATAAGTTACCAACCAAACAATTCTTTAAAAAAAAAAAAAAATTGCCGTTGTCCAGTTGACCGGCCAGACTTCCGGGTAGACATCCGGTAACACAGAAGTAGCGATGAACAATGTCTCGCTTGTTGTAATGAGTTACTATAGCCATCGTAAATTTTGACGAGCTGCAAGCGAGTTTGATGGAGTTGATTTTTTGAAGTTTATTAGCTAAAAAATGATTTTGAAAAGCTTGATGAGGATGCTCTAGTAAAGCATGGCGATTTTTGAAAATATTTGGCATGCTCTTATTATTTATGTTAAAACTCAAACTTCAATTGTTCTTTCAAGTTTAATGCCCTACAACTTAGTAGGATTATATTACCTGTCTATTGTTCTTTCAAGTTTAATGCCCTTTTTCCATTGTTGATTATGAAAACTTACAGGGCACTTAATTGCATTTGTTGATTATGCCCTTTTTTTGACATGTACTGAATCAAGTAAGTTTTTACCTCTCTTTCTGTTAGCACACATGGGCTCCAACCAATTGAAGTTTCTTCCTAATATTTAAGAAAGGAAAGGTGAACACGGGTTGTTTTGTCTGACCTCCCATTTGACTGTTTAAGTTTTATATATATAATCCAACCCACAGTTGATAGATTGGAAGAAAATGTATGAATTAGGCTTGATGATTATATTTTATGCTATTTGATTATTGTGTTGAAGTGTATGATTGGTTTGACTTTTATCTTGCAGTATTTACCATTATATAATTTTGAAACTCAAAAAAAAAACATTTTTGGCTTCTTTTGCTAAGTGCTCTCTGCAGGTACTGTTTCAGACCCATTATTTATTATATAATTTATATTAGATCTACAGCTCTTTTCCAATAAGTTTGCCTTATTGTATTGAGTGCTTCATACATGCACTATTTTTGATCCATTATTTGTAGATCCTCGTGATGGATTAATGAAGAAATTAATTCTTGTAAACCAAGGTAGTGCCAGAATTTTAGTAATTCAGTAAAGGGGAAATTGCACCAATGACAGCTATTCATCATTATTTACACTGTGCCTTCAGGTACGAGTATATGCTAGTGCATAAATATACTGTAACTATATTAAATCAATTTTTGATAAATACCACTTAAGTATTTTTTAAAACATTTAATAAATTTTTTTATTCCCACTATTGGAGTAAGCTATATTAAATCAATTTTTTAGTCTAAACTATTGAATAAATTTAATTTTTTTAAAAAAAACAAATACAAAAAGAGAAAAAAGTTTAATTTAATTTTTAGGCAAATGTTGGCGAGTTTTTTGCACTAGTTGTGAAATTAATGGTTTAATTTATATCAAATTTTCATTGAATTAATATTCTAAATTTTGATTATCATAAGGGCAATTGCATAAAAAAATACTAACAATTATAATCATTTAGATTAATTTGAGAAAAAAATACAAAATTAATGTCAAAATTAAATCCATTAAAATTATAAAAATCAAAATGACGTAAATGTCAAAGTACATAAACTAACAATCTAATTTACCCTCAACCAAAGTGGAGAAAGTAGTTTTAGGCTTAGGAAATGAAGAAATGTGCTGCTAATCAATGGCAATGGCAATGGCAATGGCAATGGCAATGACAATAGGAGAATTAAGGGCCTGGTGTTGAGAAGTGTTGAGACAAATTGAGTTCCTATTTTCTTTCATATGTACTTTCAGTTTGGATAATGGGGAAATGAAAGACCAATGAGCCAAAAAAGTAGTGAAAACTATATGATAAAGGCAATTTGAGTTTGACCTAAGGTTTTGAGAGAAAGATGGTAGAGTAGGTGGTATGCCCACCACATTGTAGAACAATCTGGTCAATCTACAATCCTTAAGAACATGAATCGTTGTTTTATGCTCAAGATTACAACGTGTCATTAATAACATACATTATCTTTCTAAAAATAAAAAAGCAACATACATTATAAATTGGATTTGGATTCTTTTAAATTGGTCACTCAATTTGAGAGAGCGTTTGGATTTAATAGATTCATTTTGGAACTAAGTAGAATAATCATGTAAAAAAATCAAGATAATTGAATATTAGTAATTATATGTTTGAATCACATTTGTTTTAAAAAATTAGACGACATACATAATTTGAAAGATAGCCATTTATTTTTTATAATATATATTTGAGTCAAACATATAGCTACCAATATTCAATTGTCTTAATTTTTTTATATGAATATTCTACTAAACAAATATTAAAAAGTGAACAGTTCGGATCGTTAAAACCATCTCCAAAATAGGTCCACCATGTTAAGAGTCATCATTGAATTTTCTAGAATTATCTAGGTCAATAATTACATATATTGAATAATCTAAAAGACTCTAGAAAGATCTAGAGAAATCCGAAAGATTTTAGAACATTGTAGAAGCACTTGGAATATTAGAGAAGCTTGAATAAATCTAGAGAAATTTAGAAGGTTTCGGAAGCTTTTAAAATATTTTAGAAGTATATAAAGTAATCTATATAGTAGAGTAGTTTAGAGAATTCTAGAATATAGAGAAAGTATGAGTATATGTTAGAATATTCTAGAGGGTTAATAATAGCCCTTGGATCAAAATGATCCTAGCCATCTATTGAGTAGGTGGATGACTATATAAAGGGAAGTGACCTCAATTGGAAAGTACAAGACACAACAGCAAGAAGTGGAGTCAAGTGCTCAAGTGTGAGTGATTGCAAAAGTGAGGTGTCCTTGAGAGTCTCCTTGTATACTTAAGTGTATTTTTGTATCTAAATAAAAATTAACTTAGTCGTTGTGTTCTAACTCAACAATTTGGTATCAGAGCAAGGCGATCAATGACTGTTTTCTTGAGTTGATCATATAGAACTTGAGATTGTGAAGCTTATGGATTAGAGACCACACTTACTTGGTGAAAGTGCAGGAGGATCACACCAAGTCACGATAGTAGATCTTGTGAACACAACGAGTGGAGTCACAAGACTCAACAACAACAACTACCAGAGTTGGTAGAGTTGCATCAAGTCCTATCTTGAAGGGCAGGATTTGTGGGCGGTTGTTAATGGAAATGAGATTGCATCATCTTCAAAGGAAAATGCTGAGGCACTCCGCAAATGGAAGATCAAGGCCAGAAAGGCAATATATGTGCTCAAGACAACCATAGAGGATAAGTTGCTCGGCACATTAGGAATGATGACACACCCAAGGCAGCATGGGACACCTTTGCATTATTGTTTTCAAAAATAAATGATGCATGGCTCTAATTTCTAGAAAATGAGTTTATGTCCACTACTCAAGGTAGTAAGTCCATAAGTGAATATTTCACAAAAATTAAGGATCAATGTCATGAAATTTCAGATCTAGATCCTAAAGCAAATATCAATGATGAAAGAATGAGGAGGATCATTATAGATGGGTGAAGACTCGAGTATAATGCATTCATCACAGCTATAAGGGGTTGACCAATTCAACCATCTCTTATAGAGTTAGAGAATTTATTGGCCAATCAAGAAAGCCTATGTAAGCAAATGATTGGGGCCTCATTAAAGACTGAAGATGAGGCACTCTTCAGTAACAATAATATAAGGGGTGGACCAAGACGGCCTAACATTACAAGGCCAAAGAAAAATGAAAACATGCCAAATCACAGCAGTAGGATGGGAGCTCAAAAACAAGGGGAGCTCAGTCTGGCAGCAACAACCATTATTGATAATCCTCAGTACCCTGGCGGCGTAACATAGAGTGCTACAGATATGGAAATAGAGGTCACTACGCAAAAGATTGTCGTTTAAAGAGAAGGTAAGAGAATGGTAACTTGGTGACATCCAAAAGTCACCAAGACAATAGTGATGAAGAATGGGACTTCCAAGCATCTTTTGTAGTGTTCAATCCTAATGAGATTTATTGCACTGAAGAAGTAGACTTTGATGCACGGGAAGTGCAAGAGAAACATAGTCCAACTGCTAGTGAAGTGGCTATATGTGCGGTTGTGTCTGAGCCTAATGAGTCAGCTCTTGTAGCGGAGTCTAAATCTGGAGCAAGCAACTATAACAATGATTGGATCATTGATTCATGATGCTTTAACCACATGACTGGTGACAAGGAGAAGTTGTTCAGCATGTCCAAGTACACAAGAGGTCGAGTAGCAGTGACCGCTAATAATACAAGGCTGTTGATTACCCATGTTGGTAAGACAATCATCACTTCTCACTTCAACTCTAACCAAATACATCTGCAGGACGTCTATCACGTGCTAGGGATGAAGAAGAATCTGTTATTAGTCTCACAACTCACATCATTGGGCAATTATGTGTTATTCGACCCAAAGAATGTGAAGGTTTACCAGAAGCTTAAGTTATCTAGTACTCCTATCATGGAGGGAAGACGGTTGGAGTCTATCTATGTAATGTTAGCAGAACCAGCCTACGTAGATAAGACTCGAAAGAATAAGACTACAGACCTTTGACATGCACGCTTGGGTCACTTGAGCTATCATAAACTAAAGATAATGATGAAGAAGTCTATGCTCAAGGGCCTTCCTCAACTTAATATTCGAGAAGATACAATTTATGTTGGGTGTCAGTATGGTATGGCACATCAGTTACCATAGGAAGATTCAAAGTATAGAGCTAAGGAACCCTTAGAGCTTATTGTAGACACCCCATTTTTGACCGACCTTAAGACTCAGACGTCACCGATTGAGCGCTCGGTGATGTTGCATATTGTGCTCGTTCAGAAGTCTCAGAGTCGCGGCCGTGCGCCTTGCCTCCGGACTTCCGAACTCTCTTCTGTGCCTTGCCTCGGTTTGCGAGCCAGACTCGGTTTTCTCTGTTTTCTTTCCTGAAGGGAGGGAGAGGTCTAGCAGATCATCTCTCGGTGGCCGTGGGCTACTTTTTGTGGCCGTAGGCCATTTTGCCCATTTCGGAGCTCGGTTCCCCGATTTTCGGAGCCATCAAGCCGTGTGCCTCGGTTCGGGACCACCCAACCATCTCCGATTCCTCCGGTTCTTGGCATGCATCTCATTTACTCCCTAACGAGGGACACTGGGGTCTTAGATACCCACTTCGTGGCTGAATGCCACTTTCGGTGCTTACGGCCGGTTTTCGGGCCCCGAACCTCGCGGTTTGGCCTCCGAGCATTCGTTTTGCATCGGTTTTTGTTCATTTTTGGCAGGTACCTCTGTTTTATCATCAGGAAGATCACTGGAGGGTGGGAGGCTAGCAATTGTCCAAGCAACCTGTTATGCCCTTCCGGCGCCCCCCGGCGCCCGTTTTTCTCACTTCCGGGCTAATGTTGACCACCCTAGGGCCATTTACTTCGAGCCAAAACCACATATTCATGTTGTACACACATGGGAGGACACTAAAAACCCATGGCCGGCCAGTAATTCTTATTTTCATTTTTGACCCTTTTTGAAAAGTGGATTGTTGTTTCTCCTGGTTTAGAGTTGCCAATTTCCAACCACAGGGCCTTAAAGAGGAGGCATGGGAGGACACTAATATATAGAGCTCGGCCAGCAATTCTAACTTTCCATTTTTGCCCTTGGCCGGCCGGCTATGGGGGGTGGCCGGCCGGCCACCTCCAATAAAGGTGGCTAGCCGGCCTGCATCCTCTCAGTGCATACTTTACAGCTGTATAGCTGTTTCCCCAGAAGAGCTCTGTATCCGGGGGATATTTTGGGAGGGAAAGCTTGGGTGCATTTCCCTCCTCTTTTACACCCCCTTCTTAGCCTTTATAAGTGGCTGGCCAGCTTCTTCATTAGGGTTAGAAAAACTCCCCTTAAGAGCTCATAGGCATTGGCTTACATCTCCCTCTCCAAAACCTCCAAAATCCTTAAGTTTTGGCCTCATTTGTTCATCAACACCAAGCACTACCTTCACCACTTCCATTCCAGCAGCAAGGGAAGGTTTTTCAGAGGCTAAGAAGAAACAAACTCAAGCCAAGAAGCAACCAAAGTGTAGTCTTCAAGGGTAAGCCACTATTTCCCCTTTTCTAGCACTTTTTTGTATCATTTTTCTACCCTATTTCCACACTGTTTTGAGCTCCAACCAATACTAAAAGTGGTCCTCTTTTGAGCTCATTTTCATCTTTGTTTAAGGGCTCAACCCTGTTTGAGCCCTCCATCTTGCACTTCTTTCAATATCCTCTCATATGCCATTATTTTGCATTGAATATTTGGCCTATGTGTGATCTGAGTTGGAGCATCTCATGAACTGATATTGTGCTTATTTTGAGCCCCTGTTCAACATTTAAGAAGGGCTCAACCTTGTTTTCATGCTCCATATGCAAGTTGCTTTGAATCCATGTTTTACCCTTGTTTTTTGCATTGAATATTAGGCCTATGAGTGATCTGTTTTCGAGCATTAGGTAAACTGTGAGTGGGCCTATTTTGAGCCCCTATTCAACATTTAAGAAGGGCTCAACCCTGTTTGGCCTCTCTATCATGCACTTGCTTCACAATTCCTCCAATTTACCGTAAACTTGCATGATTTGTTTGACCTGCATGAAGTCTGTTTTGGAACATGTCATGAACTGTGAGTGAGCTTATTTTGTGTCCCTCTACAATATTGTAGAAGGGACCAATCTTGTTGGGGGTCTCCATGTTATACTTGTCTCTATACCTCTCTTTGACCTCCATTTTGCATGCTTTGTTAAGCTTACCTAGCTTCTGATTTCGGCCATCATCAGTACTGGAAAGAGTCATGTTTTGATCTTATTGTCATATTTCATTGAGGGTCTTTGCTGGTTTGGTGAATTTTTGGGGTACTTCATGTTATAGCCTCATATATCCTCATTCTTGCATAGCATTTTTACCATGTTTTCATACTGATTTGGGGGATGTCATCTACTGAAAATGTGCATATTTTTAGCCCCTCATCAGTGTTGTAGAAGGGTACTTTTCCATTTGAGCATCGCATGTATCACTTGCTTCAATACCCCTCTCTTGGCTTGTATTTTTGCATGCTATTGTTGCCCTATCCATGCTTGCTATTTAGCCCTTTTTGTGACTGAAAAATGATATTTTGGAGGCTGCCTTGCTACTGTTTTGCATTTCATGTACCAATTATGCATGTTTAGTATGGCTATAGGCCATTCCGGGTGCTTATTATCGCATTTCGGGACCTTTCCGCGCATTTGGTATCATTTCCCACTATTCGGGACTGTTTTGCATCATTTGTAAGTGCTGAAATTCCATTTTCATGTTTGCATATCATCTTCCATGTCATTTTATGCTTAAACGCATTGCCTCGGTTTGCGCGCCGTGTGCGCGCATTCCGAGGCACCTAATTTTCGTCTCCGGCCTCTCATGTGAGTAGAGCTGAGGCTCACTCATGTTAGTATAAGTCCATTTCGCATTTCGTATGTCATTTCATGCTTTGATCCATCGCCTCGGTTTGCGCGCCTGTGGACGCGCATTTCGAGGCACTTCATTTTTTATCCGACGGCCTCCCGTATGAGAGTGGCTGAGGCTCTCTCATGTTGGTATAAGTCCATTCTGCATTCTGTATGCCATTTTTCACATCATTGCATCCCGTATGCCGTTTTCTCGATTTGCGTGCCCGTGGGCACGCATTTCGAGACATCTCATTTTTGCATGTTTTCATATCATTTCCATGACATTTTGCATTCCGTATGCATCGCCTCGGTTTGCGCGCCTGTGGGCGCGCATTTCGAGGCACTTCATTTTTTATCCGACGGCCTCCCGTATGAGAGTGGCTGAGGCTCTCTCATGTTGGTATAAGTCCATTCTGCATTCTGTATGCCATTTTTCACATCATTGCATCCCGTATGCCGTTTTCTTGGTTTGTGTGCCCGCGGGCACGCACTTCGAGACATCTCATTTTAGCCTCATTACACATCATTTCCATGTCATTTTGCATTCCGTACGCATCGCCTCGGTTTGCGCGCCCGTGGGCACGCATTTCGAGGCACTTCCTTTTTTATCCGTCGGCCTCTTATGTGAGTGTGGCTGAGGTCCACTCATGTTAGTGTAAGTCCAACTTGCATTGCGTGTGCCATTTCATGCCTTAGGATCATCGCCTCGGTTTGCGCGCCCGCGTGCACGCATTTCGAGGCATCTCGTTTTCATAGCATTGTGCATACTAGGATTGTATGTTAGTTGCATTTATGCATATCATGCATATTGCATCGTGTTCGGGATAGGAGTTAGCCCGGGCACGGGAAACGAGGCACGTTTCGTACTCCGAGTGACGGAACAGGTCTCAATTCCCAAGTCACCGACACTCCGGATTACCCATGATGGAGTTAGGTTTTGTTGTAGCATTCATCTGCATTGCACCCTATATTGAGTTGTGCAATCCGATTCCTCGGCCATCATGCATCGATATGCGTGATTGGTGGCACGAGAATCGAGGCATGCATATATTTGTGAAATACATTGCTATGCCCTTTTCCTGCTCTCTGTTGCAGCAAAATGAGGAATCAGCAACTTTTCGGAGTCTGGCGCGCACTTCGAGAAACATTGCAAACAGAGGCTAGATTGGGCATCCCAGTGGATTTCTGCGCAAAGGCAGTCCAGCATACATCATTTATCAGAAGCGAGGCAGCCCCTGGCTTGCATGCCAGTTTAAAACTTTCTTAGTTTAATTCGTTAATTAATTAGGAATTTGTATATTATTCGGACTGTATATTTCGGACTGTATTATTCGGACTGTATTATTTATTCGGACCCTCTACGCGAGGGCATAATTGTAATAAGTGTGGGTGAGTGTGATGTATGTCTTCCAACCCCCACTTCTTTCTCCCTTTTATTTACCCGCTTATGATGGTTAGATATAGGACATATTTCAATTAGCATACAGTATGACAGCATGTTTGCATCATTCATCTGTTTTGCACGCACCGGGCTCGGCGCATCATACAAACTGCATTTGTATTTCAATTCCAAATTGAATACGTGTTAGCTGTAGCATTCCATATACCATGTTTAGAATAGCCGAGCCTGCTATAGTTGCATTATTGCATGTGTTGCATTAGGCATTATAGTATAATTAGGATCATGCATGATTTCTAATCAGTTTTCTGTTCTGCTTGGAGTACTCGGTGAGTTTTATGCTTTAGCATCCTTGCATGCGTGTGAGTGTTGCCATGGATAGCATGCTTACCATGAGGCTATGTGCTTATGTGATATAACTGCCTTGAATGCCTGTGGGTGGAGGTTGAGTTACTTGGATTGGGGCAATTCATCAAATGTTTGTTTTAAGCCCACTAGATAGTGGCAAAATCATGTTTTCTAAGCCCACCTGAGGGTGGCAAATCCGCGTCTTAGCCTACCTGCGGGTAGCACCATCAAACCATTTTCAAACAAACAAACATGAAATGTTTTGTTCCAATTCAGGCGACCCAATCTATACTTATTTGCTGCGAGCATCACATAGTAACCTAGGCTAATAACCGGAATAAGAACTCACAATGTTTTCAAAATAAGATATCATGGTTAGTAGAGGCCGGTCTTTGACCGGGCGAGCGGGGGTGCTCACGAAGTGACCTTCCCCAATCGTACCCAAGTTCCCGAGCCGAGGCAACTTTGGTGATGACGGACACGTGGCCTTTGGCACCGAGTCAGGGTTTCCTAAATTTCCCATTTAAAAAACATTTAGGTGGCGACTCTGTATCTGGCGAAGCAGTCCATGTTTGGCACTTCTTTCAAAAAAATCTGTTTTCAAAACGATTTGCCGGATTTGGACTCTTTGGTTCAAGATTAAGAACCGTGACATTTGAGTCCTTGAACTGTAGTGACCCCAATATGAACAGAACGGGACTTAACCCTCCCGGGGCGTTCGGGGACGTCGACACTTATCCACTCAGACGTCTTCAGACTGGTAAAGTAAGCATCAATCAGCAGAATGCGTTACAAGGTGACGTTCATTGATAACTTCTCAAGATATGTGTGGGTGTATTTTATGAAAGAGAAGTCTGAAGTTCTGACCAAGTTCAAAGAATTTCATAAGAAGGTTGAAAGCGAGCTTGGAAAGAAGATTCAATTCTTGTGAACAGATAATGGAGGAGAATATACATCAGATAAGTTCTCTAACTATCTTATAGAATGCAAAATTTAAGATCAGTTTACCTACTCAGTTACTCCACAACAGAATGGAGTGGCTGAAAGAAAGAATATGCATCTTGCAGAGACTTGCTAGAGCATGCTACATGCTAAGAATGTGCCTAGTAGATTTTGGACAGAGTGTACAAAGACAACAACTCATGTGATCAACAAGCTACCGCAAATAGGTTTGGGGTTTGTCTCACCCTTCCAGAAGTTATGGCACACAAAGCCCACAATAAGTCACTTTCAAGTATTCGGATGTGTAAGTTACGTATTTGTGCCAAATCATCTACATAGTAAGTTTGATAAGAAGGCAATTTGTTACATCTTTGTGGGCTATGACAGTCAAAGGAAATGGTGGCAATGCTACAACCCCACTACTGGCCGTTGCTATACTTCAAGGAATGTTGTATTTGATGAAGCCTCATCTTGGTGGTCTTCACAAGATGTACCATTGCCAGACTCCAGAAATTTAGAAGATCAGTTACAAGAAAAGCTGTAGAGCAAAGACAAGAGGAAGAGGCACCTCCTAGTTTAGAAATTAAGGAGCCAGCATCAACATAGAGTGATGATGAGCTAGAGCTTGACCTATCAAAGACACCAAAAAGATCTTCAAGTTTGTGGGAAACATATGTCCATCATAAGAGTCCAGGAAAAGTTCACCTGAGCCAACATGAAGGGGTTGAAGAGATTGAACTAAAACTCAGAAGGTCGGAAAGATAATTTAAGCCTAATCCGATGTATGCAAATGCTGCTCTAACTGAAGAAGATAGCATCATAGAACCAACGATGTTTGAAAATGCATCCCAAAGCAAAGCATGGCATAAGGCAATGAAGGAAGAGATTCAAGCCCCCAAACAGAATCAAACATGGGAGCAAGTTCCTAAGCCCAAGGATGTGAAGCTGATATCATACGAGTAGGTGTACAAAGTAAAAACTCGTCTTGATGGATTGATAGAAAGGTATAAAGCACGTCTAGTGGCTCGAGGCTTCTCACAACAATACAGAATGGACTATGATGAAACATTTAGTTTAGTAGCAAAGATCACAACGGTGTGAGTACTAATAGCACTTGTAGCTAGCGAGTCTTGGAAGTTGTGGTAGGTGGACGTAAAAAATGCTTTTCTACATGGTGAGATAGATCGAGATATATACATGGAGCAACCCGGGGGGTTTGAAAGCAAAGTCCACTCAACTTATGTATGCAAATTAAAGAAAGCCTTGTATAGCTTAAAGCAAGCGCCGAGAGCATGGTATGGCAAAATAGCAGAATTTCTAGTACAAAGCGGATACTCAGTGGCACTAGTGGACTCGAGCCTATTCTTCAAGTCTCAAGGTGGGAAACTAGCACTACAAGAAATTACACTTTTAGCTACCAAATTTTTAGTCACTGAAAGTCAATGGCGACTGAAGTTTTTAGTCACCCACTTAGTTGCTGAAGCCTTGTTGGCAATAGTCAATGGCAACTAAATTTATATTGGTCGCTAATTATCTTATCTTCGGCTACTAAAATGAAGTTAGTCACCAATGGCCACTGTGGGATGCTTTTGGGGTTATCAAGCGCGCCCAACAGTTCAGACTCCCGATCTCCTGATCTAATTTCATTAGTGCAATGTAAAATAGAAAAATGAGAGTCCAAATTTGACAACTTTTATAGAAAATTCATTTATTGCAAAATACGCCAAAAATGGACTACATCACCAGATCTCAGAGTTACCGCCTAATCTTTTGGAGAAATTAGGTAACTCGTGACTCATGCCAAAGGCCACTGTTCTTCATAATCAAAGTGTCTCGGCTCGGGAACATAGGTATAAGAGGAGAAGGTCATTACTTGAGCACCCCACTCACCCAATTAAAAATCGGCCTCTACTAAGTCATAATGTGGTTTTTATTATCAAAGTAAATCCATATTTTGATTATGAAAAATGCTATCATTACCATCTGAGTCATTCAAATATAGATTGTGTCGTGAATTTTGGTTATGCTTGGACTTCATGCTTTTTTGAAAAGTGGTTTTCTTGGATAAAATCCATAGCATAAGAATCATCTACACTTCAAAATAAATAACATAACCTCTACCCACTGGCATTCAAATACATATCTCACTTAAGCATTTAGTCTCATGTTATAGCAATAGATATGGTAAAGAAAACTCATACGCAATATGCTAAAGCTCGAAATGCTCATCTAGTACTCCAAGGCGAGTCATGATATATACAGATATGTATAGATATGCATGATCCTATATACAAGTTCCTAATACAATACACACAGACCATGTTCCTAAGAGTCTGGAGCTAAGATGTAGCATGAGTATCACCACAATACATGGATTTTCGCACGTATTCATTTTTAAAGATAACTCATCATATTAAAGCGGATGATTTGGACTCAAATGCTTGGAAGAGTGGATATGATATACAGGCATGACAAAAAAAACATGATGCAATACCAAAAGCAGATAAATAAAATGGTTAGAAAGACGTGGGGTTGGAAGATTATTATAACAATTCGAATAAGAAAAATATAGGGGGAGAGAGAGAGATTATTACAATAATGAATTGACTCAGCCTAACTACTGCTAAACCTGACAAATCACAATAAATAATGAAAAGAAACCATCCAGGGGCTCCAATATTGCTCAAGGGAGCATTCCTCAGAAACTGTTTGTTCTGTTCTTTGGAGGAAATGACGGGCCAGTCAATAGATGAACTAGTTGAAGAAGAAATGAATTGGCCAAATTCCCTTTTTTGTTGGGGATTAGGTTAGTGCAGAATCTCAAGACAGTGGCCAATATGGGTCTTTTTGGGTGGTTTCCACATATTCGACCTCCTCTGTTGACAGGGATCACTTGGAGAGAAGATGGATGGGCAAATATCCTCAACAACAACATAAACAGATATATACAACAGATATTTTCCCAAAGAAACAAATTAAATGGATCAAAATCAAAACAAATTCAAGCCCAATAAGTAGATAGGAACCTATATCTTCTCTTTGTGAATGAAGACAATTTAATACTCAAATCCATGCTATTAAGGGGAGAGCGTAAATTAGTACAAATCATTTATTGGTAAAAGCTTTACTTATTAGAGCAAGGGATTCATCAAACTTATTGAAAACTCCTCACCTAGTCATAGAACAAGGATGATAACACCCCTTTCTATGTTCATAAATGATTGAGAAGGGAGATTTCAATTTTCTTTGACCCAAAATCTCTTGTTTTACTTCAAAAAATAATTAATGAAAGTAGTGAACAACATTTACCAACACCAAATCCCATGGATCACTCAAGCAACCTCATGAAACAACCCCTAATTATCATTGAGTCAAGAGTTGAAACACATAGATTGACATACTTGAGAGATATGATAGATGAAGATAAGTGGTGTAATAAGGAGAAAAGTTATTCTACTTATTGAACTTGTGGATGGATGGCCAAAATTATTCCTAAGCACATCCACAAGGATCCAAAATATACAAGAGTTAGAGAGTTGAAGCTATGAAAAGCAAGGAAACATCGGAAATAGTTATCAACTCAATGGATGGGTGGCTAATGAAAATACAGCTTAAAATTGAAGAAAGGGAGATACAAAAGTGATTTAGATTATGACAAAATCACCTCCTAAAAGGATAGAGCACTTTGATTCACAAACTCCTTTGTTAATTTCATTAATTCACTTTGGATAGATTGTTCAATGTCCAACAGTCTGAGGAAGGTACTTGGGATCAAGCTTCCATGGAGTGTTGGTGTCTAAAGTCAAGAGGGTGGTCGGTAGGAAGTGTGGTTAAAAGAGAAAGAGTCAAGAGGCTTTTAGGGGCCTTGGGAAAAAGTTTTCAACCTCTTGAAAAGAGCTGTCAAGCTCTTATATATAGAGCTTAGGTCATAAATATCTGAGATATTTGTAGTAGGTAGGCCAAACAAGTTGAATGTCACGCCCCAAACTCGCCCCTAAAAGTTTGGGCATGACCCATTCAAAAACGGACACTTAACTCGATATACACAACATATGGGGCCTGAACGGAAGCATTAAATATCATAAAATAATATCCATTGAGCTACCACTAACATGCTAGGATCACAAACATCGCAACAGGTGAATAATATACAGTAAACATACACCTGAGCATCGGTTATATACATACAAATATACAGACCCTGCCCCATGACTGGGCGTATAACAAAAACATTGGAGGTTAGGGGAGATATGTACATTTAACCTTAGACAGACAATTAGAGTACAAGCCAACAGCTTAACAAAACTTCACAAAAATAAGCGGCTTCATCTAGTGCCTGGACACACAGAGGTTGACACAAGAGAACGAGCATCATGGGTTAGGACTGACCTCCCGGTTGGTTACCTACAAAAGCAGACATAACACAGAGTGAGCCAGGCTCAGTGAATAATAGTACTTAAACAATTCAATGTTCAACTTAAATTATAATATACATCAAAGCGTATATAAATGCAGAGATCATATGGTTAATCTGATTCTGTACTAATTTCAGAACGGCCTTGGGCCCAGTCTTCAAACAGAGTGGCTTTAAGCCCAGAGATATACAGAACGACCTTAGGCCCAGTCTTTAAACAGAGTGGCCTTAAGCCCAGATATTAACAGATTGGCTTTAAACCTAGAATGCAGAATGGCCTCGGGCCCAATTCATGCATGTATGAACCCAAGAGGTGTCTCGTACGGATTCTAGAGGTGACTCACACTGTAACACTTAGTTCCGTACAGCACTTTGTTTCATACTAGAAATCAGTAGGTCTAACAGATTATACAGAATGGCCATCGGCCTAACAGGTTTCACAGATTGGCTATAGGCCCAGATATCATCAGAGCAGACTAGTTTCAGAGTTGTACAGAGTTCCAGAGTCATATGAAAGTATTTACATTCCTTCAATCATTCATATAAGTTAACATAATTGATATGCGATAACAGAATGCTAATGGTAATCATTAGCGATAAGTACGGTGTACCACTACAGTACTACTACTCACAGTGTTGTGGCAGAGCGCTAGTTCCTCCTGAAGCGTGTCCTACACACATACAAAGTCACAAATTAATTTCCTTTTTCTTGTTAAATCATTTTCTGAGTCATTACGCTTCGAATGAATTTACAACCATCCTAAGATCATCAAAAAATCATTTTAAAAATATCAGAGGGTCGAGCATGCAAAACGGAGCAGACAATTTTTTCCGGTCGGGGCCGCACGTGCGGCAGTCCCCTCTGCACGAGCGGACATGGGCCGCACGTACGGTCCCCCTTCCCCGCACGAGCGGCCAAAAGCAGAATGTAATTCTCATTGTTTTCCTCTTGTCCGCACGTGCGGCCGTGGCCCTGTTTTGGCAGTCCGAAAATCAACCAAAAACACCCACTTGACACACTTAAGACAAGGCCCAAATAGGTAAATTTAGGACAATATGATAGTTCAATAGCACCATAACATGCATTAAAAATACAATCAAGATCATCACCTTCCATTACACATACACAACTCACCCTCTCCATGATTAAATCATGTTTGGTTCCAACTATATATATAGTTATATATAGATAATCATCTAGGCATGTAAATAAACCCCACACAACAAGTAAAATCAAGAGGGAAAGATGAGATTTCCTATCACAAGCTTGAGATTACCAATACATCTACAAAGATAATTAGACAAGAACACACACACACCCTTGATTTTAATTATAACCTCAACTTTAGTATTGTAGAGAATTCTCACTCAATTATCAAGAGGGCTTAACAAAAGTAAGGATTACATACCTTAAGCTCAAATTTTACAATCCTCACTAAGTTTCCCCAATCTTCTTCTTGAACTTCCTCTCAAACCCTCTCTAACTTTCCTCTTCCAATTTGCACTCAGGAGATATTTTTAAATGAAGCTTCTAAGTCAAAGTTGCAAAGAACATAATTATATATAAAGGTAAGTAAAGACAAAATTTAATCAGTTTAATCATTCCTAATTGAAATTTCACAGAAAATCATACTATGACCTAAAAATCATGCTGATCGTAAATGTAAAATCAATTTCAAATAATTAAGCCTCTAAGGCTTCCAATTTCTGATTCAAACATTATAATTGTGATAGATTGTTCTCTTATTAGACAGATATGCATCCATAATCATAGGATTCACTTAATTAAGCTTAATTCCACATAAAATTTCACAATGAGCATTTAAAAGCGCAAAATTAGGGACTGAAAATATGCCAGAATCACGTACGAGGGTCGAGTTATTACACTCTCCCCCCCTTAAATAAGTTTGGTCCCTCAAACTTGTTTTACCTTAGTGTAGAAACAGATGTGGATATTGGTGTTGCATTTGCTCTTCTTTTTCCTAAGTTGCTTCGGTTCCGTAATGTTCTTGCCACTCAACTTTTACCATTGGAATTTCTCGGTTTCATAACTGTTTCACTTGCCGGTCCAGAATTCGAATTGGTTTTTCCTCATAAGTTAACTTGTCATCCAACTCAATTTGGTGGTAATCTATGACATGAGACAGATTCGAAAGATATCCTCGAAGCATAGAGACATGGAATACGTTATGTACTTGACTCATGCTTGGCAGAAGGGCAACTCGGTAAGCTACCGGACCTACTCTTTCCAAAATTGGAAATGGACCAACATATCGGGGTGTTAACTTACCCCTTTTCCCAAATCTTGAATGTCCTTTCATCGGAGTGACTTTCACAAAAACATGACTATCTACTTCAAATTCCAAATTCCTTCGTCCGTTATCCGCATAACTCTTCTGCCTACTTTGAGCAGTTTTCAATCTTTCCCGAATAATTTTAACCTTTTCAGTCGTCAACTGAACAATTTCGGGCCCTAGCAATGATCTATCTCCAATTTCGGCCCAACACACGGGGAACGACACGGTCTTCCATACAGAGCCTCATAGGGTGCCATTTCAATACTCGAATGGTAACTATTATTGTATGCGAACTCTATCAACGGTAGATGGATTTCCCAACTTTCTTGAAGATCCAGCACACACATTCGGAGCATATCCTCTAGAGTCTGTATCGTTCTCTCAGATTGACCGTCAGTCTGAGGGTGAAAAGCTGTGCTGAACTTTAATTCTGTACCCATCGCTTCCTCCAGACTCTGCCAGAATCTAGATACAAACCTTGGATCTCTATCTGATACTATTGAAACTGGAACACCGTGAAGTCTCACTATTTCGTTCACATAAATTACTGCAAGTTTATCCGCATTGTACTGAGTCTTCACAGGTAGGAAATGGGCAGACTTGGTTAACCGGTCTACAATGACCCATACAGAATTCATACCCCGAGGAGTTCGTGGTAACCCTACAACAAAATCCATGGTTAGATGTTTCCACTTCCATTCTGGGATTGGAAGGGGTTGTAATAATCCTGCTGGTCTCTGATGCTCCTCTTTTACTTGCTGACATTGTAAACACTTAGAGACGAACTCTGCGATCTCTTTTTTCATACTTGGCCACCAAAAGTTTTGTTTCAAATCCCGGTACATTTTAGTACTCCCCGGATGCAGTGAAAATTTCGAGGCATGTGCTTCTTCCATTAATTTTCGTTTAAGTTCCGACACATTGAGGACACATATTCGGTTTTGAAATTTGAGTACCGAGTTCATCAAACTGAATCCCGATTTCGGTTTTGATTCCATCTCATCACATATCTTCCTTAGAGTTCCATCTTCCATTTGACGTAGTTTGATCTCTTCGAGTAAGGTTGGTTGGGCTATCACTGCTGCCACTATGGCCTCCTGTTCATGCACCACAAAATCTACCTTCATTTTATCCAATTCAATCACCAACTCCTTTTGCTCCGTAAACAGATTTGCCAAATTTCCCACATTCTTTTGGCTAAGTGCGTCTGCAATCGTGTTGGCTTTACCAAGATGGTAATGGATCTGCAAATCATAGTCTTTAATAAGTTCCAACCACCGTCGCTATCGCATATTCAACTCCTTTTGAGTGAAAAGGTATTTGAGACTTTTATGGTCGGTGTAGACTTCGCAAGTAGTGCCATACAGATAGTGTCTCCATATCTTCAAAGCAAAAACTCCTGTTGCTAGCTCAAGATCATGCGTGGGATAATTCTTCTCATGGGGTTTAAGCTGTCGAGAGGCATAAGCAATAACCCTTCCATTTTGCATAAGCACACAACCAAGTCCTTTATGAGAAGCGTCACTGTAGATCACAAATCCTTCAGTACCAGATGGTAAGGCAAGGACTGGGGCTGTAGTTAACTTCGTTTTCAATTCCTGGAAGGCAGATTCCCACTGTTCTGACCATTCAAACGCAACTCCCTTTTGAGTCAGTTGTGTAAGCGGCACAGCAATTTTGGAGAAATCTTGAACGAACCTCCTGTAATATCCGGCTAATCCCATAAAACTACGCACCTCAGTTACGTTAGTAGGGGTTGGCCAATTCACAATCGCCTCAATTTTATATGGATCAACAGAGACTCCTTCCTTTGTTATGACATGCCCCAGAAATGCTACCTCGTGTAGCCAGAATTCACATTTCTTCAGTTTTGCATACAGTTTCTTATCTCGAAGTGTTTGAAGAATTGAACGAAGATGATTCTCATGAGCCTCTGCACTCTTTGAGTATATAAGGATATCATCAATAAATACCACCACAAACTCATCCAAATAGGG
The DNA here is from genome assembly GCA_030407325.1 of Camellia japonica. Lineage (NCBI taxonomy): Eukaryota > Viridiplantae > Streptophyta > Magnoliopsida > Ericales > Theaceae > Camellia > Camellia japonica. The sequence continues at coordinate 150,494,696 of JAPPVO010000059.1, forward strand.
TTTGAAAACACGATTCATCAAATCCATAAACGCTGCTGGTGCGTTGGTAACTCCAAAAGGCATAACCAGAAATTCGTAATGGCCATATCGGGTTTGAAAAGTTGTCTTCTCAACATCATCAGCTTTGACCTTCAATTGGTGGTATCCGGATCGTAAATCAATCTTTGAAAAGACTTGTGCCCCTTGTAGCTGGTCAAATAAATCATCAATCCGCAGCAGTGGGTACTTATTCTTGATCGTTACCTTATTGAGTCCCCTGTAATCGATACAAAGTCGGAGTATTTCATCCTTCTTTTTCACAAACAGAACTGGTGCACCCCAAGGAGACACACTCGGGCGGATGAACCCCTTATGAAGTAAATCTTGCAATTGAACCTTTAATTCCTTCATTTCAGCTGGTGACATTCTATACGGAGTCTTAGAAATGGGTTGAGTTCTCGGCGCTACTTCAATTGTAAACTCAATTTCACGGTCTATTAACTGCCCTGGTAATTCTTCCGGAAAGACATCCGGAAATTCACGGACAACTGGAATCATGTCAGTATCCCTATTCATCACTTGCCCCTCCAAAACATTGTATAAATACCCTTGACACCCTTTTTGAATTAATTTACAAGCCTTTGCTGCTGAAATCAAATAAGGTGGAGAAGTCACTCCCTGTCCCTGAAAAGTAGACTCTGATTGTCCCTGAGGGTGGAAACTGATTTGCTTAGTCAAGCAGTCTATAGTTGCACCATATTCACTCAACCAGTCCATTCCCAGAATAACATCAAAATAAGTCATGTCGAGAGGTAACAGATTGGCATATACCTGGATATCCCCAAGTTGGAGTTCACAAGCAAAATATACAGAAGCACAGATCATAGAGTCTCCCAAAGGTGAAGACACACATAACATATATAAGACAATTTTTCCTTAGACCTATCTAAATTTTGCGCAAATAATTTTGACACAAAGGAATGGGTAGAGCCAGAATCAAACAATACATGAGCAGAGTGACCGTGAACAATAAATGTACCTGACACCACTGTTGCCGCATTCTGCATATCTCCCAGAACCAATGCAAATACTCTGCCTTGTCTCGCAGTGTCTTTATTGTTAGCAGGTTTGGCAACTGACTTGGTGTTGGAAGTTGGTACGGACCCCACTGAACTGGTAGCAGCCTTATTGCCATTTTATTGGTTCCTCTGAGGGCAATCCCTTATCAAATGACCCGTTTTGCCATACCTAAAACAGGCTCCAGACTTCCGATAGCACGTTCCACGATGCTTCTTTCCACATTCTGAACAAACAGGAATTGAATCCTGACTAAGGGTAGAAGTATTTGAAGTCCCTGAATTTTGTTTCTTGTTTGGTGGAGTAGTTGACCGCTTTGACCCTTGAATATTCTGCCTCTTTCCTTTCCACTCAGAAATCCGATTCTGAGCAGCAAGGTTTTCCTCAGCTATAACAGCCCTCTCCAACACATCAACATAAGTGGGTAACTTCAACATGTTAACCTGGTCCAGGATAGCACCCCGTAATCCCCCTTCAAATTTCCGTGCTTTCTTATAATATGTGTCCACCATACGAGGTGCAAACCGAGCTAATTCTGTAAATTGAGCTTCATTGCGACGGTTTTATTTCCTTGTCTGAGAGTTTCAAATTCAGTCACCTTCTTATCTCGCATACTTTGAGGAAAATACTTATCATAAAACAATTCCAAGAACCTGTCCCATGTCAATCCTTGGTGTATAGTTCTCATAAGCATCCACCATCTCCGTGCCTCGTCCTCAAGAGTGAAGGCAGCCAGTTGCAATTTTTGGGCTTCGGTACAAGGAAAAACTTTGAACAACTTCTCTATTCCCAACACCCATGCTTCAGATTTCATTGGTTCTATTCCTCCCTTGAATGATGGTGGTTTCATCTTTTTAAACTCCTTGGTAAGGGTGACGGTCCGATCTTCAGCATGGAAATGTTGTACTATAGGTGGAGGTACCGGTAGCGGTGGCAGTTGCTATTGTGGTTGTGGTTGTTGCTGTTGTTGCCGTAAAGTCTCCGCCATTTCCATGATCATTCTCTCCATCCTGTCCAACCGTACAGAAGTAGCATCTTCCGGGTCTTCTGTCCTTGTTCTCACTATAACCTACATAAAAATCAATTATACACAATAGACATAGTTCAAAATTGTTAGCATTAGCAGAGTACATATAACGTTGCCATCGATCTTTTCATATGCTTTCAGGATGTCATGCACGATGCCTAAGTCTTATCCAGACACCCTAAAGCTCAATGGATCTGTGTGTGAGATAGCAACTCGTGCTCTGATACCACTTGTCACGCCCTAAACTCGCCCCTAAAAGTTTCGGCATGACCCATTCAAAAACGGACACTTAACTCGATATACACAACATATGGGGCCTGAACGGAAGCTTTAAATATCACAAAATAATATCCATTGAGCTACCACTAACATGCCAGGATTACAAACATCGCAACAGGTGAATAATATACAGTAAATATACACCTGAGCATCGGTTATATACATACAAATATACAGACCCAGCCCCATGACTGGGCGTATAACAAAAACATTGGAGGTTAGGGGAGATATGTACATTCAACCTTAGACAGACAATGAGAGTACAAGCCAACAGCTTAACAAAACTTCACAAAAATAAGCGGCTTCATCTAGTGCCTGGACACACAGAGGTTGACACAAGAGAACGGGCATCATGGGTTAGGACTGACCTCCCGGTTGGTTACCTACAAAAGAAGACATAACACAGAGTGAGCCAAGCTCAGTGAATAATAGTACTTAAACAATTCAATGTTCAACTTAAATTATAATATACATCAAAGCGTATATAAATGCAGAGATCATATGGTTAATCTGATTCTGTACTAATTTCAGAACGGCCTTGGGCCCAGTCTTCAAACAGAGTGGCTTTAAGCCCAGAGATATACAGAACGACCTTAGGTCCAGTCTTTAAACAGAGTGGCTTTAAGCCCAGATATTAACAGATTGGCTTTAAGCCTAGAATGCAGAACGGCCTCGGGCCCAATTCATGCATATATGAACCCAAGAGGTGTCTCGTACGAATTCTAGAGGTGACTCACACTGTAGCACTTAGTTCCGTACAGTACTTTGTTTCATACCAGAAATCAGTAGGTCTAACAGATTATACAGAATGGCCATAGGCCTAACAAATTTCACAGATTGGCCATAGGCCTAGATATCATCAGAGCAGACTAGTTTCAGAGTTGTACAGAGTTCCAGAGTCATATGAAAGTATTTACATTCCTTCAATCATTCATATAAGTTAACATAATTGATATGCGATAACAGAATGCTAATGGTAATCATTAGCAATAAGTACGGTGTACCACTACAGTACTACTACTCACAGTGTTGTGGCAGAGCGCTAGTTCCTCCGGAAGCGTGTTCTACACACATACAAAGTCACAAATTAATTTCCTTTTTCTTGTTAAATCATTTTCTGAGTCATTACGCTTTGAATGAATTTACAACCATCCTAAGATCATCAAAAAATTATTTTAAAAATATCAGAGGGTCGAGCATGCAAAACGGAGCAGACAATTTTTTCCGGTCTGGGCCGCACGTGCAGCAGTCCCCTTCGCACGAGCGGACATGGGCCGCACGTGCGGTCCCCCTTTCCCGCACGAGCAGCCAAAAGCAGAATGTAATTCTCATTTTTTTCCTCTTGTTCGCACGTGTGGCCGTGACCTCCGCACGTGCGGCCGTGGCCTTGTTTTTCCAGTCCGAAAATCAACCAAAAACACCCACTTGACACACTTAAGACGAGGCCCAAATAGGTAAATTTAGGACAATATGATAGTTCAATAGCACCATAACATGCATTAAAAATACAATCAAGATCATCACCTTCCATTACACATACACAACTCACCCTCTCCATGATTAAATCATGTTTGGTTCCAACTATATATATAGTTATATATAGATAATCATCTAGGCATGTAAATAAACCCCACACAACAAGTAAAATCAAGAGGGAAAGATGAGATTTCCTATCACAAGCTTGAGATTACCAATACATCTACAAAGATAATTAGACAAGAACACACATACACCCTTGATTTTAATTATAACCTCAACTTTAGTATTGTAGAGAATTCTCACTCAATTATCAAGAGGGCTTAACAAAAGTAAGGATTACATACCTTAAGCTCAAATTCTACAATCCTCACTAAGTTTCCCCAATCTTCTTCTTGAACTTCCTCTCAAACCCTCTCTAACTTTCCTCTTCCAATTTGCACTCAGGAGATATTTTTAAATGAAGCTTCTAAGTCAAAGTTGCAAAGAACATAATTATATATAAAGGTAAGTAAAGACAAAATTTAATCAGTTTAATCATTCCTAATTGAAATTTCACAGAAAATCATACTATGACCTAAAAATCATGCTGATCGTAAATGTAAAATCAATTTCAAATAATTAAGCCTCTAAGGCTTCCAATTTCTGATTCAAACATTATAATTGTGATAGATTATTCTCTTATTAGACAGATATGCATCCATAATCATAGGATTCACTTAATTAAGCTTAATTCCACATAAAATTTCACAATGAGCATTTAAAAGCGCAGAATTAGGGACTGAAAATATACTAGAATCATGTACGAGGGTCGGGTTATTACATTGAAATTCCCAAAAATGCTCTGTACCTAGAACATTCAACCGGCCGAGCTTCCTGGTGATCGATTGAGTGCTTTTGTGGCTGGCCATCATATGGTGTCCGACTAGTCAGTGGGCACATCATCAGATCAACAAGAGCAAGTTAGCTTGAATTGAAGGGAGAAACAGGTATTTCAGAGGATTTCACCATTTCCATTCACTTTCGCTATATTCTTTGCTCCATTTGTTTGAAAGAATACTATGTTTTATAGTTTTGAAAATATGAGCCTCAGAACATTGTGGTAACATCTGGAGTTGCACCTACTAAAACTCATTTTGAAAGAGATTTCATTTTGGTCAAAAAACGTTTTGTCCAAAACAAGTTGTTGGTGGGTTTAAAGCTTGATCCTTAGAACTCCTACTGTGGAACTTGCACAGATTAACACCTCTTGTTTTCATCATCTGGAGCTCAAACAGGAGAGCCCAAGTCTCAAGGCTAGTAAAAAATGGGGTGTCTACAGTTGCCCCTCTTTGACAGAGCTCGATGCATCATTTCATGACGTGAGTGAATGTCAAAGCCCGAAGACGACATTTTTTGACAAGGCCATAAGACTTAGGCAAACAAACAAAATGCAGATAAAACATGGTTGAACCCAAGGGTTTACTACGTATCCCTTTGCAAGGAATCAAATCAGCATAGTTCAGGGACAGAATGCAAATGCTGTGCACGAACATTTAATGAAAAGGTGGGCTTACGCGGTGCGTGCTGCCAGAGTTTTGAAAAACTTAATGATGTGAATGCCATGGAGGGTGACGATATGGAACAAATAGATAAGGCTGCAAAATGGCAAAAGAAAAAGAAGGACCTTATGCAAATGACCTGAGATGAATGACAGAAATGCAACACCTAACTATGCCATGATACGAAAGGGAAAAAGAAAAGGATGGCCCCAACCAAAGCCATATGTGACCGGCAGTCACAGCAACAAGGAACTCCACAACACACTCCCAATATGCTGCAACATAGAAGATAAAAGGATGGTGTTAACCGCCAATCCACACAAGGGGCGGTATTAACCGAAGGTGGTGTTAACCGCCAACCCTGCAGGAGGCGGTATTAACCGAAGGTGATGTTACCCACCAACCCTGCAAGGGGCGGTATTAACCAGAGGGTGGTGTTAATCGCCAACCCGGTAGGGGGCGGTATTAACTGAAGGTGGTGTTAACCGCCAATCCCGCAAAGGACGGTATTAACTGGAGGGTGGTGTTAATTGCTAACCCTGCAAGTGGTGGTATTAATTGGAGGTGGTGTTAACCGCCAACCCCGCAGAAGGCGGTATTAATTGGGGGGTAGTGTTAATTGCCAACCGTGCAAGAGGCGGTATTAACCAAATTAAATCAAATTTACCCAAATTAAATCAATTCCCATCATAATCTAACTAAACTAGACTAAACTAAATTATACCAATATGGATTAGGCTCTAATTACCTATCCAATTATTTAATTCTAACTTGTTTAAATTACTGATTCAGGCAAGTTCATTTCGTATCTATACATATCCATTCTTAATAACACAATGCATATAACACATGGCACATAATTAACACATACACACATAATCAACATAAATCATATAATTAACTTAATTAATTAAGGAGGTGGTTGTCACAACTACCTCCCCAATTTGCTCCAGAATCTCAAAAGGCCCAATAAATCTAGAAGACAACTTCCCGCTCTTTCCGAATCTCATCAAACCTTGTCTCAGCGATATTTTAAGAAAGGCATGATCCCCTACCTCAAAAAACAAAGGCCTCCTTCTGCGGTCGGTATAGCGCTTTTGATGACTTTGAGCCGAAACCAACCTCTTACGAATAAATGTAACTTTCTCCATTGTTTCCTGAACTAATTTAGGACCTAACATAGGTGCAGCACCTACCTCGGCCCAACACACTGGTGATCAACACGGTCGGCCATACAAGATCTCAAAAGGTGCCATACCAATACTCACCTGAAAACTATTATTATAGGCAAATTCCACCAAGGGTAGATGCCTCTTCCATGACTCTTTGAAATCGAGAAAGCATATCCTCTAAGATTTGAATGGTGCGCTCAGACTGCCCGTCAGTTTGAGAATGATAGGCGGTACCAAATGTCAACCTAGTGCCCAAGGCATTGTGTAGGCTTTACTATAATCGAGCCATGAAATGTGAATCTTTATCCGAGACGTTAGTTACTAGAACCCGATGAAGTCGAACTATGTCCCTAACATATAGGTCGGCAAGATAATCTACCTAGTCACTCGTGCGCATAGGTACAAAGTGTGTTGATTTGGTTAACCAATCGACTATTACCCATACGACATCATTACCCCGTTTGGTCCTCGAAAGACCCACAACAAAATCCATCGTGACATGCTTCCACTTTCACTCAGCTATAGGTAAGGGTTGCAACAACCCCTCTGGTCTTTGATTGCTCGGCCTTCACTTGTTGACAAATAAGGCACTTTGAAACAAACAAAGCTACGTCTCTCTTTATACCCTTTTACAAAAACTAGGGACTAAGGTCGTGATACATCTTTGTGCCTCCCGGGTGTGTCACAAGGCGAGAATGGTGAAACTCTCGGGGTACCTCCTCTTTATAAGATTCTAGGTGTGTCGCAAGGTGAGAATAGTGAAACTCTCAAAGTACCTCCTCTCTACAAGATTCTGGCACAAAAAGACGGTCCATATACCTCACACTCGAGTCAAGATAAACATTCAAGCCCTTCTTTGCCTTCCACCAGATATCTTTCCCTAGATAAATTCCACTTCGTGATCATTCTATTGTGCTTCTATAACTCAGCTAACTAGAGTGGTATGTGCAACTATAGTGAACAAATCGGTTGACCCAACAGACTCGCCAAGATGCAAGTCAAACTCGCTTACTACACCTAACATCTCCTATTTTCGAATGACGATGCTAGCTACACTGTTCATGGATTTCCTACTCAATGTGTCAGCCACTACGTTGGCCTTCCCTAGATGATAGTGTAACTTGAAATCATAATCCTCCATCCACCTCCTTTGCCTCAAATTCAAGTCTTTTTATAAGAATAAATATTTCAAACTCTTGTGATCGGAAAACACTTCAAATCTCTCCTTATACAGGTAATGCCTCTAGATTTTTAAGGCAAATATTACTGCTGCTAACCCTAAGTCATGAGTAGGATAGTTTCTCTCATGTGTTTTCAATTTCCATGAACCATATGCTACCACTTTCCCTTCTTGCATCAATACACAACCCAAGCCTCCTAAGACGCATCATAATAAACTGAATAACCCAAACCTCTCTCCGGGATAATCAAAATTGGAGCGGTAGTGAGTCTATCCTTGAGCTCTTGAAAAGACTTTTTGCATGCTTCACTCCACATGAATTTAACCTCTTTCCTCGTCAATCTAGTCAATAGTAAAGCCAATCTAGAGCAATCTTTCACAAAACGACAGTAGTACCCAACTAAGCCTAAGAAACTCCGGATCTCAAAGGCATTCTTAGGTCATTCCCAATCTTGCACTGCGTCTATCTTAGATGAATCTACGATCATTCCTTCCTCGAACACCACATGGTCTAGGGACTTAATTTCATTGAGCCAAAACTCGCACTTTCTGAACATAGCATACAAACAATGTGCTCTAAGCAACTCAAGTACAACCCGTAAATGTTCCTCGTGTTCCTCCTCAGAGAGTGAGTAGACTAAGATGTCGTCGTGTCACGACCCAAACCCGCCCCTGGAGGTTTAGCACCATAACCGGCCAGTAATCCGTGGATTACCAAAGGCCTCTGAACAGATTAGCAAATAATAAGGGGCTGCGGAAGCAATAATACGAAATAAACAAGGTCCAACGAGTTGTGATAACGTACATGGGACAGAACATTTCAAAACTTATTTATATAGACATAAACATGTGTAGACGTCCCCGAACGCCCCGGGAGGGTTAAGTCCCGTTCTGTTCGTTTCTGCGGGTCTACTACAGTTCGGACTCAAATTGTCACGGTTCTAAATCTGAACCAAAGAGTCCAAATCCGGCAAATAGTTTTTGAAGAAAAACAGATTTTTGAAAAGTAGTGCCAAACATGGACTGCTTTGCCAGATTACAGAGTCGCCACCTAAATATTTTTTAATGGGGGAATTTAGGAAACCCTGACTCGGTGCCGAAGGCCACGTGTCCGTCATCACCAAATGTCTTGGCTCGGGAGCTTGGGTACGATCGGGGAAGGTCAGCTATGAGCACCCCCTTTCGCCCGGTCCGAAAACCGGCCTCTACTAACCGTGATATCCGATTTTGAAAACATTATGCGTTCTTATACCGGTTATTAGCCTAGATTTACTACGTTATGCGCACAACAAACAAGTATAGACTAGGTTGCCTAATTCGGAAATAATCATTGCATATCCGTTTTGTTTCGAAAAACGTGTTGGTTTTGCTACTCGCAAGTAGGCTAAAATACGGATTTCAATGAGTTATTCCAACTCAAGCAATCCAACCTCCACCCACAGGCATTCAAACAGTGTATCTCATATAAGCACTTAGCCACATGGTAAGCATACTGTCATGGCAACATTCACATGCATGTGGCATGCTAAAGCATAAAAACTTACATCGTACTCCGTGCCGAAAACAATTACCCGGTTAGCAAACATGCATGACCTAGTTCACGTTAAGTGGCTAATGCAACACAGGCATAGATGCAATCTAGAGTAGGCTCGGCTAACCCTAAGCATGGCACGTGAAATGTTACAACTATCACGTATTCAAATTGGAATTGAAAATACGATGCAGTTTGTATGATGTACCGAGCCCGGTGCATGTAAACAAATGCATGGATGCACGCATGCATTGCATAAGGTATGCTAATTTAGATGTGCCCTAATCTACCAACATAAGCGGGTAAATAAAAGGGAAGAAAGAAATGGGGATTGGAAGACATACACCCACTCACACACACTTATTACAATTATGCCCTCTCTCGGAGGGACCGAATAATAATACAGTCCAAAGAATAAATGAATAAATTATTACAAAATTCTAATTACTAAAATTAAATCAAGTAAATAAAAGAAAGGGGGCCTCAGCCCTGCCTCGGGATGCGCGAATAATGCATGCTCGTTGCGACTTGCCCGGAAAAGCCTACACCGTGCCACTGCCACCTCTGTTTTTACTGTCCCGTCTCTCCAAAAAAATACCAAAGTCCCAGGAAACCTTCCTTGTGTTCTTCTAAGTGCCATCGGCTGGAGGAACCTACCATCGGCTTCTTGTGGTGGCCACCGGTTGCAAAATAGTCTATCGGCCAGAAATACAGTGCCGGTCGGCACTCTTTCCTGCCGGTCGGCACAAAATTCCTGCAGAAGACAGTTTGACAGCAACAGCAGGCAGCAGTGCATGGTATTGGATTTTTGAGCATATTTATGCATGGCCAATGCTCCCTATCATGAATGGGACTCAAGGAAACATGGCTCTTGGTTCTAGGGCTATCAATTGTGCACCTTGGTGCATGATAGCCTAAGATACCAAGGTTGCATTTCAATGTAAAAATGCATGCAACACAAACATGAGAATTAAGTCCCTATCATGTTAATATCAAGGGCCCTAATGACATGGGAATTGAGGTGTGTTTTGTCACTTAAGGTACAAACACCCCCCATTTCTCACACTTGGTTTGACACCCCAAACCAAGTAATGAAATGCAATTCAAGCAAACATGCATCAACAATGTATTATGGAACTAGGATGTTAACACATTAAGTACCAAATAACCAACACATTAGTCATGCAAAATTACACCTAAAACCCCCCACATGGCAACCCCAAAATGCCTTAAGTATGCAAGCATGCACAATGCCAATTCCTAGACATACTAGAGCACACCCTTAGAGCATGAAATAGGCTACATATACAAACATTCAAACATGATTTATGGACTGAAATAAGGTCACAAATGATGCCAAATCATGAGGATGACCAATGTTGAACATGCTAGGGACCAAAGTACATAAGGCTTACAAGCCTAAAATACAAAATAACTAGGTCAAGCGCACCATGCATGACAAAATCAGTGGCTCACAGCCCTAAAACATGGCAAATCAAGACCAACATCTTCAAGATGCTAAGCTAAAAACATGGAGATACATGAGGCTAAACACATGGCATGTTTCTAAGCAAAATGGAATATTACAAAGCAAGTATGGGAAGCATGTTAAGGGCCACGAAACCAACCTTAGATAGAGATCAAACATGACTTAAAACACCCCAAAAAGTTCTGAAATGAAGCCAAATGCAAGCATGCACACATGCTACTTCATGAGCCAAAAATGGAAGCCAAAGAGGGACAAAGGGGAGAGGGGTATCCCTCCCCTATTTGAGACTTGAAAGCACCTCCCTCACCACTGAAAACCCACTGGTTTTCAGTGGTGAGAAGAGCAAAACACTGAAGTTAGACAATGCTCCAAGTAAAGGCACAAAAGGAGCCAAAACAAGGCCTAAAAGAGTGAGGCTTCACTCAAATACAAAAGTGACCTTAATGAAAGTTCTTAAGCAAGTAAAAACAAGGTTTTTTTATGTTAAACACAAATCCAAAAACACAAAGCAAGAGGGGTAGAAAGTTGTTGCAAAAATGGGGAATCTAAAGTAATGTTCTTACCCTTGAAGATCCAATGAAGAACAAAAGGTCCAGCCCTCTTCTAGTGATCAAAACCAGTCCAAAATCACACAAAACAAACCTCCAAGCCTCCCAATCTTGGATTAAGGTGTAGTAGTGTGTGTAATGGTGCAAAAGTAAGGTGAAATCACACTTTTTGGTCCAAAAACACACACACAAGAGGAGAGAGAGGGAAAATATAGAGAGAGGAGATATATGACAGAGGTATAGATACACAAGCTCTGGTTTTTCTATCTCAAATGGCTAACCCTTGAGCAATGGAGAGGGGTGGTTTTAAATAGGCCAAGACCAAGCCAAGACTTAATGGCTAAGCAAAGGAAAAGGCTCAAAGGGAGCAAGGGGGTGCAAGGCTTCTTGGAGAAGCCAAAACAGCTGGCCAAGCTTCTCCAAGAAGCTTGAAGGGGTTCAAAGGGCAAGGGGGTCAATCCTATGCACGGGGAGGGGTGATGGTGTAATCCAGCTGGCATGCACCATCCTCAGGGGGGTTCAGAAGGGTCACCGGCCAGCCAAAAACGTCACCGGCACAAAAAAGTGCCGGTCGGCAGCATATAGTGCCGACCGGCCAAAGTTTTTGAGAAAACAGTGCCGACAGACAAAAGGGAGTGCCGGTGGGGTGTGGTGGCAGCCGGTGGGCTTCAGGGATGGCTAACAAGCCTCCCCCTACCCTCAAATCCAAAAACACAAGTGTTTGGTGCCAAAACCGAACACGAAGCAGTCGAGTCAAGAGGTCCTGAAACGAGGCGAGCTGCCGAGGCCTCCGGGAACTCGAGACGAACACAATCATGGATAATCACCGGGTGTCCAAGCGGTGACGCCCAAGTCTTGAGGACGGTAAAAAATGGGGTGTCTACAGTTGCCCCTCTTTGACAGAACTCGAAAGTCATAACAATGACGGGAGTGAATGTCAAAGCCCAGAGACGACCCATTTTTGACAAGGCCGAAGACTTAGACAAACATGCAAGACAAACAAGGTATGCGCCCGAAGGCAGGGGCAAAATGCAACTGAATATGCAAGAAGCCAAACATAACTTATGATCATGCAAAGGAAGCTGTAATGAAGCGCACAGGCGACAGTTATAAGCTAGCATACCAAACTACACTACGATGCAGAAAGGATGTAAGAGAATTATGGAATTCTCAATACGTCTCACTCGGGAGATACAATACCTTTCCGCTTCGTCTGGTCACGCCAGCTTTAAATGAGCCGTACATACAGTATCGTGCCTGAAAAGAAAGCAAACTTAGCAGGTATGACATTGTTAGCAATATTCATAACAGTGCAATCGGAAGTGCGTGACAACGCATGCAATGTGTATAGAAAATTGTAATTGAACACATATAGTAAAGCAGAGCACGCATACAAAGCAATGTGTATATAGGAACTTGAACTCATGTAAGTAAAGCAATGCACGCATACAAAGCAATGAGTATATAGGAAGGAACTTGAACTCATCTCAGTAAAGCAAAGCACACATACGATGCAATGAGTATATAGGAACTTGAACTCATAGTAAGTAGAGCAACGCACACATACGAAGCAATGAGTATGTAGGAAGGAACTTGAACTCATCTCAGTAAAGCAAAGCACACATACGATGCAATGAGTATATAGGAACTTGAACTCATGTAAGTAGAGCAACGCACACATACGAAGCAATGAGTATATAGGAAGGAACTTGAACTCATCTCAGTAAAGCAAAGCACACATACGATGCAATGAGTATATAGGAACTTGAACTCATGTAAGTAGAGCAACGCACACATACGAAGCAATGAGTATGTAGAAGGAACTTGAACTCATCTCAGTAAAGCAAAGCACACATACGATGCAATGAGTATATAGGAACTTGAACTCATGTAAGTAGAGCAACGCACACATACGAAGCAATGAGTATATAGGAAGGAACTTGAACTCATCTCAGTAAAGCAAAGCACACATACGATGCAATGAGTATATAGGAACTTGAACTCATGTAAGTAGAGCAACGCACACATACGAAGCAATGAGTATGTAGGAAGGAACTTGAACTCATCTCAGTAAAGCAAAGCACACATACGATGCAATGAGTATATAGGAACTTGAAATTGAACATGATAAAACATGATGTTGAAATGCAACGTACTGCAGCACAGTATAATTGAAACAATTTCTTTTGAAATTCACAGG